>CM047428.1:31122731-31722731 GCA_026168455.1 Theocolax elegans
GTCTCCGAGATATTCGATCTCTTCGACACTCTTTGCGACCACCACTAGCGCCACGTCGTCCGCGAAAGCCACCATCGAGACACCCTCCGGAAGTTGCTGCCTAAGCAGGCCGTCATAGACAACGTTCCAGAGTAGGGGCCCAATGACTGAACCCTGCGGCACGCCTCCCGTGATGTTGTGGGAGTGCACACCGTCGTCGGTGTCGTAGAGCAGAGTACGGTCAGTCAGGTAACTCGAGGTGACCTCCCTGAGATAGAGTGGCACTTGGAAGTGCTGCAGGGACAGCATGATGTCGTCCCATCTGGCCGAGTTGAAGGCATTCCGGATGTCCAAGGTGATGATGGCACACATCCGCCTTGCACTCCGACCAGCATTGATGGCGTTTGTGGCTATGCCAACAACTCTGCCTACAGCATCCATGGTCGATCGACCCTTTCGGAAGCCGAACTGGTTGTCGGAGAGGTCTCCGGTCCGACCGATGGCCTCTGCAAGCCTGGCGCAGATCACCCGCTCCAGGAGCTTCCCAACTATATCCAGTAGACAGAGCGGGCGGTAAGATGATGGCTCCTCCGGGGGTTTGTTTCCCTTTGGTAGGAGTACCAGCCTCTGCGTCTTCCACTGGGCCGGGAAGCAACCTCTTCTTATGCATGCGTTGAATGCGTCCAGGAACAAGCCCGGAGCACTCATCGCCGCTGTCTTGACGGCCAGGCCAGGTATTCCGTCAGGCCCTGGGGCTTTACGTACGGAGATACCCTTAGCGGCCATCCTCAGTTCGGCTTCACTAATGTCTGGCGACTCGGCTGCACCAATGGTGGCCATCAGGCCCGTCTCTGCTGCCCTTTTCCGATGTTCTGGAAACAGGTGGCCGACGACTCCGTCCAGAAAAACGGGGTCGGTGGGTGCAACAGCTCCCCCGGGGTTGATCTTATTCATAACCGTTTTATACGGTCTGCCCCAGGGGTCGTGGTCCACCTCCTCACAGAGCTCCCGCCAACACCTTCTCTTGGCAGCCTTGATGGCCACTTTGAGATCCCTCCGCTTTTGTTCGTATTCTGCGGAACGATCTTGGAACCGTGGTGTTCCCCTCGCTCTTTGGTACAGCCTTCTGGCACGCAGGCACTCACGTCTCTTTTCTGCGATGTCCTCATTCCACCAGATTATCGGTGGGCGGCCGCGAGGGTTAAACTTCACGGCCATAGAGGCATCGCAAGCCGCTGTTAGGGCATTCGTGAAGCCTCGTGCTTTTTCTTCGGCGGTTCCCTCCACTTTCGCCCCCTCAAGGGAGCAGAGGAACGTCTCACGATCAAACGTGGCTGGTGCCCATCTCTCTCTTGCTCCTCTTCCTGCTCTCTTTGTCCTCCCGCTGGTCAGCTGGAGCTGGTACACGAGTGCTTGGTGGTCACTACCCGTGTAACGATCGCTAACTTTCCAGCCGAGTCCCCCTCTCCCCATCAATCTAGGATCGACGAAGGTGAGGTCGACTATGGACGACTTGCCGGCTTTTGTGAAAGTCGGGGTTGTCCCTGTGTTAGCGATCTCCAGCCCCAGTAGAGTGAACGCCTCGAGAAGTGCGCGACCACGCGCGTTGGTCTTGGCGCTACCCCAGTCCGTCGCCCAAGCATTAAAGTCCCCACCGATTGTGACCGGTAGCCGTGAGGACCGAGCACTGGTGACGACTGCATCCAGAGATCTCGCAAAGTCCTCGGTGGAATCGCTGGGCGGGAAGTAGCAGCTGTACATGCGTACCCCCGCCACCTCCACCCAGGTGAAGCTGGGAAGGGGGGCGACCATCTTTCTGGAGATGTGTATATTTCCACATACCCAGATGGCCGCCTTGCCCGTGGCATCCCTTACCCAGTTCGTCTTCTCGAGATCCCGGAACTCCTCGCTGATGATCGCTACGTCCGCTCTCTTCTCTCTGACCAGCTGGGACAGCAGGTCCTGGGCCACAGCGCAGTGGTTGAGGTTTATTTGGAGCACCTTAATCATTTTTGATGTGTGCTCCTTCCTCATGCGAGGTCTTGGCTTTGGCCTCGCAATCCACTGCTTTGTGGCCCTCTTGGCCGCACCGATAGCATTGCGCTGACCGGTCGACTGCGCTCTTGCACTCCCTCGCGATGTGTCCCGATTCATGGCATCGGTAGCAGCGCGAGGATACCTCTCGCAGTCGAACTCTGCAATTGACCCATCCGATCCGGAGCTTCCCGTCTTGCAGCAGTTTTTTGGCAGCTACTGCCGGAAGCTGGATGGTCGCAGCTAGGGTGCCACTGTAGGACCCCCTGGTTTTAATATTATCCGGGGATACCACGTTTGGCCCGATCTTTGCTGCAATCGCTGCGGCCACCTCCGTTGTTGTCGTGGACTCGTCCATGTCCCTGATGGTGATAGACACTCTGTGAGTCAGCAGCTGGACCTCTGCTGACCCACTCAGGGTGGACGAGACCACTGTCGTTAGCTCCGCCGTTTCCGTTCCGGGTCGCCCCAGTTCGAGGAGGAGCTCCCCAGCCCTGGTGCGCCTGATACGCGTGACCCGTTCTCCTAGGGTCTTTAATTCCGGTGCAGCCTTGACCTTCCGGAGAATGTCAGCGTAGGAAGAGCCCCCGCTAGATGTCTTGATCTTGATGGCATCTGGGCGTGGGGGTCTTACTCCGGCCTTAGGCTCTGCCGTGCCTTTGACCGGTTTGCTGGCACGTTTCTGCTGTTCTTGCTGCTTCGGCTGGCTGTCCTTCATCTTCTTCTTCTTTTTGCCCTTCTTCACTACCGTGGCCCAGTCAGGGACCTTTGACTGGTTCCCACCGGTCTCAGGAACGGATAGCGAAGCATCTGTTGGCCCACCTTTGTTAGTGGGCTGCTTTGACCCCTTCTTCCTTTTCTCCGGGGGTTGCTGTGGTGGTGAGGGCTTTTCCCTTTCCACCGGCCTCCTTTGTCGCTCTTCAGCGCGGAAGATGGGCGACGTTTGGCACGTACCATCCCTACGCGCATCCGCCATTTTAGTTTTCGGCGCTGTCGAACACACAGCACCGTTCACCCGCGCGTATTCATTGAGAGCTCTGCTGGTTGCTCTCGCCATACTCTTCAGCTCTTTGTGGATGTTGTTCTTATTAAGAACAAACTCCACCAGGGTATCTACCTTCTCACGCAGACGGAGAAAAGCTCTGTCAGCGTCACTCGACATCCCAGTCGAGGGCAGGTCACACGTAGCATTAGATGCTACAGAGGCCGAGTGACCAACCTCCGCAGCATTTACCATTTTAACGGTGTGAGTTTGGTCCCCCCCAAAATCCTTGGGACCAGCACTGACCACCGGGGCTTTCACCCGATCGGAATCAGTGGCGGGATTTGACAGGATTGCCATGCCCGCTTGGGGTAGTGTTGTTTTTAGCTCACTATCCATACTTGGTTTAATTTCGGGGTGCCTTCCCCTATCTGGTTTTGGTTCGCCCCGAATATTTGATTTTTTCGGTACCATCCATATCTGGAAAGCATTCCCCTATCCACCACCTGGGGAGGCGCCACGATGCGGGACCAGCAAACCCGGCACGGGTGTGTGTGTGTGTGTGTGTGTGTGTGTGTGTGTGTGTGTGTGTGTGTGTGTGCGCGTGTGTGTGTGTGTGTGTGTGTGTGTGCATGTGTGTGTGTGTGTGTGTGTGTGTGTGTGTGTGTGTGTGCGTGTGCGTTTGTGCATGTGTGTATGCGTGTGTGTGTGTGTGTGTGTTGTGTGTGTGTGTGTACGTGTTACTTGTTTTTTCAAGAATAGATAATATATGTATTTTTTCCGTGCGCAAAAAAAAGTTGTGAATATAACTTGAAAGAATGTGTATTAGTTTACTTATTCCTGATAAAACTAATCAAATAAAAACGGACCTAAAATTTAATGTAATGTTTTTAAAAATATGCACAATTTTTCGAAGATAAAATAAATATTAATCAAGTATAACATACACTTTTCCAAATATCCATATGGTATATACAATGGGTTAAAAATTAAATATATTAATTATTGCATTTTTAAGATAATTCTATTATAAACAATTAAATATATTAATTTTTTTTTTTTTTTGTTATTTAACGTCGCTCTATTTATGCTGCCAGGGCTAATCAGCGACGGAGGTGAACGGTGTGTCTGTAAACAAAGCACATGTAGTTGAAACAGTGGTGCTATATATATTAATATATACTAAATATATTAATTATTGCATTTTTAAGATAATTCTATTTTTATACTTATTTATATTTTAATTACACCTTTTTATAAGTAATTTATACTCCATAATAGTTTTCTGCAATTAAAATTACTCAAATCAAAAACACCTTTCAAAAAGGTGTCAAAACCCGCAAGTATATGTGTTATTCTAATCAAACTTTGAAAATTGTTATCTGATAAATAAAATTGTTATCTTAATAAAATATTACTTATGTCGACTGTAGTATTACTAAATTAATTAATATTTTTATCGATCTTACTGTCAATTATATGGGCAGTCAGATTGCCCCTACTTATAATCACCCCCGAAGAATCTATAAAAATAATAAAAAAATATAATAAAAATAGAATATAAAAATTAAAAACACTAACTGAAAATAAAAACAAATTATTAATAAAGCAATGTGACTGCCCCCCTCAACCAAAAATCTACTAACCCCAATAATTATAATAATAATAATACTAACCCATATAATTGACTGTAAGACCGATAAAAATATTAATTAATTTAAAATTGTTATCTGTCTGATAAATTTTAAAGTATAAGATAAAAATATCTTTGATTCTAATTCCCATATTTTCTCTACTTATTTATATTTTTATTACACCTTTTCTATATCTAACTTATATTCCATAATATTTTTCTGCAATTGAAAGTATTCAATTCGAAAACACCTTCTAAGAAGGTGTCAAAACCCGCAAGTATTGTGCTATTCTAATCAAACTTTGAAAATTGTTATCTGATAAATAAATTCTGCAACTCAATCTGACATTGTTATCTGATAAATAAATAATTTTAATTTCTAACTACCTTATTTTATCTATTTCTTTGAATTTTAATGAAACATTTTTACAAATATTACGAAAATTTCGTATAAAAAATTTCTGCAATTGAAAGAATTGAAATCAAACTGAAATCGACAAGTATTTTGAATCGTACCATAAATTTATATTTTATATAAACATTTATATATATATATTTCTTAAACTTCGTAAAAAGTTTCTGCAATTGAAAGCACTGAAATCAAACTGTAATCTACAAGTATTTTGAACCATGCAAAAATTTCTACCAATCTGAATACAGATTTTTTTATATGAAAAGTATCTTACACTATTATTTTTCATTTCTGGCCCTCACATGTTTTACAGTAATAAATAAATAGTATTCTAATGATATTAATTTGTGCAAAATTAATTTCTGCAATACTAATAAAATGGACATTTCTTTTTTATTCTTTTAAATAATAAAATAATACTTGCACCACCGTTGTATCAAAATTTATGACTGTAAGAGACTATTTTTTGAAATCCATCGCTTTCAAAGATTCAATCACAATTGTCGACTAATAGTATAAATGGAAGTATTTATACGATTCAGAGTCATTCATACTTGAACCTCTGGACTGAAATGATTGTTCACAAAGGTAAATGTCCACTAAACAAACTTATTAATAAATTACCATTCGAACTGCATGTACCAGGCTATCAATATTGTGGACCAGGTACTAAATTAAAAAAGAGGTTAGAACGTAGAGATCCTGGTATTAATCCATTGGACGCTTCTTGTAAGGAACATGATATTGCTTACTCACAGAACCGTGTAAATATTGCTGCTAGAAACGCTGCCGATCGAGTTTTAGCAGAGAAGGCGTGGAATCTTGTGTTATGCTATAACAAACGTTATGAAAATGAAAGCTAAACTTGGTATGGGAGTGAAAAAACGTAAAAATAAACAGAAGAAAAATTTTCGTTAAAAAAAATAACTAATAAAACATCAAAGTTTATTACACCTAGTAGTAATTCAAAACTAGTTATTAAATCTGCGTTAAAAGCTGCACGAGATGGCGTAAATAAGGTGGGAGGTAAACGTAAAATAATATTATCAAGAGTACTACCCATTGCAAAAATGGGTGGTTTCTTACCAGCGCTCATTCCAATATTTGCAGGTCTCAGCGCCGTTGGTTCTTTGGCAGATGGCGCTGCTGGCATAGCAAATGCTGTTAATAAAGCCAGTGCTGCTAAGAAACAATTGGAAGAGCAAAAAAGACATAACCTACATATGGAATCACTAGCTATTTGAAAAGGTTTATATTTGAAACCACATCAAAAAGATTTCGGTATAGTCGTTAATAATAATAAAATATGTAAGAAAAAAAAGATCTACAAGAAAAAAAAACTTTATCAAAATAATACTTCCTCATCGACCTCTGAATGAACTCGATATACTTAAATATGTTCAGAAATTAAAAATATCAAATTTTCGTGGATTGTTTATGAGAGATTCATTACCTCGCAGTGGTCCATGGTATAAGGAATTAGCTATTGTAATCCTTGATAACAACACTGGTCCTGGTACTCATTGGGTAGCTTATCGCAAGGATGGTAACAACGTTTCCTATTTCGACAGTTTTGGAGATTTGAGACCACCCACAGATATTATTAATTACTTAAAAAATAATAAAATTCAATATAATTATAAAAGATATAAAGAATTTACTTCTTTTATTTGTGGACACTTCTGCTTAAAATTTCTAGCAAATTTGATGAACCATTCAGACAATTATAATCTTTATAAATAAATGTTGTTGCTGTTAAGATTTTAGTAATAGATGAACAGTCAAGATGATTGAATCTCTGACTCTCAGCTTATCAGATACCTCCTCAGTATTAGAGACTCACTATTTTCCACCTATTGAATTAGATCATGACAAGACATACGCTTTAGGTCTCGTTGAACTGTTAACATTGAACTCAATTCCAAACATTGATTTTGAACACAATGAATTCTACATTGGAAATGAAACTATTGAACTAGCCACAGGTAGTTATGAAATAGGAGATCTTGAGAAAACATTATTGGAAATTTTTAAATAAAAAAATATAAAAATTAGTATCAAACCAAATAACAACACGTTGCGTGGTATTATTACATCCAGTCATCAGATTGATTTTCGTCCACGTGACTCTATCGGACGTGTGCTAGGTTTTACAAAACGTCTCTTACCACCCTATGTAAGTCATACATCTGACATACCAGTAGCCATTCTCAAAGTAAACGCACTGCGAGTTCGATGAGTTGAAGTGAGTTCTCACGTGAGATTTTGTATTAAGGTAATATAATGAATTTTTATCTATTTATATTATATATTATGTAACATATGAATATATATATATATATATATATATATATATATAGGTGTGTGTGTGTGTGTATTATTTTTGTAGAAATCCTTGTTACTCGAAGGATTGGACTCCAGTTTGGTTATTTCCAAGTACATCGTGAACATGCTAAAAATGTTCCTTTCAAAATAGGTAGCTATATTAGATATACAGCCACAAAAGTGTCAAAAAGTAAAAGAAATATTATGAATAAAACTAATTTATATGCGTACATTGAAGGTTTGTTCAAATATGTTATCACAAAATTATTTTTATATTGATATTAAATAATTGTAAAAATGAATTATCCTTACAATTTTAATTTTAGAAATCATAAAAAAGCGACGCCAGGTTTCTCAACTCCCTATCATGGATAAATAATTTTCCACGGCGCTCAGTAATGTTCAATGCAATGTTCTGTCGTGGAAGGACGAGAAATGTGTAAAATCCACGTCGAAAGCAGTAACCAACCCACAGCAACCTACTTCTATCAACGAATTAAACGATGACGATCTTGTAGGGATATATACATTAATTCCTCATGATGACGCTGAAAATGACATAAAGTTACAAAAATTTAATTAATATACACAGTTAATCAATTAGAATTAAGTGTATTTCTCTTTGCGGCCGATCGGGGCTACGTATCCCGATACGGCTTGGTTTTGGTTCAATCGAATCGACCAACGCCTCCACAAAGGCGTGAAAAGAAAAGTGATCGCACGTTCGAATCGATCACTTCCTTCGCTGTGGAACAAAAGAAATTGCCAGGGCCAGACCCCCTGCTCCACAAATTAACACTTGCATCACATGAAGGAAACCGGTAGCCGATGAGGGGTACCGATTGAGGCCGAAGCCTTACATCAATCAATTAATTATATATATAATATCAATTAATTATAAGTGAATTGAAATTTAAGTATATATATATATATTTTTAAAGTATACTTAACTTATTTATTTATTCTAGTTATTAAGTAATTTAAAGATATGATAGCTCATTTTTGCTCATAGTTTATATATGTAGTACTTGTAGGTTATATTAAATGTAAAATTAGTAAATTATTCAATAAAATATACGTAGTTTTTATAAGTAAATAATTATAATCCATTTCTTATATATGTACAAAACAAAAATTCCAAAAAATGCACAATGTTTTAAATATTAATTTACAAGCTATACAATTTACTTATAAAAACTTACCTTTATTTTATTTAATAATTTACTTATTTCTTGAGCTTTACATTTAACATAATCTACAAGTACTTAACACATAAACTATGAGCAAAAATGAAATATCATATCTTTAAATTAGTTAAAAACTAGAATAAATAAATATTAAACTAAAGAAATATACCTTGCTAAATTAACTGTAATTCAATCTAAGCTTATAGATTACGTTACATTTAACTTTATTAAGTAAGAATTAAAGAACGGACACGACGTTCCGTTCGTTTTGTGTGAAAAGATGGCAAATTTCTTACTTCCGTACAACACCTTGCTTATAACCATCGCAGAAAGCTTGTTATTTAATATTTTATTTTTTCAAAAGATTTGACGACAAGTGCACGATTGTTCGCATTTTTATTGACTAAATTGAACTTAAGGGAGCAAGCCGTCCGGGAACCTCCCTTTTGTAGGGTAGAGCACTTTTCCATGCTACCGGACGCGTCCACAGGTTGCGGATAGTGGAACGGCCAGAGAGAGTAGTGGTCATAGGAGACTATAACCAGTCTCTCTGGTCAGTCGCTAATATACTGAATACGCGACCGCGGACAGTGGGATACAAACGCAGCTGATAGTGGTAAGTTGTTCTTCTTACACTTACTCGCACGCCAAACACACATACACTTCCGCTTGATCTAGCCGAGTCCATGTGCAGTAGGAAGCCCTATAAACGGGTAATTTCCAAGCGGGATATGATTGAAAGGCGGCTCTATAAACGAGACCGACCTGTGTCAATGGGGAGACCTCTATAAACGGGTGTGCTCCGAGCGTGGCATAACTGCACTGGGTTCTATGCTAGGGAGAGCGGAGACACAGCAGGTATTATCAGCTAGGTGACGGAGCGATCAACAGGGAGCTTTCTCGTAACTGCAGGCTCGTTCACTCTGGAGGGTGCTGCCGTTAACACCAGTATCGCACTCTTGGGCCGCCACTAGTTCTTGGGCCCGAACCTGGCTTAGCCAGCATGGGAGGCTGCCCTTTACAGCGGTAAACGTCGGAAACGGCGCAAATCTCGCTTCTCGTAGTAATGCCGACTGGCGATCGGATGGGATCTTGCTGCGAGTCGTGGGGGAGGAACGGTCGATGCCACCGGACTGTAGGGGCGCTAAGTCATCGGGTCAGCTCAGGACGGATCGTGCAAGCCACTGCCTGGTGACTATCTGACCACTTTACACAAACACACACATACAGGGGGGATGGGGATTAATAAAACAAAAAAATGACAAGTTGAATTACAATTGCAGGTACTAGAGTACTCCCTATTACGCCGGTAGGTAACCTGGCTGGCGTGGGGGTAACTGCTGCAGGAAAACTCGCACGATACATCGAAAGATCGCCAACTAGTTGGGAGGCTGCAGAGAGCAAACTGTATGAAAAATTGCTCAACATACGCAGCAGCCTAGCTAGGATGAGCGAGAGAACAAACGTCCAGAAGAACGTTAATCGCGTCATAACAGGCGGAATGACCGAATTAAATGAATCGGTCGAAGTAGCGTTGTATGAATTGCAGCGAATGAAATTGCTCCGCAAACCGACAACGGACACCAAAGACGTATGTATGGCTGAGCCAACACCTCAGCAAAAACAGAAAAGAAAACGGGAAAAACAAACCTCCACACCAGAAAAGACTGTCGCGGAAACGCAAGACGTACCTCAGACAGAAACTTGGTCGACGGTCGTCCAAAAAAAGAAAAAGAAAGGATGGCAGCGGCTATTACACGGACGGATGAACTGCTACCTGGGCAATTTATCGCTCACCAAAACCGGCAGTCAGATCGGCTAAAGCCCACACAGGGCAGAAGCACGATTTTGATCAAACCGGCAGAGGGGCAGACGTATGAGGATGTTTTACAGACCATACGACTGAAGGTGGATCCTACGAAGACCAAGACGGACGTATGATAACGAAAGTGAGAGAGACGGAGAGAGAGATCAGACTCGCGCGCCAGGAAGTACTGCTGTAGCGTGTACATAGGCGGCGGCGGAGAGGGAGGATCCCACTCACGTGCACAGCGAGGTTCGCCGAGAGAGCGCGCCAACGCAACGAGGCACGGGACTTTCTCGCATGCGGCGTTCGTGAGTAAGAGATAGAAGGAAAGAATGCGATGGCACAAGTGGAGGCGCCAGCCCAGCTAACACCTCGAAAGGAGTATAAAAGTTACGTAGCCGTTTCAAACGACTTATAGAGCTGAATAAAGGTGGTGTCAGGATCAGTAATAGACATTGACCTATCAACAATGGGGAGAAGGTGCCATATTCGAATTTAAGGAAGTTGTCAGCGCCGCGGGTCGGCGGTTAAGGAAATTTTGGAAAAAGGAAGGAGGAAGCGAGTGAAGGAAAAACGAGATAATTACTAGCGGATCAGATATACGAGACGCCGGTACTTTTTTGAGAGTTTTATGAGATTTCGAAGAGTTTAAGAGTTTATTGGAGAGAGTTTTGGAGATTGTCGTGTTGCTTTGGAAGGAGAAAATATATTGTTGGAAGGAAAGATTAGTTCACAAAGTTCCATATTCGATAAAGGATATATGAGGGGAAGTACAAGGAATATTATTGTTGGAGGAATTGAGAGATAAAGACACGCGTGCGGTAAGTGGACTGCCCGCCAGCCATATTAATTTCTTTGTAATTACGACACGTGTGTGCAGTGTAAATTGGATTACATTTTGGTAACGCGTAAATATAATAATATTTTTGTAAAGAAATAATTATACGGTGGTGAAGGAAAGTCTTATTAGTATTTATATTGATTTTATTGATGGTACGCGAATTGATTAAAATACTTGATAGTTCGTCAGACTCTTCCTATAATAATAAGTCTTGTAAAATTTAATGTTTTGAATGAAACTCGCGTTATTTATATAATATCGGTTAGTTAAATATATGTTTGTGAAAATAAATAGAAGATATAGTTAAACAATTGGTGGTAACGGGTATACCGATTTAGTGTAATCCAACTTATTCCTCTTTTTCCCACCAATCCACATTTATTAAGTAGGAATAGAAATTAGTCTCGCCATTTTCAAGTTAATGAGACAAGGATCCACGGCATAGGTTAGGGATTCGTGCACGTGCTGAGTCGGCTTATTTGAGGACGAGAGACAAATACATTTTTTCTTTGTTTTATATCAATTTAAATTATAGGATATTATAAGTGATATCAGTTGTACGTAGCATACGGGATTTTTCAATAATTACGCAGAAATTGCTACGTCACAAAATCCTCTTAAAAACATTTGCAAACAAATGAATTCCTAAATCATGAACAAAATGTTGTTATAACCTTTTAAAAACATTTGCGGAAACGTTAGGAAGAACCTTCTAAAAACGTTTCGAACAATGATTAAAGATGGTCTTAAAAACATTTTACATATACTCCGGATCATGGTTTTACGATGTTTGATTAAAACTTTCCGAAATAATGTTCCTCCGATGTTTATAAAAGGTTAACATAGGTTTTTACTACATTCTAAAAACGTTATAAAACCATTTTTCTAAATGTTACAAAAATCTTCTTAAAAACATTTGCAAACAATTATTATGGAGGGGAAATAGGCGGGCATAGCAACATCTAAGAAACATTTTTCAAAATATTTTTATAAGGTTAAGAACATTCCTGAAAAACCTTTTAAAAACATTTTAAAAACATTTTGTGCTATGTGGGGTTGCACTTGTAGAAACAATTTCAAATATTACTATTCTTATTATTACTATTATTATTATAAAGAACTTTAATTATGATATATTTGACTGTCATAATATATTTTACATTTTAATAAGTAGTAATCGAAAATTGCCTGATAAGATTAAATACTTATGTTAGAAAATGTCACAAATAAATTATTAATATCTTCTTTATTATAATTTGATAACTAATATGACACAATATTATATTATATTTAAGAATCATATTTGAATCTATAAGAAATTATATGTTAATCGTTTATACTAGTTTTACTGTGATACTAATAAACTTTAAAGATGGATGAGAATAATAACTTATCAACTTATGATAAACATTGATAACAAACGCCCGAAATAGCACCTTTTCCAAGCGGACTCTGAGATAGCTCCTTTTATAGAAAGATTCCAAGTCAGCACCTTTTCTAAACGGACTCTGAAATAGCTCCCTTTATACGGATATTTATCCTTTAAACGGATTCTGAGATAGCTCCTTCTATAGTTGGATTCTAATTTAACTCTGATTTAATTCTGATTTAACGGTATACTAACGATGCCGTGTGCAATAGGAGGAATTATTATATAAAATATTATAGTTCCGCAGTTTTTTCTACAAAATAAGACTAGAGCTCTATTTTTATAATAATTATATTATGTATGCAAAGTTTGAAGCAATTTAGTATAGTAAAAGCGCAAAAAACTGCATCTTACGATTCTTATATATTGCACGTGAATATGAATTATACATGATTGACAGATATTTTTTTTATTATGATCTCCTCTTAATGTGATTATCAATCATTAATATATCTCAAGGTTAAAATAATAATTATTGTATACGTGCAAAAGTTCATAAGAAAATGTCCAAATCAATTTCATACTTGTAAAAGAACTGCCACATTAATTTTCTGTGGAAATGTTAAATAACTGATCAAATAAGGGAAACTATAGGAAACTATAGGGAAAGAGAACGATAACTTCTAATAAAAATTTTTTTCTGCCCGCGCGGGCGCAAAATGCGTTTTTGCGCCCGCTTTTTCGGGCGCAAAATGGCCAATTCCCGCCTGCTTTTTTTAAAGCATTTTTCACCCTTTCGGACAGAAAATAGTATGTGCACCACGGGCGCAAAATTGGGGATTCTGGCCCGAGGGTGTGTGCTTCACCCTCGCTTCGCTCGGGTGAAAACACACCCTCGGGCCAGAATCCCCAATTTTGCGCCCTTGGTACACAATGTACTATTCTGCCCGCGCGGGCGCAAAATGCGTTTATACATGAAAAAATAATAAAAATATTAAACAAACAATGAAAATTTAATTTTAAATTATTTATTTTTTTAAATGATTTATTTACAAATTGTGAAGGATAATAAAAAAAACATTTTTTTATATTTAATAACTCAACGTTGTAATAATATTTAACAATTTAATAATTATAATAATTTTATTTTTTTATTTTATTTAATTTAGATATTTTAATAATATTTAACAATTTAATAATTATAATAATTTTATTTTTATTCTTTCTAGGGGCGGGGGCTTCGCCACCTGCACCCCTACCGGGGCTCCGCCCCTGGACCCCGCCTGCGCCCCCTCGCCCTTTTTCTAAATTCATACAATGTTTGTACGTTTCTTCTTCAACAACCCTTTTTAAAGCATTTTTCACCCTTTCGGACAGAAATTTTATTTTTATTCTTTCTAGGGGGGGGCTCCGCCCCACCCCAACCCCCCCGGCGGGGACTTCGCCCCCTGCACCCCTACCGGGGCTCTTAATACTCTTTTAATACTATTTATAATCCACTTCATACTCTTTAGTACTGTTTATAATACATTAGATACTCTTCAATAATATTTACAATACGTTTTATACTCTTTTATACTACGTTAGAAACTCTTTTAATACCTATTGATATATTTGATAATCCTTTAAAGCTTACAATTTTATACTACGTTGGATAGTTTTAATATATTTTAATATATTTTAATACTGTTTATAAAACTCTTGATAGTCTTTCAATACTATTTATAATACAGTTAATACTCTTGATACTCTTTAATACTATTCATAATACACTTGATACTCTTTTGATATCTTTTTAATACTTTCATAATGCACTGAGAATGTATTTAAAGTTAATTCTTCTCAATTCACTGTACTATCCATACGGTAATCTGAATCTTGATGTGAATCGTAATCAATACGCTATCTTGTATGATATGTACACCAACTTTCAAAATTCCTACTACAGTAAAGATCCAATGAACCAATGTTGAAAAAATTATATTACCTTAATTACATGCCACTGATCGTAATCGATTGCTCAAAACAGAATGAATCGTTAAAGAGCACTCCAGTGGATGTGCGTTTAGAATTCAAGTCGAGAAACAACTTTCCTGCTGGAACTTCGACATACTGTTTGATTTTACATGATTGCATTGTACAATATAATCCAGCTAGTGGTGATGTGAACAAGCTTGTTTAAGGAGTGGGGGTAGTATTGGGGGGTTAGCAGTGGGGGGGGGGGGGAAGAGTTTATAAATCAGAGTTCCTTTTTGCAACATCTCATGCGTTGTCCAGATGGAGTACGCAGTAGACTTTCAAGGATTTATGAAGCCATGTCAAGATTTCGTTCTAAAGGAGCTAGCAATTTATCTTCTTACCGGTGACGCTCAACCTAAACTGTTTCTCTTCAAAACACCATTTTCCTGGAACAAGTTCTCGCAGAAATATAGACATAAGTATCTGTGGTTTGAACTCTACTACCATGGTCTAACTTGGAACTCTGGGGATCTCGACTACACAGAAATCGGGAATATTATTCGAGACTGGTTACGCAACACTGATCAGATTTTTGTCATTGGCGGTTTGAGAAAAGAGTGGCTTGAACGTTTCAACATTCCAGTCAATGATATTGACGAGTGGGTTTACCAAAACTACGACCATCCTAAATTAGCAACAGTCTGTTCCAATTACAATAATGCATGCATATTTATTTCTGCCTTGCATAATGTGAAGTTAATGCGTCCATTTTATACAAAAGAATCTATCATGGAATGAAAAGATGTATAAGTGCATATTACATCATGGGACTGAGCAGTATTATACTTTGTTTGCTACCTTGCTTGGGTAAGAAAAGTAGACGTCCAAATAAACGTCTTCAAAAATTAAATAGAGAAATACGATTAGCAAATTTTAAGGCAGATGCTTACATTTATGATGAAATAGATGGTATCTAGAAGAAGAATGTGGAGGGGTAAAGAAAAAGAGATTATCATAGAATGGGAGTATATATAAATGCTTGCAACGTTATTGACCAATCATTTCATTATGCAGCTGTGCAACAGTATACTTTAACTGTTTCCTTACTTAGATATCAAAGAGAACTATTTAGGTAAGTCGACCGTTAACGATCAAGAATTAGAACGACGAACGTGTTTAACAAATATCGGAATTGATGATAATACATATGATGAAGTTGACAGAGTCTAGGGAAAGAAAGAAATGGAGAGGTAATGATAAAAAAGTATAAATACTAACAATATTATCATCTTCTATAATTCGATCATGGGTCCTAGCACCAGTGCAGTTCGTCTTCCTCCCCTCTTGGAAAATGAAGAGAAAAAGGAAACGACGCCTTTACCGTAATGGAAAACATATTCTACAGAAACGTTTTCATCAAACACAATGTCTTGCCCTAAAGCAAAGGGCTACAAAACGTTTAATAATAGTAAGAAATAAATAAGCCGGACTAGAGAGTAAACTTACTCAAATTAGATGCAAACGATTGTTATTAATATGTAAACGATTTGAATAAAGTTCAAACCAATTAATTAAAGTGTAAACGATTGCTATCAAGAGCAATCAAACACATGTACACATTGAAAAACCTTATGGCGTTTTTGGACTTAAAAGGAATGGAATAGGACTGCTCCCCCACCCTCCTGACACAAAATTTGTAGGGGTAAATTCACATCCCCTCCCTCCAGCAGAACTCTATGGCGCTTCTGGACTAAAAGTGGTGTAGGTAGATTCACAGCCCCTTCCACCCAATAGAAACCCTTGGCGCTTCTGGACTATACCCCGCCCCCATCCCCACCCCACAGTAAAAACCTATAGCGCTTCTGCACTATTAGTGGTGGGGGTAGATTCTTATCCCCTCTACAATCCTCCTCCAATCGAAGCTATAGCGCTTCTGGACTAAGCCGCGCCCCCATCCCCTCCACAAAAGGGTGGAGTTTAGTCCAGAAGCACCATAGCTTATCTACTTCTCAAGAGTGACACCTAAACTATAGGTCAATATATTGATGTTTAAAATAAGGCGACTACGCCACAATCGATTTCTTCATTCAATAATCTAAAAACAGCTTGAAGCAATGCATTTCTAATCGTCTGTGTAGTTTGTAATTGATCTCTAAGTCTGTAAACAGTTATATATGGGGTATTCCACGTGAAGTGGTCCGATCAAAATTTTAAAATGCACCAAATTTTGGGTACACATTGCAAATGTTTTTCAGAACACAGAAAAAAATTTTTAGGTACTGGAATCTATTTGCTCAAAAGTTATTCTAACCTCAAAAAGTGAATTTTTTCTAGTTTTTTTCAACACCAGCTGGGTTTACCGCTATTTAACTCAAAATCTATCAACTTTTACTATAAAACATTATATATAACATTCGTTGCTAACTATGTCTAGAATTTATCCTTCTGGGTTAGAATTTCTAATCTCAAGGTTAATGTTACATAAACTACATGCCAATATTCAACTTAAATATAGTGCAAGTGCGCCACAATTGATTTTTTTATCCAAAAGTCTAAAAAAAAGCTAGAAGCAATACCTTTCAAATGGTCTGTAGCATTTTTGGGGCCTTCAATTCTGTAAAAAGTTATGATAATTTAAAGAAAGACATAAAATTCACAAAAATTAACATGGTAATTCCCATTTAAATTTTTAAAAAAATTTCGAGTTTCTTTAAATTATCATAACTTTTTACAGAATTGAAGGCCCCAAAAATGCTACAGACCATTTGAAAGGTATTGCCTCAAGCTTTTTTTTAGACTTTTAGCAACGAATGTTATATATAATGTTTTATAGTAAAAGTTGATAGATTTTGAGTTAAATAGCGGTAAACCCAGCTGGTGTTGAAAAAAACTAGAAAAAATTCACTTTTTGAGGTTAGAATAACTTTTGAGCAAATAGATTCCAGTACCTAAAAATTTTTTTCTGTATTCTGAAAAACATTTGCAATATGTATCCAAAATTTGGTACATTTTAAAATTTTGATCGGACCACTTCACGTGGAATATATAAAAGTAATATTTCGTTTTTATCATCTTTTAATTGATTTTAATTGTTCGTTATAAGATATTAGCATAAATATTACTTGAAATTTTTAAATTAAGCCACTGACGCTGAAACGGGCAAAAACTTTCTTGCTAATTTTGTTCTTTTTTCGCTATCTTCTTATACATTTTCATTATGTAACCAATTATTTTAACTACGTTTGAATATAAAAAATAAAAAATAGAGCCAAAGTATTTTTGTCCACCAAGTTTCACAATCCGAATTAATTAACTGCATTTTTATAATAAAAAAAATTATTTAAATATAAGCAATAATTTTTTTGCATTTCATTAGATTTGCAAAATTATAACTTTCTTCAAAAGTTAGTTAGGTATATTTTTAAAAGAATGTACCTAAAACTGTACAGGACGAAACCAACATTATGATACGATATAATTGTAATCATTATCCAATCTAATAAATAAATGAATTGCAAGTGATCTATTATAAATTGTTATTAAATACTATAAATACATGATTTATATACCAATTTTTCCTACATAAAATCATAAAACAAAAGTACAAAATTAATTTAAATCAATTATTTATCATACATACGTATAAATTAAAAATTGGTAAATTAATATTTTAATTTCGGAATTCTGGTAAATAAAATGTATTTTTACGTGTAAAAAACAAAACTAAGAGAAATTGAGACGGTAATATTAAAATATATTAATTTATTTATAGGTTAATTTCGTAGAAACATTTTTATCTGTGCATTTTGACGTACATATTTTATATTTATATACATAATATTCTGGTGTTATATGAAATAAATATGTAGTTCTAATAAATTTTGTAGTCAATACAAGTACCAGTTAGCCGAATCGTTAGTATGGTCATCATCGAATTCAATGCATTGTTGCGAATCCAATGATTGAAAGTAGACGAATGATCGAGCAGGTGATCTGCCATCGGCACCTAATTCGCGAAGAGCTAGTTCGACCCTTTGTCTAAGCTCTGGAGTCAAGTGTAATTTCGTGGATGGAGCATCAGGTCGGTGTTTCTGTGGTTGTCGATCGACCGCTGCAAATATAATATCGTAGTTACATTATGATCGTATCGAAGTACATCTCATGGATCTAATGCATTGTTTTTCGATAAAACGACGACTGCTTTGTCTTATTTGATGGAAAAATCTCTAAATGATGAAACAAAATATGTCTTTATTTAATAACTACATACATTATACATTTGTGACGTTCACAATTATAATATATTGGTATGCAAAAACTATTACATTTAGTTTAACTATCAAAAATTCGATTGTTATACGCTGTTATCATGAACACAAAAAATTCAATAGTTACCCAAAATGCGACAGTTATAACTAGGCAAGTTAGTAACTGTCACTATCTCTGGTACAGCATTGAACAGTGAAACCAAGCAGCAGACTAGTTTCTAGCTAGAATAAACTGCATAGTTCAAAGTCCAGTCATTGGCAAGTCACAGTCAAAGTTAGGAAAAACTATCCTAGTTATATAAATATGGTATATCATGAAAAACCAACACAACCTTGGCCTCCCTTTAAGTAATATCTATCACTCTCCTACAGTTTATATAAAAATATTAATACACTTCAAAATAACATTAGACGGAATGAAAAAATCTGTAATAAAAAATTAAGAGTTAAAATTTTCATTTTATCATAGTATGCGTAAAATTCATTTTTTCGCATCGTTTTTAGTGCGTAAAAGGTCCTATTATAGCATAGTATGATAAATTGTTAAACTCCACGCATAGTATGCGTAAAATATTTTTGATTTTGTGCCCTCTTTTTTCCTGGCACTTCCTACCGTTTATCCCCTGGGGGACTTTAACGGTGTCCACCTACCACCTATGTGTGGGTGCTTTTATCCCTCCCTTAAAAACCCCACCATCTCGCATTCACCCGGGGTTATGCCCGTGGATGAGGGAAACCTGTGAAGCAGGGAAAACCTCACCCGAGATGGCCGGTGTATTCGAAACATTCTTTTTTGGTATCAAAGTCACATTGCGTAGGCCTTGACACCGAAACCGAATGTTTCACACCTCCCGCGCACGTTGTGAAGTGTGAAAAAACACCTAACCGATCCCGAAAGTCGCACAAGAATGGTGTCACCCATCCAAGTGCCAACCGCACTCAGTGCTGCTTAACTTTCGTGATCGGCCGAGGTGCGTCTCCGCCACTCCGCCACCGCGTCGGTTTAGTATGCGTAAAATAATAAATAACTATAATTAATCAACTTTTTGTAAATGGAGCTTAATATTACAAAATTGTATATACTTACTATATTTTTTTTATTACTAACGTAAATAGTACATTTCGACCCTAGTGCGAGTATTTGATTTTCTTCTCGTGTGACAGTTTGCACCCGAGCGAAGTGAGGGCGAAGAGGTCACACGAGGAGGAAATCGACTTCTCACACAAGTATCGAACAGTACTTTTCGATACGACGTGTGAGACTCATTTCAACGCACGCGTCTTTTATTTCGCGTGCGCGGAATCGAGCCTCACGCACGGAGTGTTGAAAAGCTTATTTTCGCACGTGTAGCGATTTTTTCAGCACTCATAAAACCGGATTTTACGCACCAGTAGCATAATATACTGTTTTTTTATTATTTTAACTTTACTCTTTATATCTTTCCAACTTAGTGCTAATCAGCGTCGAAGATCATACCATGTCTTGTTGAGACGAAAGCACTTGTTGATACCAGTGGTGCTTGTCCCAACCCACAAAGACCAGAAATTGAACCTGGGACCATCAGGTACGAGTCCACCACTCTACGGATCGAGTCCTCGCAGGCCTCTCAAGAGTCAAAATTCTTTCTAATGTCTGACTGTACTCTCCCTCCATGGTTTATATATTTTCAAGTGATAAACGATTTTTGTGGGATATTCTAGGTAGATAATAAATTACACACACCAAATTTTGTAGACAATCGTACGACGTATCGTCTGCTAGATTTTGCAGACCTCTTCAGTACTAAATTTATTTTTAACATACAGATCAGTATCACAAAAAACACCGCATTATACGTTACTCTTATATTAGAGTTGAGTCAAATGAAAATTTTTGTCGATCAACATAAACATATATATACGATGTGCAAGTTAACCTTTTAAGAACAGGATTGATCGATATATCGACCACTTTGGTATCATATTATTTTGGAATTGTTTCGGGGGTAATATTATGTGTTGAATACAGGAAACGTAGTATTATCATTATAAAAAGTATATTTGAACTTGAAATAGTGATTTCTTATCTTATAAATTTTTATTCGGTATTTTGACTTGAAAATTGGTATACCAACGTATTTTAATGCTTTTTTTTTTGTTTTGTTATTTAGCGTCGCTCTATTTATGCTGCCAGGGCTAATCAGCGACGGAGGTGAACGTATTTTAATGCTTTGAATACGAAACAAATAGTGTTGCGTTTGATGAAACACATTTTCATAATTATTATTTGAACTATTTATTACTATTAGTTTCTTGGCAGATTAATACATAGTTATTTTTTCTTGCGAAAGATTTATTATTGATAATATTCTTATTATTTCATTATTCTCTTTATTTACTAAGTTGTCAAAAAAATACAAGCAATTATTTTTGGTAAAATGGCTGATCTTGAAACTTGCAGTAGTGGCGAGTCTGAACCTGCAATACAAGATTTGGAGAATGAGGAAATTCATGAAGTTGATTTGGTAGAAAATGATAATGATGAGACTCAAATTTTTGAAAACGCGTAATTTTATCCATCAATCAAAGATTTTTCAAGGTACTTCTAAAATAAATCCTAACATCTCTATATTGGGGAATAAAGCAATCAATTACTTTAAATACTTTTTTGATTCCCCTCTGATTGAAAGAATTATAAATGAGACGAATCGCTATGAAAGTTAGAATCATGAAGATCGGCAATCCCATCAGAAAACTTGGTCTCCTCTTACAAAAGATGAATTTGAATGTTTTCTTGGCCTTTCAATTCGAATGAGCCATATTCGAAAAGGTGACTTGAAAGACTATTGGTCTAAAGATCCTCTGCTTTATACTCCAATTTTCGGTCAAATAATGTCTCGTGATAGGTTTTTTGCAATCTTACGCCGTTGACATTTTCATGATAATGAAGATACCTCGAAAATCGCTCACCATCCTTTAGTAAAAATAAAACCAACAATAGACTATCTACAAAGGAAATTTTCAGCAGCTCTTATTCCAGGCAAAAATTTGTGCATAGATGGAAGTCTAGTATTATGGAAAGGCAGGCTTCGATTCAAGCAGTATATTCCTTTGAAAAGAAATCGGTTTGGCATCAAACTTTTTGAATTACTAAAATGTGAGAATGGATTCATTTTGGGTTTTATTGTATACACTAGCGCTAATACTGATTATCAGAAATTTGATTTGGGTGTTACTGGGGATATTGTCGCTCATTTCTTACAACCTTATGTTTAAAAGGGTCACGTCATATACATAGATAACTGGTATACATCTCCCATATTGGCAGAATTTTTGCATGATCGCGATACAGGAATGTGTGGCATGGTAATAACAAATAGAAAAGGTATACCAAAATTAGAAAATAAATTAGAGCGAGGTGAAGTTGCTCATAATAATTTGTGGATGACAATCAGGTGCCAAGATAAGCGTACAGTTTGCATGTTTATAACTGTACACGAACCTATGTTTTGTACCACTGGCAAGAAACACTATCAAAACAATGAGGATATTATAAAATCACGATGCATCCATGAATACAACCAAAATATGGGTGGTGTTGACAATGTAGATAGACAATTGTCTATAACCGAAACAGTTACAAAAACAATGACGTGGTATCGCAAGTTATTTTTCGATCTTATTGTCTAAGTTTATCTGATGCTCATTCTTTATATAAAATGAAAAATGAAGGACCAATGCCCTTTCCTTCATTCAGAATATCGGTTGTTAGATCATTATCATTAAGATTTTGGCTCCCATGATTCGTTTAAATTGTGACGTTGTAAAATATACCACGCACAAGTACATGCACATAGCTTGTATTTATAAGTCATGTGCATGCATACTTTTAATTTACATTAGATCGCGATCGCGTCGCAGGTAGTGAATCCTTCGCTGGCGGACCGAAGTGCACCGATGCACTTTTAAAATAAGCACTGATACCCGCGGTATGGGTATGTTTTAGCGACGGAGCCGACGAACGACGCGACCGATACCCGACGGTAGTACGCGGAATACGACCCAGACCACGGCCAAGAGGTATCGTGAGCCGAGGACCAAGCCCAGGTCGTCTCACAATACCTGGCGAATCCGCCGTTGATGTTGACGAGACGGGAGGTTAGGCGGCGTCCTAACCTCAACCGTCACACGTGCTCAGCAGACGACGACGGCTGAGATGGCGCATGGGTGCGCGCACGCCCGAACTCCGTACGACTAGTCGGGAGAGCCCGGGTGCTCCCCCACCTTACACCCGTATACCGGGGAACGCGGCACCGACGGCGACGATCGCGCGGCACTAGGCGAGGTGCGCGGGAAGGGGGGAATCACTCGAGCAGCTAGAGTGTTGCGGGCGCGAAGAGCTCGAGTGAGCGATCGTGAGTGGGATTATGGGAGAGAACGCGCGGAGCGAGGGGAGCGCGCGAGTAGAGTAGGAGTCGCGGTATACCTAATGTATGCGTGCGAAGGTATACCGCGGCATAATAGAATAGAATATATATATATATATATATATATATATAGATATAGACGGCGCGCACACCTATGGATTGGTGTATATTTTTGTATATAGCGCGCACACGTATATTAGCTTAATTAATTATTTTAATCACGTTGCGTAGTTAATTAATTAGATAAAAATATGTAAATCTGTCGGTAGAGTTTGGGCGATTTATAATAATTTTATAAATTTGTATATAGTTGTAAATAGTGCGGAAATTAAATTTTAAATTGTTGAATGAGTGTGTCGGGATAGATAGTATTAATTATATAGCCGGTAGGCACGGGGCGGCAGCACCGACTGGGTTACCGATATGGTAATTAATTATTTGTAATGCGCGCCTTCCGAGTGTCGGGGATGATTGGTTGCGTGATCGACCAAATAATTAACAGGTTGGTGGTGACGTAAACCACTATTATTGGATAATCGGCCTTGACGGAAATAAGATCAAGGCTGACTACGTGTATCGATCACGCAATCAACCACCCTAATCAACGCCGATAGATAAGGAGTAGAATAAGATAGAGAAGGATAGCGATAGGGTGGGGAGGAAAATCCTTAATTTGGGAGGATCAAGCCACGCCGCGAGCCGGATGAAGAAGCCGGTCTCGAGGATTCGTTACCTGATCGTCTAACGAGGCAGTCGATTTAGTTTGCTTATAATAATTTTGAGGCAGAGTAGCCATTTGTAGAATAGAGTAGAGTAGAGTAGAGTAGTCGAGCTGCGAGTTGAGTTGTACTGGAGCTGTAAGGAGATTTATTAGGCGAGTAAAGTTACGGTTAGCCCGACGGGCGGCCGAATTATCATTATAAATATTCTATTTTTTTTATTATTTGCCGGACGGACGGAGTGTGAGAGAGTGTGAGCACGTGTGAGAGTCGGTCGTGGATCGCGATTATCAATTGTGTCGGTGCCGGAGTTTGTCATATCTTTTTATTAAAAGTTTTAATAAATTACGTGAAATTGATTATTGAATCGCGAATGTTTTATTTCACATTTTCCTTTATTCTAAAAGCCGCCGGTTCCGAGGCGGTCAGCCGTCGGAATTCCCTCTGTGACGAGGAGTCGAGGTGGAGATTTGCCGGGTTGCCGAGTAGTGTTGTATTGTAATTATTCTTTTTATTTTAAATATCGCCAGGCGCCCAACTAAATACAAATCGGCGATATCCTAACCATTTTTAACGTCGCTACGACGGAACCTCCGTCGGCTTATAATTTAAATTAATTATATTTCCTGCCGACGAAAAGTAGCGTCGCAAAATAGTGCACTAGCACTGTTAAATATGCATTTTGGACTCGTGAACTCCAGCAATCAGATATAGCGACAACCGAGGATGCAGTCTGTAATTCCTTCTTGATCGTCTCCTTCAATTTTTTTTGACAAAAATAAGATTTATAAATGAATAATTTAATACGGATAAAGAGTCCCAATTTAAATCACAAATCTTTACCGCACTGCTAAATCTTATAGGCTGTAAGAGAATTCGTACCACGGCCTATCATTCGGCCGCAAACGTTATGATTGAGCGATGGCATCGTAGCTTGAAAACAGCTCTTATGTGTCACACTGACAAAGACTGTGTCAGACAGTTATCAACGGTTTTGTTGGGCCTGCGTACCCACGTTCGATTGGATACCGGAGCGAGTCCCGCGGAATTTGTATACGGTACTACACTTCGGATCCCCGGCGAATTTTGTCTAGCATACGATTACGCACCCAATCATCAATATTTTGTAGAGGAATTCCGTGAATACATGCGCGATATCAAATCGGTACCCGTGACGCACAAGCATAAACGACGCAGCTGCTTTTACAAAGACTTAAATACTACATCACACGTATGCTTAGGAGTAGGTAAATTTAAAAAACCTTTAGAACGTCCATACACGGGACCACCTAAAATAATAGAGCGAATCAATCAAAATAATTTTAAGATAGATTTTAATGGTACAGCACGCGTTGTAAGCACAGAACATTTAAAACTAGCGCATATAATTCCAGACGACTTACCTTGCAAACCCACAATTACACTTACGGTAAATCAAGCTGTAGAGCAGCGAGCAAAATTAAAAACGTACGCGCGAAAACAAGTGAGATTTAACGAAAGCGTTCAGTGTAAATACATAGAATAAGTTGAAATTACTAATCTTCCCGAATCAACAAAAAAAAACAAAATTTTTTTTACAATCATTAAAAAATTGTAAATCACTCTGTGATAAAATAGTTAGATTTAGCAAATAAAATTCGTTGACACTCGGAGGGGAGTGTGTGGGGAATATCACCCATTTGAGTTACGTAGTCAGAGCGGGAGCAAGCGAGCGTAAGCAAGTGTAAGCCAGCGCGAAATAGTCAGATCGTTCGTAGATACGAATTGAGACATACGTCTCGTCTTAATTGAAATAAAATATTATTTTAATTCAGAAGAAGTGTTGTTATTTCTCTTGGTGAGACAAAGGATCATCCCTGGATATCTTGACGAGAGTGGGCTTGTCAGATAAAGAAATATATATATTTAAATTGGTACACAATTCCACAATTTAAACGGACAATCAATATAACGGATAGTTAGTTTATTTATTTTATTGTGTATATAAAATTATGTATATACATTATGTATATATATTACGTATACACATAGTTTTTATATGATTTTCATCAAGTTTTACTGTGTGATATGAGTTATTCTAATATAAAGTTAAGTGAGCATTACAAAATAGCGGAAGCTCTTGTCCAGTATTTGTCCAATGCTAGCAGTGTTTGAAAATAATAGAATAATAAATATTTTTGAATGGTAAATAATTTTTACTTATTAACTAGTTAATTTATTTATTGTATAAGATTTATATTTTATTTATTTTTGAAAACATTAAGTTGTCGTAAGTTGTCAATAACTAAGTAATATTTATTTTTTTACATTTTATTTATGTTTTAAATTGTAGAATACATTATAATTATAAATTTAAAGATAATTTATAAGATAATTATGAATTATATTATTATTATTATTATTATTATTATATTCCAGGTATAAGCGTATACTAAAAACTGTTGTTAAATATGTGCCTGCCATTTGAATTTGTGGTTGAATTGACAAATCTTATCATGACAGACACACACGGTGAAAACTTGCACTGTACATAGCATTACTGCACTCCTGTAATTATTCTTGTGTAGTAATATTGAATAAACAAATATTTAGAGAAGTAGTGCTGATACAAGTTCAAACAAAGGTTTCTTAGCTAGTAGCTACGGTAGTGCTCCGCAATCATTATCAACTTTCCAACATCCTAGTCATTCGTTATTGAAAGTAAACGGTTTCACTCAACAAGTGTATCATAAATATCATTCACGTTGTTTAAAAGGTAAGATATTAAAAAATCTTGAATTTACTTTTTGTAACTAAGTTGTAAATTCTTGATGTGATGATGATTATTATAATATGTTTTCTTTTCTTAGCTAAAGAAATCATGTTGATATAAATCATGTTGTTGTATTCGTTATTTATAAAATTTACATAAAGTCATTCAATTTAGAATTCACGAAATATCTCTTTTTATTTCAGAGCGTAAACAACTTGGTATAGGGAAGTTACAAGAGGTGAACACACTCTTCCAATTTTGGTCATTTTTCTTAAAGGAGAATTTCAATTGCACTATGTACGAAGAGTTTAGGACAATAGCTTATGAAGATGTCTGTGAAGGATATTGTTATGAGTTTAAAAGTGCCTGTTTTGATTTTTTTTATAATTATGGTATAGAATCCAAATTCAGACCACAACTTTATAAAGATTTTCAAGTGGGAAAAGTAAAAAATTATAAAAGTGGTAAGTGCATTTATCTACATAAGATATATATTCAGGATTTTTAGATAAAAATTGTATTTTACGGTACAAATGAAATTTATATTTTGAAATTGTTATATTGAATTACATTATTAAAATAAATTGAATAAAAAAATAATGCTGTAAATATTAAAATCATCTTTGTAAATAAAACATAGGTATATAAGATTTAGATTAATTTTCTTTAGATTAAGTTTATGGACTGGAAAAATTCTGGGCGTTTTTTAAGTATTATAAGTACTTAGTTGAACTTCATGTTGGTACTAAATTATAAGAATATCTCTATAAATTTAAAACTATCGAAGATTTTAGAGTAGTAGAGGTAAATTAATTTTTTTTTAATTTTCTATAATTTATTGGAAATTATTGATTTTATGTTAAGATTGGATATTTTCTAAGAAAACTTTAAATGAAAGATTCGTGTTAATTTGCAAATTTTTAAATCTCGATTATTTAAATTATCATTAAATAAACATAATTATATACTTCATAAATTTTAGCCTTAAATAAATGAATTCTTGAGATCACAAGCTGCTAATCGCTGCAACAGAAGCGTATTGGAAAGCGCAAGCGTCATCATCGGGAAATCGTATACGCCGATTACCAGATGGATCGAACATAGTAACTGCCGACTTCAAATAATTCCACAGTATCTACGTTGCAAGCTCAACCTCATCAAGCTCAAAAACAGAACGTAAACCTCTCGCAATATTGCAATAGAACGGGCTCCATCGGCTCTGGCAGACTCTGTCACCCCAAAAGACATCATTGTCATCGAACCAACTTCAACAAGCGTAATCGAAAAATAGATACGATTCGGACACTATGCGTAAATCTGAAGAAGTTGTCAAGACTACGAAAAAGTGAATGAGCTTACGAGTGGTAAGTTAACGATGATGGCACACTTTGAGAACACATGTAAATAAAATTTTCTGCATTACTAATTTTTAAAATTTGGTCATTATTTTAACAGGGTGCTTCGACATCACTACAACTATTACTATCGTTGAGCTCGAACAGTGGTCCCGGTCTACAGCAATCGCAGCAGCTACCACCTCTATTACCAACGCGGCCATTTACGTCATTAAGTAATACTGTTTGTACTAGACATAATAATGTCGAGTTAACTTTACCAACAACGTCGGTCGAACAACATCAGCCGTTATCATTCCAGTCAAAGTATTCGTTATCTGGCGATTCATTTCCTGAACAAAGAAATACCTAATTACAAAGGCTGGTACCAGAATTATTCTAATCGCCGGGTAGTTTTCATTTTCGTTTGTTTTTTTTATAATATATCTGTAATTTTATAATAAAACAATTAGTGAATTTGATTTAAAGATTAGGAGACAAAGTGATAAAGATATATCGAAAATCAATGTCATCAAATGTACTGAATAATATGAAGACACAAGAAGCAAACGGTTTTAACCAAAAATTCAAACTTCCGAGAAAAAAATAGATAGTTCGAACAATGTACATTTAACGATTGGCAATATGGAAAAGGAGTTATAAAATTGTAAAAGTGAACTGAAAATACTTTTATAGTTTGCTTTGAATGTACTTTTTACAATTGAATTTACTTTTAATGTTTATTAGTTTGGAATGTGTAATATATAATAAAATAATATTTTATTTTATTATTATTATTAATAATGTTTATAGCTATATGAACCCTCCTCGGGTTCTTGCTAAGCTGAAAAATTCAGTAAATTATATATTATTTATATTTCATTGTAAGTTTAAAAGAAAAGTCTATGTTTTCCAGGGAAATCGATTCATCATTGAGACGACACAGTTTACCGAATCTCCTAACTGGTTTCATACCATAATTAGCAAGTAACCATTCAACGTATGTCGCTCACTAACTTGCTTGTAATAATTCAGCGGCAACACCTGACAAATTTCTTCTGATTCTCAATTTGATTATTGGCATTTTACAATGGCTTTTTCTCAGGATCAATATCATTGAATACTGCTTGACTGACTTGTCTGTTTGTACCACCTGAATTTAGTGCCTATTACAAGGAATTACTTTTTTCTTCATTATCGTCCTGTATTTTCCAAATTATACTTATGATGGTTGAATAATAATGTCATTAAGATATCTTAAGTCAGCCAACGTTATTTATTTTTTACGTTTACATTTTAAAGGTTTGATATTATTTTCTTGATTTCTCGCTGATTTGCAATATATATATATATATACTAATTTATTGCAATTCCTAAAAAAAAGTATTTTTTTTATTAAAAACATTTAAGTTATTGCGTTTTTCTTTTCTTTTACAGCATTCAAGATAATGATAGTATTATCAATAATTACTATTAATACTGATTTATTTTAATTCGAAAAAAGACTTATAAAAAAACTAATGGATAAAACATTATAATACAAAAGAAAATATCCGGATTATTGAGTATAGCACCAAGTTTTCGTCTAGTTACAGCTGAAATATGGTTCTATCGACCTTGTTATAGTAGAATAAAGATATGATTCCACCGATTTTACTGGAAATAGAACCAGCACCATCCGAAGGGTAGAAGAAACTACTCTTAAAATTTCAGCCAAATTAGTTGAACATTTTTTAAGATATTTGTGGAACATCGAAATTTTTAATTTTCAAATTGATACATTAGCGACTTTGCGAGTCTCTAGCGCCAAAAATATTGAAAAATCATGTACTACGTTACAAGGAAAAAGTTGCGTCTTTGTAATTAAAACATTTTGTTAATAGAAAGTTTTTTGATAGGAGTTATATATTTCGAGTTATTGTGCGGAAAATCAACGAAAGTCGTTTTTAGAGAAATTTTACCTATATTATAGCTTTAATATGGTTCCGCCGATGTTGCTGGAAATAGAACTAGCACCTTCTTATAGGTACAGAAAACTACCCTCAGCTAGGTTTCATCTAAATCGGTTAATAACTTTTTGAGATATTTGTGGAACAACGATTTTTTTATTTTTGAATTTTATGATATTTGCGTCTTTGCGAGTCTCTAGCGCTAAAACAGTCAAAAATCATGTATTATGTTAAATAGAAAAAGTTGCGTCTTTTTAATAGAAACATTTTGTCAATAGTAAGTTTTTTGCTAAGATTTGTATATTTTGAGATATTTTACAGAGAATAAATCTAAGCCGTTTTGAGATAAATGTAAACTTTGTTATAGCTTGAATATGGTTTCACCGATGTTGCTGGAAATAGAACCAGCACCTTCTTATATGCAGAGAAAACTACCCTCAAGGTTTCAGCCAAATCGAGTAATAACTTTTTGAGATATTTGTGGAACAACGCTTTTTTCGATGACAAAAATATAAGGCTCTCCCGTATAACGGTCGTGCCTAAAAACCCTCGATCATTTACTAAATTGAGTAAATATATTAAAAAATGCTTATTGAATATTTTGTTTATATTACATTCTAAATAAGTCTGAATTTTTCAACAGATGCTTTATATGACGTTAAATGCAGCGAACAAGGAGATTTCGAAGCACTTTTCTTTTGTACAAAACAAATGTTACACGTTATGAATAGTTGGCCGGAATTTTTGATGATTGTTATTATTGCAGCAGCTGATGGCAATGGATGTACCGAATTTGTAGCAGTTGGAATCGTTAAGCATGAAGACAAAGAAACATTTAAGTGGTGCATAAATATTTTTTAAAAATATAATAAATCTGCTTGTGGCAAAATTGAGTGTTTCATGTCTGATAAAGACATGGTTGCCCGAAAATGCATAAAAGAACAATTAAATGTTACTGTTCATATATGTTGTTTTTATGTAATGCAAATCTTCAGACGAACCATTACTGTAGAAAATATGAGTATAAGTAAAAGTGAACAAGAAAAATGTTTAATATTATTATAAAAATTACGTTACTCATTGTCTGAAAATTTGTACAACAGCAATTATGAAAAATTTTGTAAAGAATAGCCTGCTTCTGTAATTGACTATTACAACAACAACTGGCGTGAAATTCGACAAGATTGGGTAAAATGTTTTCTTACAAAAAAGACTTTTAATAATGAAACCGATAATAGAATAAAGTCTCTTAACCAAAAACTTAAATTATTTTTAGATAAAAAGAATTACATCACAAATTTTTTGACAGCATTCTTTTCATTTTTGACGATTCATGAAAACGAACGCAACAAGAACGCGGTACAAATGTTTCTAAAAAAACCCACATTTGATTTTGAATGTAGTGAGGAATTTAAATATTGGTCTCTTACCAATTCATGCAGCAAAATTTGTACAGAAACAATTGAAAGGAGCAAATAACGTTACTTATGTTACACCAACTGATAATAATATGTATGAAATTCGATTTGGTTCTGACATTGTTAAGTATATAACTACTATTGATTCTTGGTGTTGCGTAGATTTTAACTTTATGGGGCTTCCGTGCCGTCACATTTTTAAAATTAGAAAAATTACCAAATGCGAATTATATGTACCAAATTCATATCTCGAAAGGTGGTCTAAAAAGTATTACAAAGAACATCATCGATTATTTATAAGCAACGCCGAAGATAATTTTCTACTGCAAGATTTAAAAACTCGAATTAACGACATGCCAAAAAAATCAGATCTGAAGGTTGTGCAGTCAGCAAAAACAATTGATGTAAAATCGCCTACAAAAGATATTTTTCATGAAAAAGATGTTTGTTTTAATAATGGTAATGATTTATTGTTGAATAACGAAAACAAATGTGCAAAGGCTACAGCGTTACCTAACAACAATACTTCTCATGAAAAAGAAGATTGCATTGCCAATGATAATACGGTTTCAACATTGTTAGAATCGACTAAAAAAAACAAGACACCACGGCGTATAAAATTAATAATGACAAACAATTAAATGTAAATTTGGAAAAATTGGTAAACAAAAAAGAGCGACCAAAAGGATCTAATTTAAAAGCAATTGGCTTACCAAAGACAAGCAAAAAATTGCTTACATTTTCTTTGCTTGAAGATTTAGTGAAAGCGAAAATTATGTTTAGTTGGGTTTTAAAAACCGACGTTTTAGAAAAGAAAAACTTGAGATTACAATTTAATCGACAATGATGATTTGAACATCAGTGAACAAATTTCCTGTTGGATTTTTAATGATAATGTTGATCTTTGTGCAAGAATTTAAGATGTTTTGCTATCACAATTTATAATATTTTAATAATGTTATTTTTCAATGCTAAATTTTTTAAATAAATTTTCTAATAAAAATTGTATTAATTGGATTAATAATTTAGGAAATTCAATCAGGTAAAGCGGGTGGGGGGGTTGTCATAAAATTTAATGTATTGGATTAGTAATCTATAGGAAATGCAACCAGATAAAAAGGGGGCTAAGTCATAAAAATTTAATTTATTATATTACTAATTTAACAAAAACAACCAGGTATAAAGGGGGGGGGGGGTAAGTCATAAAAATTTCATTTATTAAATTAGTGATTTAGGAAATACTACTAGGTAAAAAAGGGGGGGTAAGTCTTACAAATTTCATTTACTAAGTTATAATATTTTATACGGCAGCAAAAATAAAGAATAGATATATGGACAAATCTTTTTTTTTTTTTTTTTTTTTTTTATGTTATTTAGCGTCGCTCTATTTATGCTGCCAGGGCTAATCAGCGACGGAGGTGAACGGTGTGTCTGTAAACAAAGCACATGTAGTTGAAACAGTGGTGCTTGTGTCCATCGGAAGATATCATCGGTCACTGTAATTAGTCTAATAATTACAGTTTCCTGTCCTCCCGATGGAACCACCGCGATCCTCTTTACATCTTCGCGTCCCTAACGTTCCCTATAGTTCAGATGCCCGTGCCTCTCATGCACTGACAAATGCACGAAACGCACGCACACCCGAACTGGCGTCACATTATAGTGACACGCCGAGCCACTGAGTCGCGGTGTTCGAAAAATGCACATGAAAAAATTTTCAGAGGTACACGTCTGGGATCGAACCCACGACCCTCGGTGTGAGAGTCGGGAGCTCTACCCATGAGCCACCGCGGCTCTATATGGACAAATCTCCCTAACTTTTTTTGTGTGTCACTCACTGATTTAGCAGCTTTAAAATGTGTTTAACCTCTTTGTACTAGTTTCAATTTATAGTTCTATACTCCATCTATACGGTTAAAGCTCAATAGATACTTTGTCTCAAATTGATGCCTCAATAATTGAAAAATGTAAGAAAAATGATGAAATATCGTGTCACTTGGAAAAAATAATTTATTGTGGTTACTGTAAAATTTGGAGCATTGCTTGGAAATGGTTGAAACTTTAAACAAGTATTCTATTTTAATAGTGCATCAAAAAAGTCTTCCATATTTTGATGTGTTCCCTTCCAATAAAAAGTTTCAATGGATTGAAATTGTGTCACTGGAATTTCACTAAATTTTAAAATTACCATATTTTTTTTTCTATTGACTGGAGCATTTTCGAAATCAGCAAACAACCAAATTGTACATTTAGTAGATGTAAAAGGAAATAGATTGAGGTATAGCGCAAGTATGTGCTTGCAAAAATGAAGTAGAAAATAAAATTTAAGTAAAAGAATTCATGCGAAACTAGTCGAAAAATTCATAGCAATGTGACTTTGGAAGACTGTCATATTTTTCTGTATACAGCACATCAAAATAGTAAAAAACTCTTAAAGAACATATTAAATCCAACAATCTGTCAAATTTACAGAGTTTTTTTTATTAATGCTCCAAAAGTTACAGCAATGTAAACCATTTTTTTAAGAAGTGCTGATTTAAAAAAAGATTAACTAAAATTAATTAAAACATGAATAAATTACAAATTGGATTTTCTGTGAAAAGTAGAATACATCTTCATTGAAATTTCAATAAAATTTAGTATTATTTTCACAAACTATTGGCCGAAATCGTACGCGTTTAATAGAATTTACGCAACCGACCGATGTTTACTAACAGATAGACTTAACTTGATAGCACGGTTTGTATGAAAATTTTCGTATGAGAAAAGGGAGGGGAGGGAAATTTAGAGTTATATTGTATGGAATTTTCAATTATATCGACTATAAGTTGTTATTCTGTGACAGTTACTGATGTTTATTATATTTCGTTATATTTTTATTATTGTATGCTTAATAAATAAAATCTTAATAACCATATCACTATTTTTTCTGATCTTATAAAAAAAATGAAATATCGCGCACAACTTTTGGAGCATTTCTAGCTCATGAAAGCACATTATACCAATCAATTCCAATAATATTCCTAACCTTTCACACCAAATTTCAAAGGTGTGCTCCTAAAATTACCTGATCCCACATTTTTTCGCCAAAAATTAAAAGTTAGGGAGATTCGCCCATATTTATTTTTAATATTTTATTAAAAAAGAAGAAAATTAATTTGGGTCCGCAATAAATGACTTTTACAAGCTAAAAATTAAAAAAATATTTATTATTTACAACAAATTTGCTTCTTGTAAATTTAAATAAATTTGCATTAAATATTTTAAATAATTTAAGGGTAGAGTATGGTCGAAAATTTAAAAAAAATCAATGTGCGTAAATAATTTTTAATATTATAAAACTTATGTGTCTACCTAATTTCAGCATTAGATAATCTTCAGTTAATGCAATAAGTTATGTATCTTAAACTTTAAAGCTAAATAATTCAAAAACTATTTTTTATACCTTTAAAACATTCCTTGCAGGATAATTTTTATTGTAGGCTCCTGAAATTTTGCACACATCTTAAGGTATGTATGAATTATAAAGTTACACAGCCTTTTTTGTTTAAAATTAAATGTGACATTTATATTACTATTTTTTTAATGAAAAATCTGACATTTTTTAAGCAATTATTTAAACTAATTAGGTTTATCGAGCCAGAAAGTGCATTTTTCTAGATAAATCTTATTCGCTGTGTAAAGTTAAAGCTCTTGTATGTATAAGTTCGAAACTTTTTCATCGGAGTCCTTTGACAACTTTATCCTGCAAGAAGTTTTTTTGAATTTGTAACTGTTTAAGACCTATTTGTTAGTCGAAATTTAAAAAAAATCAATGTGCGTAAATAATTTTTAATATTATAAAACTTATGTGTCTACCTAATTTCAGCATTAGATAATCTTCAGTTAATGCAATAAGTTATGTATCTTAAACTTTAAAGCTAAATAATTCAAAAACTATTTTTTATACCTTTAAAACATTCCTTGCAGGATAATTTTTATTGTAGGCTCCTGAAATTTTGCACACATCTTAAGGTATGTATGAATTATAAAGTTACACAGCCTTTTTTGTTTAAAATTAAATGTGACATTTATATTACTATTTTTTTAATGAAAAATCTGACATTTTTTAAGCAATTATTTAAACTAATTAGGTTTATCGAGCCAGAAAGTGCATTTTTCTAGATAAATCTTATTCGCTGTGTAAAGTTAAAGCTCTTGTATGTATAAGTTCGAAACTTTTTCATCGGAGTCCTTTGACAACTTTTATCCTGCAAGAAGTTTTTTTGAATTTGTAACTGTTTAAGACCTATTTTGTTAAATATTTTAATATTTTACATAATTTGGGTGATAAAGATTACATTTTACATAATATTTTATAAAACTTACAAAAATATTTTTCTAACTATACTCTACCCATAATGTATAACTTATTTGTACTTCTATTTTACGACTTTTCGACTACGCGGTGGTAAATTAACTGTGGAACGCATCTTAAATAGGTAACGAACCAAAAATACTATTATTGAAACAACTTACCTAACACAGGTAATGCCCGTGCATCACCTGTGTATAAATGTTGTTGATATCTCCTCCTGGGTCAAGGGAAAACTCCTTCTTGGCTACGTAGCGACTCCTTGGCACTGGCTCCTGCTGGTCCTGAGCCTCGTTACCTGTAGGAAAAATTAGAAATTAGAATGATATTAAATTATGTAATTGTTTAAGCTAAATAAGGAACTGTTTATAATAAATGTAGTATGTAGAATAGGTTAGAGGTAGGATTGACATGTGGTATTAGAGAGGTTAAGAAAAAGTAAGCAATGCATAACAACAAAGCTTGAGCCATTCTCACCACCGAATTGTTTGAATAAATAAAAGGAAAGGATGGGAAATAATAGAAGTGATTTGGTTTGTTTTATATGTTGGAGAGAGAGAGAAAAATAAACAAATAACACTTACCGTAAAACGTCGAGCTAGTTGAAGAACAGAGAGATTACTCGCTGTTGGTGATGGAATATGATGGAGACGCCGACCCGCACGAACAACACCTCCGGATGATGGAAACTCCTTCCCCCGTAGACGTCGTCGCCGTGAAGTCGCACCAGGTTCGGATCGCCGCACAAACGCCGAGTATTCGTAAACACAAAAGTGAGAGAGACGGAGAGAGAACAGACTCGCGCGCGAAGCTGTACTGACGTATGCGTGTACATAGGCGGCGGCGGAGAGGGGGGAGCTCACTCGCTTGCACCACGAGGACTATCGAGAGAGCGCGCTGGCGCAACGAAGCGCAGGACTCTCTCGGGCTCAACTCCCGTGCGGAAGAGAGAGAAAAGAAGAGTGCGAATCGCACAAGTGGAAGCGCCAGCCCAGCTAACACTTGAGATTGACTATAACAGTCGCGCCGCTAATGCAAACGTATACTACGGAAGGAATAAAGATGGCAGTAGGATCGATAGCACTTGTTGACCTGCCAATAATGGGAAAACGGGTGCCATATGCAAATGAAGGAAGCTGACAGCGCGGCGGGTCGACCTTGACGGAAATTTAGGAAAAAGGAAGAAGAAGGAAGGGAGAATTACTCCTCTACACGGACTATTGAACTTATTCTCTTTTTGTGTAATTTCAATTATCCCCCCCCCCCTTGGTTGTGATTAATTATTAGGAAAGGATTTAGTTAGGCCCGCCATTTTCCCGTCGGCGAGACAAGGATCCACGGCACAGGTAAGAAGTTCGTGCACGTGCTGAGTCGGCTATTTTAATAAGACGAAGAACGAATATCAGTTACCCCATTTATTTAAATAAATATATATATATAATGTTCATAGGTTATAGGTTAGAATAATACATAAATTGTTTCTCTGCAAATAACAAAGAACTTTATTATTTTATACAAAATATAATTATATACTTAATAAATAATGCTTATTTACCTGTAAATAACAAAGAAACAACATTCAATGTTATTATTCACAAGGTTGTCTTTAGATTACTTTTATAAAGTTTTATTCATTGTTTTCGGTATATCTTTATTAACCGTACTAATTGACACGTGCCAATTCCTATCTGCAAATTTTACCTGTCGGTATATTAAAAGATCTGATTTACCGACTTACACGCGCGCAATTCAAATAGACTAAGGATGTTTTCCTTACATCTCCCCTCTTGGAGACATTTTTGGTACAAAAATTTGGTATAACTAATAATAATTACAAAATAATATAGAATATTTGAGTTAAGGAGATGGGGTTAATTTTGAAATATGGAATAAATTTGATTCTAACCTTTTGTGTCCTGTATTAACTTCATACATTGAGTCTGATATCTTCTTTAAAATCTTGTATGGCCTGATTCTTAGCATATCCAATTTTTTTCGGTTCATTCGGTTACCATTTACAATGTATACTAAATCTCCTAACATAAATTCGTGTTCTTTTCTATTTTTGTCACATAATTTCTTATTATATTCATGGGATTTTATACTGTTTTTAAATTCAGTTTCTCTATCGTTTTCCAGTTGATTATGATCTCTATTCTTTTTTAGTTGATTTGATAGTGCTGATGTATCTTCACCATTTAATAAATATTTCGGACTAAATTTTGTTACCGTGTGCTCGGTCTCATTGTATTGGTTTATGCAATTTCGTGCTATAGTTGTCCATACACACTTCTTTTTTTCTTCGTTTATCGCACATCTTATTTTATTTACTAAAGTTTGGTCTTTCGTTTAGACCGTTCGAAAATGGTGCATTAACTCCTGTAAAGATCATTGTAACCCCTTTTTCTTCTAAGAAATTTTTGAATTCTTTAGAATTTATACCTGGATATTGATCTGTTAGAAGTATTTAAATATTATGGTCTCGTAGTACATTTTCTGTTAATTTAATGAAATCATTTGCATTTTGTGTTTTTGATGTCAATATGCAAGCATATCTTGTAAAGTGATCTATTAAGAGATGTAAATATTTTTTTTTGTGGATCTTAAGCCACCGAATCCACCTATTGTATCGATAGAGACTATTTCAAAAGGTTTTTTTGCGGGGCCAAGGTGTAACATTAACCCAATTTTGTCTTGCCTTCTTGACTTATTTTGTATACATACTTCTTATTTTTCATTTGGTTTATTCCAATATGACAAAATTTCTTATGCGTGTCTTTTATTAATTGTTTACTAAATTCTTCTGATAAGAAAATTTTATCTTTGTTTCTTGATTTTTTATAATACAAATTATTTTTATACTTTAGTTTGTCTTTGTTGGATTCTATCTCTTAATTTTTCTTTTGATTCTCTAAAATATCTTCTAAACTAATTAAGTTTACAATCTTTATTTATTCTCTTCGTCTTCTTCAGACTCTAATACTGGATTTCTGCTTAAGCAGTCTGCTTCTAAATTATCTTTACCTGGACGGTATATTATTTCGAAATCAAACTGTGATAAATAATAGGTAAGATCGCCTAGCTCTTCCTCTGTTCTTGCTTTTATATTCATTTTTTCTAATGGTTTATGGTGTGGAAATACTTTAAAATGTTTGCCTATAAGCCAGTGTTGCCAATACTTTACTGTTTCTTTTATTGTTATACATTCTAAGTAAATTGCTTTTTTCTATTGTGGATCTTAAGCCACCGAATCCACCTATGTATTCGATAGAGACTATTCAAAAGTTTTTTTGCGGGGCCAAGGTGTAACATTAACCCAATTTTGTCTGCTTCTTGACTATTTTGTATACATACTCACAACATCTCCAGGCTTCTTTATATTTCTGATTATATTTCTTGCTATATAATACGGCAGTATTCTTATTTTTCATTTGGTTATTCCAATATGACAAAATTTCTTATGCGTGTCTTTTAGTAATTGTTTACTAAATTCTTCTGATAAGAAATTTTATCTTTGTTCTGATTTTTATATACAAATTATTTTTATACTTTAGTTTGTCTTTGTGGATTCTATCTCTTAATTTTTCTTTGATTCTCTAAAATATCTTCTAAACTAATTTAAGTTTACAATCTTTATTTATTCTCTTCGTCTTCTTCAGACTCTAATACTGGATTTCTGCTTAAGCAGTCTGCTTCTAATTATCTTTACCTGGACGTACTTTAAAATGTTTGCCTATAAGCCAGTGTTGCCAATACTTTACTGTTTCTTTTATTGTTATACATTCTAAGTAAATTGCTTTTTTCTTTTTGTGATTCATTCAATTTTTTGAAAAGTATGCTACTGGTTTTTCAGTTATTGGATTCTCGTTTAATTGTGGTTGTTTTAATATTGCACCTATACCTTTTAAACTTGCATCTGTGTATATGTGTATTGGTAAGTCTGAATCAAATATAGTTAATACTGGTTGAGTGCAAAGGAAATTTTTCATGTATTCGAAGGCTTCTTGACATTTTTTTGACCAAACAAATTTTTCATTTTTTCTTAATAAGTTATGCAGCGGTTCTAAAATTAGAGAAGTTTTTGGTACATATTCGTTATAAAAGTTGATTTTTCCTAGAAATTGTCGAACATTTTTCTTATTTTCTGGGACCGGAAAGTTTCTTATGGAAATTAAATTATCTTTTATCGGAGAAATTGAGATATGTTTAATTATATGTCCTAGGTATTGCACAGAGTCCAGTGCAAATTTGCACTTTGATAGTTTCAATCGGAATCCTTCCTTCATAATTGCATCTAATAGTTTTGATAGATGGTCTACATGTTCTTTGAAAGATTTTGAAAATATTAATATGTCATCTATGTAATTGACTGTAAAATTAGATAAATTATTTTTTCTTATTATATTGCTTAAAATTCTTTGGAAGATAGCTGGTGATGTTTTTAAACCAAATGGTAAACAGGTCCATTGAAAATGACCTTCTTGGGTCACAAAGCCTGTTTTTCTTCTGTCTTCAATTCGTAAAGGGATAGACCAAAATGCTGAATTTATATCTAGTTTTGAAAAAAAGCTGCAATTTCTTGTCTTTATTACTAGGTCTTCAATCAGTGGAAACGGTTGTGATTGAGGAATTATGATTTTATTTAAATCTCTAAAATCTATGCATAATCTAGATTTTTTATTTTCATCTCTTTTATAAGCTAACGTTACTGGAGCAGCAAATGGGCTGTATGATTCTTCTATTAGGTTTCTTTCAAGTAATTGTGAAATTTCTTCTTCTATTTCTTTTTTATCTTCGATTGTACATTTATATGGTCTTTTACTACAGTACTTATCTATTGTCAAATCTATTCTAGCTTCGTAATCTTTTACAGTACCTATATCATATTTATCTTTTGCAAATATGTTTTTATATTTGTCTATTACATTCTTTATTATTTTTTCTTCATCACGTTTTAAGTGGTTTGTTGAAACGTTGAAGCTGCTTATTTCGATGTGTTCATTAAAATTGATTTGATACTCATTTATTATATCATTAGATTCGGAATCTTTTTGTTCTATCTCTAATTTTTCATTTTGTATCAGTCTGAATTTCTTTATACAATCTAATCCTATTAGAAAGTCATGTTTGAAATTTTTATTGTTAATTATGAACACATTCATGTGATCCTCTATATTTAGAATCTTTATTTTTATTTTTATTAATCCATCTGTTTTATACACACCATTAATTGTTCTCAAATTTGTTTTTTCTTTTTTTATATCATTATTTGTAGATTTTAAATTTAGTAATTTTAAATTTGTTATTGTAACATTTGATCCTGGATCATAGATAGCAGATATTTTTAAAATATCATTTAATTTTATTGGGAGTTCAATTAATGGTGGTATTATTAGTTTTTTGGATTTTCATCACTTAGTTCTACGTCTAAGGTTAAATTATTTACTTGTTTGACTTTATTAATTCTATTTTCTTGATCTTTAAACCAGCATTCAGTTTCAGAATGAAAACGTGTTCCTTTTTCTTTTCCTTTACATATTTTGCAAGGTGTTTTTTCACTTTTCTCTTTTGTGTTTGGTTTATTCTTTTTCATATCTAAATATTTTTTGTACATTAAATGTTCTAATTTACTTATTTCATTATGTAGGTCTTCAGTTTTTGTTAATTTTTTTCTATCAATTTTATCAATTATATAATTTGGGAGACCTATAGCAATCAGATCTATCAATGTTTCATTGTCAATAGTTTTTCTTACTAGCAATAAAATTTTTTCTTTTTATAGAGTATTCTAACAATAAACCTGTCTGATATTTAAATGCTAATGCATATTTTATTTGAGACCATCCTTTACTGGCAAATGTATTACAAAAATTTTGTTTCCACTCTTCCCAATTTGCTTCAATTGTAAGCTTGAGAAATGTACAACTATACCAATCTGCGGCCCCCTTTCCATAAAAGATTTTAAAATTTCAATTTTTTTGTTATCAATGTTTAAATCAAACCGTTCACATTCTTTTTCAAATTCAATCATCCATTGATTCGCATTCGAATTTTTACCATCAAATTTTTCAATTGTAAATTCTTTAGCTAATTTTCCAATGTTTATTTTTTCTGATTTTTCTTCGCTTTTTTCAAGTAATTTCTCTAATAGTTGTACTAATGGTATCTCTGCTGCATTCGCTGTCACGTCACTAGTATCTTTGTTTTCAATCAATTCTTCTAAATATTCATCGTTAAAATTGTACATTTCCTTCTTTATCAAAATAAGTATTTTTTAATTCTTTAGTTAAAGTAATCCATACTTGTCTCATTTGGTGTCTTTGTTTTAATGCTTTCTTTACCTTATTAAACGTAGGCGTTTTAGCGAGCTCCTCGTGGTAGATTGCATTCATGTAATCGTGTGGAATTCTATACACACGATTGTCTGGCACGGTGAGTCTGGTTATACATAATATGTTGGATTTTCCGTCCGAGGCTTCTAGCAACGTAAACTTAAATTGCAATTTGTCCATTCTGATTTTCAACGAGAATGTTGTTGTATAATGTTCATAGATTATAGGTTAGAATAATACATATTGTTTCTCTGTAAATAACAAAGAACTTTATTATTTTATACAAAACATAATTACATACTTAATAAATAATGTTTATTTACCTGTAAATAACAAAGAAACAACATTCAATGTTATTATTCACAAGGTTGTCTTTAGATTACTTTTATAAAGTTTTATTCATTGTTTTCGGTATATCTTTATTAACCGTACTAATTGACACGTGCCAATTCCTATCTGCAAATTTTACCTGTCGGTATATTAAAAGATCTGATTTACCGACCTACACGCGCGCAATTCAAATAGACTAAGGATGTTTTCCTTACATATATATATATATATCGCAGTTATTATTAGTATCTGTTGTACGTGGTGTACGGGATTCCCTATATTTATGTAGGAAACGCTGCGTCACAATCTTACACCTAAAGCTTTATTTATATTTTTACTACAATTTGTAAAGCACAGCTGCTAACTTTAGATTTTCTTTAGATATCTTTTTGCAGTCGCTGAGCTTCCACAAACAACAATTTTGGCAATAACTATGTGTTGATAAAAATTAACAATCAAGATACTACATTAGAAATATAAGAGCAAACAGTACCATCGGTGGACAAGAACTTGTGTTAAGTTTTCGTCTTTTTGAGAAAACTTATCTTGATTGTTTGCATCAGATTCTTCTTTATTTTCATTAGAGATTGAGAGAATTATGCTGTTTGTTTTACTAAATAAAGTTTTCTTGTTACGTAACTGGGATTCATTTTGATAATATATATTAGTTCATCTGTGCAATTTACTAATTGTACAATATTAATAATTAACGTAAATGGAATTTCAGTTGATAGAAGTATAGACAATAGAATCACTTACCAATTTCTTTCGTAACAAACAATAATTGTATGTTTACTTATTTTTATTTGTAGTGTTTACATTTAGTAATTTTACAATACTATCGCTTTTTTATATTAAATTGTAATTTTCTAAAAATGTTTGTAAATTTTAATATTTTAATTGTTGATGGATATTTGGATATATAAATAAGAACACAATATTTTTTACATTTGATAATTTAATGATTCTTTCAATCAATAAAATTTAAGACAATAATAAACAACGATTTTCCTGTATTTAAAAAACAAAATGCACCAGATGAGCTCTGGGTGTGCAGGGTTAGCTACGAGTACTACGCTCTGTATGTAAACAACTACGAAGTTTTTCGTATATTTTAATAAAATTTAGATGAGGTAAATATCTGCGTATTAAGGGTAAGCTGTGACGAAGTAAAAGAAGAACGCTCCATAGTTTTTTATATATTTTAAATAATTTTGCACCACGTGAACGTAAAAGTGATGAGAGTGGCCTGCGTCGAAGTGTGAGCAAGTACTCTATAGTTTTTTACGTACTACTATAGCTATCATATTTTTGTTATATATTTCAGAAACAAATTATACTAGGTGACGGCTAGCTATGTTGGATTACATACTAGTAAACCGGGCAAGCTACTTAAGGAAAAAGTGAATTTATGAAATAAATTTCTTACAGTAAAGTCAACGGGAAAGGATAACAAAAGGTGATTAAAAAATGTAGTAAAAAATTCAGATTCTGAAAATTTGACGAAGCATAAATAATTTTATTGGTTTTAAATTTTTACAAAATGTTATTAAATAGAAAATGTAATTTCATTTGAAAATTAATTTATTTGTAACTTCTAACGAAATAAAGTAAGTTTTATAGCATTAAATTTATATTATAATAAAAATGCGAACTTTACAAATAAATATACGACTATAACATATTGTAACATATGACGATATTTTTAATATAAAAAAGAGTTTGTTTAATAATTACCCAATTACTCGTCTACTTCACTGACATTATCATCATCTTCAATGAAATTGCAAGTATTAAGTCTTTACATAATGATAATAAGTTTTTTATTTTAGCGGCAGTTTGTTGGACGTGCTACCATAAGTTCAGATTCGCTGTCGAATGATATTTTGAAGTAGACTTTATTTATCTCATTTTGAACAGTCATTACCTGTCTAAATTGGGATATACCAATAGGGACATTCACTTTTTACCATTTTTAATCTTTGTTTTATTCCAATTTAATGCACTAGATAAATGTTTTGAAATTAAAATTTTTTTCATACATAATTTTTGTAACTTCATACGCTGATTCAGTTATTTTTGCTTTACTAATTATGTGACACCATTCATCCATTGAATAAATTTTTCTACCACGTGCATGTCTTTTGATTCTCGCGTGAACGGAATCTACCTCATTTTGAGTATGTCCAACTTCGAGGAATGTATACTTAATATTTATTTTAAGCTTCGCTGTTGCATATGTGTACATCGAAAAGACATTTTTATTACGGTTTTGACCCACGCAATTATCAGAATACAGTAAAAAATCTGTAAATCCCTCAAAAACCATTTTTTCAAAATAGTCTAGAAAGCAGCTAGCTACTTCATTTGATCCTTTTTTGGCATCGTTCTCACTCCATACATAACAATAAGCTTTGTGACGTATTACATCGTAAATGGTAAAATTGTATACCGAAAGCTTACGTTTATAATAAAAAGAGCTGGCTTCCGTTTTAGGCGTATCTAGAACTTTTTGAAAATCGAAGCATAATATATTGACTTTAGTTTTATTCTTTTTCGCTCTTTTTGTATCTCTACATTTTTCTTCTCTTGATTTTTCTTTATTTGTGATGTGAGATGAGTATCTTTCCTTCAAGTTTGGATTATCTGGATTATTTTTATAACCCTCACAAAGATCGCACTGATCTTTTTTCGGTTTAAAAAAGCTGATATTGAACTGAGTATTGAACACATCTGAATAGTGGTGTTTTGAAGCGACTGGTAAACCTTTTTCTTTTGACCAATCCGTATACAATCGGTAAATAATACTCAAAAATAATTTTTCTTCTAAGTATTCTCGATTCAATTCTTTTCTAACATAATGTGACGGCACTCTGGGAAACATATTGATATGTTCTATAATACTATTAGTTATACTTACCGGGATTTGTCTTTGTCTGTTTTTAGATGTGCCTCGCTCGTCAATAAGTAAACTATCTCCATTTCTTATTTTTTTTAAAACTGTTGTAATTACTTGCTTACTTATTGACAATGTATTCAAAAACATTGTTTGGCACACCTTAACTTTTACATTATTTTTGTTTATTAATGAAAACTTCCTTGAATAATTCCTTTTTCTGTTGCCGATTTCATTTTCTGTTGATTGGTCCACTTGTTTTTCGCGAGTCTTGTTGCTTCTGGTATTCTTTCCTCGCACTTAAACCTACAGCCAGGACCACAAGTTCTCTCCATCTTACGTGCAGGTACCAGTTTCTTTGAAGATTGTGATTCGTATTGAAGTCCTCTGTTTACTGCAACTTTTCTTATGTTACATTCCCATATTTCAGTATTTTTTTATTCATTTTCTTGTTAGTTTATCTACTCCGTTACATTTTCTTTTTTTTCTATTTACTATAGATTCATTTTCGTGTACATTCAAAGAGAGGTCATTTTCTTCGTCTGGATTCAAACATCTGCCGTCGTTTTCAGAATAATTATCATTTTCGGAAACGTATACAACATCCTCTTGAAAATCTATAAAAAAACAGTCGCTGCAAGATATTCTCTTAATAATTTTTATTTCTATGCGTTAAATGCACAGCGTATTATAAAATGATTTCACCCTCATGTTGTGAAATTTTTACAGTCGCTTTGCTCGTGTAAAAGCGTTCACACAAAAGTCAAATTATTTTATCGCACCTGCATCGTACAATACTATTGTCGTACTGTAACATAACTAGAAACATGATAAATCAAAGTATGTTATTTAATTGAAAAAATTTAAATAATTACCTTCATCACTTTCTTCTTCATTTTCTATATCTGGCCAAGGGTTACTCAGAGAACTATTCGCTCTTACATCAGTTGATGGAACACCTTAAAGGTCGTCAGCTGTTCTGTTAAAATAGTAGCTTGTTATCTTACATAGCGAGTTGTTATCTTCATTAATCGTCGACTCTTGAGAACTAAATAGAGTAATTATCGATAAATAATTTATTTCAAATTACGATATTTTAAAAGTTATTTAAATTTTTTTCTGATATATATATTGTGAGGTAGTACCTCACTTTATTAAAACTAAATTATTATTATTATTAAAAATAAAAGAAGGGAATCGTTGGATAAGGAAAGGAAAGGTGGGAACGTTGTCCATACCTGAAAAAGATAAATAAGGATTAGAATACGGATAAAATTCAGACATATAAATAAGAAAATAAATAATATACAATAAAAAAAGCTAATATTACTCACTTAAGCACGAGCAACGCTTACACATCACTCGTGCTCACCTTTCCTAGACTCCTTGTACCGATGAAGCGAGGAAGTCCCATGGACTGGTCCTGAGGAGTCGAATGCGCTTTGGGACGAACACCTGTAAATTATAAACAAAGAATGAAATATGTATTGAATAGTAATAACTCATTGGAAATTAACTCACCTTATAACGTAGACTCCTCCTCCCTGGTAGAGAGACACACTCCTGCACTGGAACCGAGTACACTAATTGAAGTCCTCCCTGTCCATGTCAAAACCTGAAAATAAGAAAACTACGTTAATATTAAATTAGATATTGTTAAATTTAGCTGTAAGGAAATGATTGACGTTAATAGGAGGAAAAGAGATAATAAATAAAGGAAAGTAAGATAATAGGGTAGTGTTAAAATCATGTTTAGCATGTGACAGGGAGAGGTTAGGAAAAGGTAAACATTAGCAAGTGAACAAATAAATTGATAATAAATAACTTAACCCGAGCCATTCTCGTCACCGGTATTAAAGAGGATTATTAAGAGGATTATATTAATGGGATGGGTTTGGGTTAATTATGTTATATGTGATGGAAAGTATACCTACGTGCACGCACCTGAAGATGATGGAAGCCGACGACGGAGACGAGAGAACCCATGTAACGGACGATGGCCTCACTCCAGGAGAAGACTGCTCGGTCGCCGATCTCGATACCCGCGCGAATCCACTAACACCAGCATCGTCGGTTCGCACCAGGTCACCGTATAAACAACAAAACACCTCTCTCTCTCTCCAATGCGCACGAACGTGAGAGAGACAGCGAGAAGCACGCGCGGCATGCCGATACTGCGCGCATGCATACAGGTGGCAGTAGAGAGGGGGTAAACTCGCCCGCTCGCGCGATATGGTTGACCGAGAGAGTGCGCCGGTGCGAGGAGACGGGAATCGAGACATCGTATACTTACGTACGAAAGAGAGACGGACATAACGAGTCTTGCATTAGTGGAGGCGCACGCCGTTTTACACTAGATACTCGATAAATCCGAGTCGGCCGATATTAATCTAACGCTGCGAACTCCGTAATAGGTGGCAGTAGCGTCGAGGGCTAGGTAGTAACTTAATGACGTAGTCAATAGATAAATGGTTTAAAATGACGGAAATGAGGGAAACTAGCGCCGCGAATCGGCAATTAAAGGGATGAAACCGGCAAGAAGCCGGAAATAATTAGTATCTGCCGAGCTGTGAATAGTAAAGCATATATATCTATAAAATCTAACTATCGAATAGAATATTGTGGAGAAAATTATCAAGGGGAATTTAATACGATTACTGAGATATTGTGGAATATTCCGAGGAATAATTGTCCGTATTTGAAAAGAAAGCCTTGTTAAGGAGAATTGAGTTAATATCAGTCCGAGGAGTATCGTAGAGGGATTTATTTCGAGACAAGGAGAAGAAGTTGAGGTTCGCGTGCGGTAAGTGGACTGTGCGCCGGCCATATTATTTATTTTATTAAACATTAAATCGGGAGTGCGAGAAGCGTAGATTAACGGATCTTTTCGCGCATTGTTTATTTCATATTGATAAATTCGGTAGAGATCATTGATGGTATTAAAAGGATTAAATCGCGATAATTAATAATATGATTGTGAGTTTCTCTGTGTATCGTAATACACATAATAATTAGATAGGTTACGTGAATCTCGGGTTGAGTCGTTAATAATATAAAAGGGGGAAAGATGAATAGCATTGATGGAAAGTTTTATGTGACGGAAATAAGTTTGATATTTTTGTAAGCATTTAGATCGGCGAGGATATATATGTATAGATCGCAAAGTGTAAAAGTCCAATAAATATTATATTTTTTTCTAATACGTGTACATATATTTATCGATACTTCCCCATCCAAGATAAAATCAGCAGTCCGCCATTTTCTCGTTGTCGGAACCGAATCACGTGTAGACAGGAGTGTTAGCTCTACCGATCGCCGGCATTTGAAAATTTAACTATGTAATTAGGTTCTTAGACCTGTATTAAAATAAATCGAAGCTGAATAAGGTTTGTATTATTTTACGGATAATTGGTGCGGAGGATAAGGATATTATAACAAGAAATATAATTAATATTAATAGTGACTAGCGTTCCGAGAATTCTATCATTTCGATAGAAAACGCTACGTCATAATATTTATATTTTGATTAAGTAGGGTGAAGAAAACACATAATTTTTCATCGTTTTGTACAAGTTTCATACGATATTTATCAATACGATATGCACAAAGATTCGTTTTCACGTACATCTTATTGAGTGTACGTGGAGAAGATCCTTGGCACACTAGTATAAAAAATTATAAAATTATCTAGTAAGATTGTTTTAGATATGTATTACTTCATTTGCTTCAAATAATTACTTAATAATCTTAATAAATAAATAGAGCATGCAAATGAATAGATATCTAAAATATAAATCGTGAGATCAGTCTAGATATGAATTAACCCTTAAAAGTAACGTATATCTGATCAATATTATAATGAATTTGAACTACAAAAGAAAAAAGCAATTACTTATTACTTTGAATTGAATAAGTGAACAAACCTGCCATTGAGCCCTTGATCAAATTCTAATGGCTCTTCATCAACTCTTGCTATAGCAAATCCATCATTCTTAGATAGAATATTGTAAGAGTTGTGAGCTTGCAATTTTTTTAAATCGTTCAGCAAATTATCATCCAAATTCTGCTGGACACACAAAACTCCACAAGCAGGTTGATTGATTGCGTCCTCAATGCTTCCGTCCATAACTTTTTAATCTCAACTAAAAAACGATTTAATTTTAGTCACGCTCCAAAATCTCAAATAAAGTAAAACCATTAAGAAATATTAATAATGTACTTACAGTATCGTAATATTCTTATCTTTATTTTTTTTAATTGGTTGAACTAATCGGATCGTCAGGTTAAAACAGATTTAACTAACTGAACTTACAAGTGTCGTTTGTAAAGTCTGAGCAAAGTGAGAAGTCTAAAAGGAGTCTATGTTGAAAAATAAAAACGATTTGTTTAAATAAATTCATTAGTTTTCATTTTTACACGGGCATTTCAAACGACCCTCTTAAAAAACTTAATAAATTTATAATGATCCGCATTGTAAAATGGAAAACATAAAAAATGACATACGACTACTGCCTAAAAACGATTATAATATAATATCAATCGACATTAAAGATGTTTACCCTTCAATACCGACAGAAAAACTATGTAGAAAGTACGTACCTTTTTTTTTTAAGAAAAGTTATTCAAGTTTATTTTCTCCTATTTGGATTGTCGTTGACGCCATACATATTTACAAAGTTAATCAAACCTATAATCAAATGCACAAGATCACAAAAAATTAAGTATATTGTTTACCTACATGGTTTTTTGCACATAGTTAATCCGTGGATATAAACAAAATGCAAAATAGCCAGCGATCTGTTAATTTTCTTGGGATTTCTTCTTAATGCTGATAAATGTTACATGCAACTGTCGAAACAGTATACAATTTATGTGTAACAATATTCATCAATAAGTAATAAACTTAATTTCTCTCTTGTTACTATTAGTGTAAATATTTATTAAGTTCTGCTTCATTAAAAGCATTTTCTCTTATATATCATATTTGTTAACCGAGATAGAAGTATATAACAGTCAACGGCAAGATAGCATTATATGGAATTGACAGACAGCGTAGCATTATATAAAATTGACAAACAACGAAGCATTATATTCAATTGAGCTCGAGATGGAATGATATAACATCGGCGCTGGAGATATATTTGTATTGCAATGACTTTCGGATAGCATTTTATTTTTCTATTCCCTGAGATATATTTATATTGCTAGGAGGCGACGGACTGTTCTTTGTAAAGACCCACCAACTTTTCCAATTATTTTTGTTGATTTTGTTGTTTTAATTTTTGCTGCTGATATACTGGTATCTACTACACTGCAGTCATTGCTGATACCTGAAACATCTAAACGTTGCATCAACAAATTTAAGTTTTGATCATTATTATTTGGTAGATCAGTGTTTCTGTGATTTTGCCAACAAAAATAATCCTTTATAAAACTCTTGATTGAATTGTATTTTTTAAGAAAATCTTTCAATTTGCTGTTTGCAGACTCAATACGGTTGTTGGTCAAATTACCATAGTTACATTTAAAAATGCTGTACTTTACCCATTCATTTTTTATTGAATGCCAATTTTTATTGAAATAACTAATTACGATATCTGATCAATTTTTAATAAATTGTTCATAATAATCAGCATATTCTTGTTCATCAGAACTTTTTAGCATATTATCAATATAGTGAAGAGAGATTTTCCTCTCCTTCATATTGATAGGCATTTTGCTACTACAAATTTCTCTACTAAAAGTTCTTAAAACATGAAATTGGCAAATGAATAAAGCTGCATTTGAAAACATTTGTTTAATAACATCTCTTTCGGTTATATCTTTATCTGTCATAAAGCCCTTAATGATTTTTGACTCTTTATGGTCTTGTCTAAAAGTTTCAATCAACCACTGAATAACAGGTTTGGTTTCATTTGCTAATATCCCAATACCAACAACTTAACTTCTGCCGTCTCTATCTTCAATTACAAACAACATTAAACTAAAATTTGCTTTAAATATTTTATAGGTGCAATCAACAAATACTATTTGACCAATCTGTTGAAGATCATCTTTCATTTTTATAGTTGAAAAATAAAGTGCAGGAAGAACTTTATTGTCGTATAGTACTTTAGCATTAGCTCCTATATAAAATACAATTGATTGTTATAATGTAATAATTATACGATTAGCTAAAGTGTCATTGCAAAAAAGTATAAGAATAATACCGTAATCTGACTGTAACATTTCAACTATATCATTAATGTCATCTTCATCTTTTGCAAGTCATCTTTTTTCTATTTGCAATCTAGCAGGCTTTCATGGTAAGGATATAAAAAAAAAAAAAAAAAAAAAAAAAAAAAAAAAAAAAAAAAAACTAACTAAACATAAAAACAAATTATTAATAAAGCAATCTGACTGCCCCCCTGCACCAAAAATCTACTAACCCCAAATGATGATCCGACGTTTAAAAAATTTAAGAAAAAAGTTTAAGAATTTAAAAAAGTAGATATTCAAGTTTTCTTTAGAAATATTAATAATTTAAGTTTTTTGTTTAATAATTGTAAGGATATAGATAGAAAGGATGATAAATCTGTAGCGTCTAAACAAAATTCTCAAAAAAAAGAAGTAAAATCAAACGCGGTAAAACAAGTTTCTATAATATTACAATTCGCGTTAATTTCAATTAAATCTTTATTTCAATAATTATGACTAATTTCCATCTGAATAGTTATTAATTAACTTAAACTAAGTTTAATAAATTCGATTTACCGATCTAGTTTCCTTTTACACGTTTAAACGAATTTAACTCTAAAACCGACGTCAAGGTTATTAACAAATATCTCATAAGGCTCAAAATTACATATAAAAAACGAATTAGACTCCTTCGACTTCGTAAAACGATATTGACCAACTAAGAAGCTAAAATAACAGAATTTCAATCGATAATTTAATCACGAACCGCAATAAATAACTAAAAACGACGTTAACAAAACTTTAAGAACTGTCCTTGAAACCTCGTAAGCCAACATACGCGTTAAATTTCTATAAGTATAAAAAACGTGTTTCTAAACCGAATTCAACAATGAAACTTAGATAAAATACGTATAAAGACTAAATAAAACATAATACCAAAATTCGTATCAATCCGATTGGCGGTTAATTAACAATCCGCAAATAACCGGTTTTAATAAAACTTATCTTTTACTAGCCGTAGAGAGGGGGAAACTTTGGGCGGCAGCACAGGCAGGTGCGGTAGTGGGGGAACTCTCTCACTCCGAGGCTTTAAAACTGCGCGTCCGCGAGAGACGGGGTCTTTCGACTCTCATTCACTCGAACCCGCACATCGCGGCATCGAGCATCAGCGAGCATCGAGCAGACCTTTCAACATCAGTGAGCGTATTCCGAGCGGCTTTCTTCATCCTTGGCGAGCGCAGCGAGCGAGGGTATTGGGCTACCGAGCGGCTTCCTGCGTCCTTGGCGAGGGTATTGAGCTACCGAGCGGCTTCCTGCGTCCTTGGCGAGGGTATTGGGCTTTCGAGCGATTTCCTGCATCCTTGGCGAGCGCAGCGAGCGAGGGTATTGGGCGTCCGAGCGGCTTCCTCCATCATCGGCGAGCGTAGCGAGACGGAGGAATTTCTGTCCAAGCGGCCATTTTCTCAAGCGAGCGTCGTACTCGAGGCGGATATCGGAATTGGTAGGTCGACGGGCGCGTGGCACAAGTGCGTCGCGGTGCCGCGTCCGTAACGCGATCGCGTCATTACACACACACACACCACACCAACACACGATCGAAATAAAACAAGAGGATCGAGCAACGGCTCGTTCACGCAGAGAACGACGGTTCTCTCAATCGCATCACTCTCTTCAACATCTCTTTCTCTCTCTCTCCATTCTCTTGTATAACACATCAAGGAGTTTTTTACGCCCTTCGGGGCTTTTTCTCCTATAGTGAGCCAATAAAGTAAGGAACTACTGGCTCAAAAATTACGTTTTTTTTTCTTCTACCTACCCACTCCTTTACAGGCACATACGTTTAACCGGGTCTGCGCGCGCGAAAGGAAATACGTGAGGTCGCCCGAAAGGCGAGCTCGCGATCCCGTACAAAATCTAGAGTTGTTTATAAAATAAATTGTATTGATTGTGATAAATGTTACATTGGTCAAACTAGTAGATATTTGAAAAAGAGAATTTATGAACATAAATATAGTTTGAGGAGTGTATCTGTCACATCAGGTTTGAAAGAGCATTGTTTAGATTTTGTTCATTCATTTGATTTTAAAAATGTAGAAATTTTAGAACAAAATATTATGAATAAATTTAAAAGAGAAAGTCTTGAGAATATTCATATATTTAAGAATGATAAGAATGTTAATTTAATGTTAGAGTCAAGTAAATTAAATAAGATTTATCATCCTATCTTAACTTAGCTTAGTTTATTGGTGTGAATTTATTTAGGGTGGGTCCGTGGAGTGGGGAGGCTTTTTTGAGGGTTTAAATATAGTGTGGAATAGATTTTCATTTCAGTCCCTGATGAGGAGCAGCAGCGAGCTCGAAACGTCGGACATCATATTTGGGGTTAGTAGATTTTTGGTGCAGGGGGGCAGTCAGATTGCTTTATTAATAATTTGTTTTTATGTTTAGTTAGTGTTTTTATTTTTTTTTTTATTTTTTTATTTTTTTTTTTTATATTTTATATTTTATATTTTTTATTTTTATTTTTATAGATTCTTCGGGGGTGATTATAAGTAGGGGCAATCTGATTGCCCATATAATTGACTGTAAGACCGATAAAAATATTAATTAATTTAATTATATAATATTTTATTAATAATTCGTTTTTCAATTTACCTCAAGTCCAGCATGATTAGAATGGTTCTCATTGTAATCTGAAATAATATAGCATCCTGCTGTTTGATCCATTTGTAATTTTATAAATGCTTTGCAGCCCCGTTTAAATGTACTGTAAATTATTAATATATATGGGGTATTCCACGTGAAGTGGTCCGATCAAAATTTTAAAATGCCCCAAATTTTGGTTACACATTGCAAATGTTTTTCAGAATACAGAAAAAAATTTTTAGGTACTGGAATTTATTAGTTCAAAAGTTATTCTAACCTCAAAAAGTGAACTTTTTCCAGTTTTTTTCAACACCAGCTGGGTTCATCGCTATTTAACTCAAAATCTATCAACTTTTACTATAGAACATTATATGTAACATTCGTTGCTAATTATGTCTAGAATTTATCCTTCTGGGTTAGAATTTCTAATTTCAAGGTAAATGTTAGATAAACTACATGTCAATATTCAACTTGAAAAAAATCTAACTTCGCCACAATTGATTTTTTTATCCAAAAGTTCAAAAGAAAGCTTGGAGCAATACCTTTCAAATGATCTGTAGCATTTTTATGGCCTTCAATTCTGTAAAAAGTTATGATAATTTAAAGAAAGACGAAATTTTTTTAAAAATTTAAATGGGAAATACCATGTTAATTTTTGTGAATTTTTTGTCTTTCTTTAAATTGTCATAACTTTTTACAGAATTGAAGGCCATAAAAATGCTACAGATCATTTGAAAGGTATTGCTCCAAGCTTTCTTTTGAACTTTTGGATAAAAAAATCAATTGTGGCGAAGTTAGATTTTTTTCAAGTTGAATATTGACATGTAGTTTATCTAACATTTACCTTGAAATTAGAAATTCTAACCCAGAAGGATAAATTCTAGACATAATTAGCAACGAATGTTACATATAATGTTCTATAGTAAAAGTTGATAGATTTTGAGGTAAATAGCGATGAACCCAGCTGGTGTTGAAAAAAACTGGAAAAAGTTCACTTTTTGAGGTTAGAATAACTTTTAAACTAATAAATTCCAGTACCTAAAAATTTTTTTCTGTATTCTGAAAAACATTTGCAATGTGTAACCAAAATTTGGGGCATTTTAAAATTTTGATCGGACCACTTCACGTGGAATACCCCATATATATAGATTAAAATCTATACATTTACTTCAAATAAGTCAATATCGTTAAATTTAACTTGTTAAAAAGTTAGTTACACTTTAAATTACCTAGCTTTTTTGATTGTTGCTGTACTCGAATCGAAATACCACAAACATTTGTTTATGTTCATCACAATATTTTTGTATGAAAGTTTTAATTTCGAGATCACTCTGAAAAATAGCTCTTTTTTTTAAAACAGTGCTATCTAAAAATGTTTCTTTATTAGAAATATAAAATTTTAATAAACATAAATTAATAAATGTATTAACTACTATTGTAAATAATTTACACTTACTACTCATACTGCAGATAAAATATTTATAATTTTCCTCCAAAAATATGATACGACGGGTCACGAATCACGACTTGCATGCGTACGCGATCGGCTACGAGTGAGTTTATAGAGGCAAGTATTGCGCATGTGTCATTGATGGCGCAGTTTGAATCATTTTTCTTACAAATCACGTATATTTTGGACGAGATATCTCGGGATACTGCGCCAGGGGGTTAACATCAATACGAACGGATTGAAGGAATAACGAGCGGTTCGTGCTAATTGTCGGTTATCAATTGATCATCGCTTCTGTTATATCTACAACCGAATTTATGCACTACTTCTCTGTAAAGCGAGAATAGTAGTGTAAAAAACATAATAGTAGTGTCGGAATATTGGGCAAAAATGAACAATCAACTATTTTATATTAAACAAAGATTTAACAATTATGAAGATTTCGACAGTCACATTGAGAAATACAAACAATCATCAGGCTATAGACTGTCTGTTCATGACAGTTGTAAAAACAAAGAATATAATCCTTGCGATGATGATGCTAAACAACCAGAAAAAAAGAAAACTTTTGAATTTTTATATTAAGTCTTGAAATGTACAAAATCTGGCACAACTAAGTACAAAGGAAAAGGTTTGAGAAACAAAGTGTAAGTACATACAAGTTACAATTCATTTTCAATGTTTTCATTATTCACTTAAATTATTTTATCATACCTAGATCTGCAAAATTGGATTGTGCCTTTTTTATACGAATAAAATTAACGAAAGATAAATAGAGTTTAGAAATTAGTAAAGTACATTTGCAACATACCCACAAACCCGACGTAAGAGATGTATTATTTATTTTTATTGCATAAATTATAATGTGTCACTAATTCTCGTGTTTATTGCAGCAGTCCATTTTCTAAAATAAAAAAAAAAAGAAGTTAGTAATTATTTAAATTTAAATTGTATATAAGTTATGAAAAATACTTATCTATATTTGAATTTCCCGCGTTGTCAGTTTTGAATTATCCCGCGTGTCATAGGGATGTACTGCTGCTAACTGTATCACCAAACCGCCAACCTTTGATGTTGATGTCTCCAAATCCACGTGCTGAGATAACCTATAAATAAATAAATAATAAATACACGATTTAAATAATATTTACAACTATGTATTGTTAAAATAGTTTATATACTGTCTTTTTTTTTATATTTTATGTATAATATATTGCTGATGTTTATTGCAAAGTGAACAATAAACAAATAGCTATATATTACTAGATTTTAGATTGTTTAATTACATAATAATTATATTTTTATTTATGTTAAGATTATTGTAAAAACTTATATTTTTGAATGTTATTTTATTATATTGAATCAAATTTTTTATAAATTGTTTATAATTTAAATTTAATACATATGTACCTTTTTAGTATCGGTGTGTCAAATTGGCGGGATACTTACATGTATATAAAGGGCCTAAGTCTCATATTTGTCATCTCAGTTCCTTTCCTGGAATCGACCAACAAGGTAAGGACCGGCTTATCCGTACGGAGAACTAGGTCCAAGTCGGGAAGCATCCTCGTGGTGTAACCGGCGATCCTACCTTTTCCTTAGATGTTTTGACAGGCGTATCATTAAGAGAACTTGTCAAGACAATCTTCCTTATCCACTAACACGCGCGCCACCGTTACGATTTTTTTAAAAACTATAAGTGTATAGAATTTTTTTTTAAAATTCATTTGTATAATTAAATTAAATTGAATAAATTAATAGTATAAATAAAATAACAAAATCTTATTATTTTTTATACACCATCCTTCCTAATTGTCTTATAAAACGAACGTTGTATTATTTCATTTAGGACGATGAACTTGGTACTAGTTATAATGATGTACAGCATCTGTTTGTTCCAGAAGTTGAAATTAAAGAAGGTAGTATGGTAATAGATGACAGTTTACAAAAAAGTATATATTATATACTATTAATATTAACACAATTATTAACTAATACATTGATTTTACAGAATTTTATTTGCCATGGGATTCAATTAGTTATGTTAAGAGAATCATTAACTAAAAGGAACGTTGACTCAGTATCAAAAACTAACAGTTACCAGGATGTTGATAATATGGTAAATTGTCAAAAACGAGATGAGAATTTTAACAGTACTAAAAAAGAAATGAAGGAAAAATAAAATTTCAATGAAGCCAACAATGAAGAAACATACACTAAACAGAATAGTGAAATTAAAGATAGTGAAAATCAATTCATAGATGTAGATGAAAGTAATAGTAATAAGACTGAATATGTAGGTAATGAAACCAAAGGTATACACGATGAAATTAAAAATGTAGATGATAAAAATAAAAATGTCAAAATAATTAGTGATGAAATGACTACTACGATAGTGATAAAGAAAAGAAGAGGTCGACCTAAGGAATCTGCAAAACCAGCAATTGGATTGTCTATAATGAAAAAAGAGATCGTTACTTTTGAAAATTTGTCTGGAAAAAGCAAATTGTATCGCATCTTGTTATGGTTATCATTTCCAAATAAAATAATAAATATGATATTAAGTGGAAAATCCATTGTTAAATAGTCTGATTTGAAAGAAAAGTTAAAAAATCTCAGCGATTCATTTTATCAACAGATATAAACATAAAAGAATTTCAGAATTAATTTGAGCCAAAGGCTTTTAGATTTTTTCAGATTGCTATTGTCGCGTCCCGACGAAAATTATATTATTATTTTTCGTAAAAAGTACTGCGTAGTTTAGAATAAAATTACGGCGTAGAAGACGAACAAAATAAAGTTGATAAAGAATAATTCTAAGTAAATGCAGTAATATAAAATATAATTTATAGAGCTAAGGGACAGATTAATTTACGAGTGTTTCAAACGAAAAAGAGACGGATAAGTAGAGTTGAAGATATTATTCAAAGCCAATACGCATATAAGCGGGATCGCCGATAGTAAGATCGAAACGAAGGGTTGCGCAACAGTTTTTTTTGTACTGCACTATAAAATCAATGCTCAGAGAAGAGCTGGCGATAGGAAACATGGACTAGAAAACTCAAGCATTAGAAGGAAGTGATAAATTAAGCTGATTTTGGGTAACGTTGCAGTAATAAAAAGGGGACAGCAAATTTTCCGAATTAACTACGAAGTGATACAGAAAATGCATGGAATTCGATAATTTTTAATCACGCCATCTAACGGTCCAATCAGGTACAAGCACAAAAAAATCGAGAACTACTGACGCAATTTCCATCTAAAGCGAAGCGTAAGACAAGGACAGATGCATCGATTTTGAGGGTATATAAAGTGGACCCAGAAGAGACACAGACACTCCTAATTTTTCGTCTAAAGCTTTCGTAAGGCGAAGCTCCGCTAGTCAACTCATTGATTTTTATTCGAGAGCGTGGCACTGCTACTCGGACTTTAAAGAAATACGCATTCCAAATCAAAAGAGATCATGTATTCGGGGATCGAGATGCGTCGTTGACATCTACGAGCCATAGTCAAGGAACTACGACTTCGACATCTGGCAATCATAGGACTCCGAAAGCATACGCATCCAACGTCGACGCCCGCAGGTCTAGCAGGATATTATCAAGCCATTTGACACCGCTATCCACGTTCGAGGCAGACCTTCATTCCTCACCGTATTTATATCTATATATATATATATGGGAGATTCCATGTGAAGTGATCTAGTTAAAAAATAAAATTTTGTTTTAATGTATGGAATCAGTAAAAATCTACTTGAATAGAGTGTAGCTACATTTTTAGACCTGAATTACAATTAGTACCAAAGCTGTAGCCAATCAAAAAATCGAATTTTTTGAAAAAATTGACTTTTTGGCTATTTTTATCACTTAATAACTCAAAATCTAACAATTTTTTCTTATATACATTAAATTTGAAAAAGTTTATTAATTTAAAGAAGAATCAGTTGAAATATTTCATTTATATTATTTTAAAACATTGAATATAGTTATAATCAATAAAAACCTTTATAGTAAAAAAAAGGGTTGTACGATCAAAAATATTTTATCCATCCAAAAATCTAATTCATCGATGATTAATTACCTTCAAAATAATGCAAAGTTTGAGTGCGGCAGAGCATTTTAGACAAAGTTATGGTGTTTTTAGGCAAATTTCTTAAAAAAAAGAGAGCGAATGCATTTTATGAAGAAAACAGACTAACCGTATACTTGCATTCAAACAATATGACACTATTATTCCTCAATATTACTAAAATATACTATTTATTGTTAGTTACTGATACTTTTATTTAGTTGTCATTTAAGTCTAATACTTTTAGTTATACCTGTTATATTATTGGATTTATTGGAATTATAAAAAGTTTCAGGTATTTATTCAATTATATAACAGGTATAACTGCTTATACCTACTGTTTTGTGTTTGTAAGCAACTTAGAGATTAAAAAGTAACAGTGACTAACAATAAATAGTATATTTTAGTAATATTGAGGAATAATAGTGTCATATTGTTTGAATGCAAGTATACGGTTAGTGTGTTTTGTTCATAAAATGCATTCGCTCTCTTTTTTTTAAGAAATTTGCCTAAAAACACTATAACTTTGTCTAAAATGCTCTGCCGCACTCAAACTTTGCATTATTTTGAAGGTAATTAATCATCGATGAATTAGATTTTTGGATGGATAAAATATTTTTGATCGTACAACCCTTTTTTTTACTATAAAGGTTTTTATTGATTATAACTATATTCAATGTTTTAAAATAATATAAATGAAATATTTCAACTGATTCTTCTTTAAATTAATAAACTTTTTCAAATTTAATGTATATAAGAAAAAATTGTTAGATTTTGAGTTATTAAGTGATAAAAATAGCCAAAAAGTCAATTTTTTCAAAAAATTCGATTTTTTGACTGGCTACAGCTTTGGTACTAATTGTAATTCAGGTCTAAAAATGTAGCTACACTCTATTCAAGTAGTTTTTTACTGATTCCATACATTAAAACAAAATTTTATTTTTTAACTAGATCACTTCACATGGAATCTCCACATATATATATATATATATATATATATATATATATATATTGTTTGTTCAAGATAGATTTTTTAATCGAAGGACGAGACATTTCAGAGAATTAGAATATCCACGTGCTCCTGAACTTGACGATGACGAGCGAGCTATCAATTTATACGTAGCTCCCGAACCCGTCAAACTGTCGATCCGACTAATAAGAACCGATACGATAAAGATGGACAGTTATTTGCGTAGTTTTATATAATTTTTTGTTAAATTATATTAGTGTCCCGCGTAAAAATCGGAAAGTTTGGCCAAACTTGGCCCAAGTTTATGTTTGTATAAACTTGGGCAAACTTGTGCAATGAGACTATCCCAAACTTGACAACTCATGCATTTCAAGTTTTGGAGAAGTTTGCAAAAGTTATGCCAAACTTCCTACAAAGTTTTTATAAATGATTTTGTTATTGGCCGAAATATGGGATAAATTTGTCCAAAGTATGGCGTAAGTTTAGGATAACTTTTACTACACTTTATTTTTAGGTTATATTAATTCTAAAATTTAAAACGAAAAGAAATTAAAAATAATTTAATATTACCCGATTTACACCTGAAAGAAAATGCATACATATTTTTCCAAAAGATTCCAAGGTCCTCGGTGAATTTCATCCTTTTCTTCAAAGTCGTCGCAGCACGTCATTTCAAGTCGACGTTGAGGGTTAGACTGATGCATCGGCGTCAAGAAAAATTTCTTAGTGACCAGTAAACAAGAAGTCATTTGTTTGCTGGTTACTAAGGAACGTTTGTGAAATTTGCTTGACAACCGTGTGTGGGACTCTCCTACCGAAGGATGTCGATAGGCATACCCACTAAAACTCCACCTCTTTTCTTACCTTTATTCCCCCGCGGAAACCGCCGCAAGGCATTACTTCGCGGGGGGAGGCAACGGCTAGATTAGCCCACTACTGTTGCTATCGCAACTCTTCTCTCCTCGTCTCTTCTGATGAGACCCAGCCTGTCCACTACGGACGTACAGAGGGTCACTATCGCGTTTCATTCCTCCTGGGAGTCAAGCAGGCACGCCCCGATGCCCTCAGGGGTGAGGGGACCGCCCCAAGTGACTTGAAACTGGTCCCGTTCCTCCCTGAAACGAGGACACCATAGGAGGACGTGTTCCACGTCTTCGTCCACCCCTGGACAAGCCGGGCAATCTGCGCTGCCGTAGACCCCTATACGAAATAGGTAGCTACGGAAGCATCCCTGCCCGGTCAACACCTGGGTAAGCTGGAAACTGACGAAGCCGTGTTTCCTGCTCGCCCACTCCCAGATCCACGGGATGATGCGGTAGGTCCAGCGGCCGTCCCTGGCTGAGTCCCATCTCCGCTGCCACTCCTCTACGGTCCGCAATGACCATCGGTTGTGGCAGCGGTTCTCTTCTAGGCGTCGCCCACCCTCACGGTGTCTTTCAGCTCTCTCGGCTGCCAGGAGGTCGAAGGGGGCGGTCCCCGCGACCACCGAGAGCGCAATGTCAGATACGGTTCGGTACGCCCGGGCCACCCTTAGCGCAGCTATCCTGCAGGCTCTCTGGCACGGAGCACCAAAGCTCTTGTGCCTGTTCAGGGCAACAGCCCAGATAGGAGCTCCGTATAAAATTACGGAGCTCACCACCGAGGCAAGGAGAGACCTTCGCGGTTGCTGGGGTCCCCCGATGTTGGGCATGATGCCCGCCAGCGCACGGGCCACCTTTGCCGCCTTTGAGCCTGCGTTCGCGAGATGGCGTTAGAACGACAGCCGCGCGTCTAGTGTGACCCCTAAATACTTCAACGTTTTCACCGACCGTATCCGTTCATTACCTACCGTGAAGGTGGCGGTCCTCTCCTTTTTTTTTTGTGTATGTATGTGTGTGTGTGTGTGTGTGTGTGTGTGTGTGTGTGTGTGTGTGTGTGTGTGTGTGTGTGTGTGTGTGTGTGTGTGTGTGTGTGAGTGTATGTGTGCGTGCGTGTGTGTGTGCGTGAGTGCGTGCGCGTGTGTGTGTATGCGGCGGAATATTTGTATAATATATATATATATAATTTAAAATTGTTTTTTCAAGAATACATAATACATGTATTGTTTCCGTGCGCAAAAAAAAGTTATGAGTATAACTTGAAAGAATGTGTATTTGTTTACTCATTCCTGATGATAAAACTCATAAAATTTTTAAATGTATACTCAATGATAATAACGGATCTAAAATTTAATGCTTTAAATGTAGATACAAAATTATTTGGAGATAAAATAAATATTAATCATACACTTTTCTAAACATAAATATGATATATACAATAAGTTAAAAATTAAATACATTAATTAATGTATTTTTAAGATAATTCTATTAATTTAGGAGCCTTTAATTCAAATATTTTTTAATTTAATATTTCAAAATTGAATGGATATACAAGTGTGTAGATTATGTATATTTATATAAAACAATATTTTAAATAAACAAGTATGTATTTATTAGAAACAGAAGGTTATTTAAGGAATGAATTTGTTTATAATAATCAAAATAAATATATGGGCTCTCTAAAGGGAAAAATAAATTGGATATAATTATGGATTCAAACGCAAATTTTGAAAGAGGGTGAAAATTACGAATTACGGGAGAAATGGAAGAAACAGGTTTTGATTTTTATGCCGCTAAAATGTTATCAATAGTTCTTTAAAATAAATACAAAAATTTATTTATTTAAGAAGAAAGTTTTATTACTCTAAAAGTACATAATATTATTGACATAGAACTTTTGGCGATGATCGTTCGTCATTAAATAAATTAATTTTAGGAGGTTAAGTTCTATTTAGATCCGTTTAAAATAATCCAAAATTTGAATAAGTAGTTACTAAATACTACAATTTAGTAAGTATGTGCACTTTACTATTTTTGGTAAGTTAATGTTTCATTATCATTTATAATTATTAAAATATAAATTTAAGCTTTATAAGAATTCATATAGTTCAAAATTTACAGTTAAGGGGACAAGCCTGTCATAAAACCTAAAAAAAAGCAAGTGTTATAATTATACAAAGAATGTTTCAATTTAAATTTAGGTTTTTGTAATGATGCATACTTACAACATACTATTCAGATTAAACATTTCCAGGGCCAAAGTTGCATTTGATCCCATTTTCCAGGATCCGTTGGCCACAGCAGCGAAAGATGAATTTTTGGAGTCGAAGCTACTTGCCGCAGGCTTTGTTTGTTGTTTTTCCTCCTTTTTGGCCCAGGTTGGAAAAAGTTAATGTTCACTAACATTCAATCCACTTGAATGAACCATTTTTCTGAAAAAGACAAAGAAAACATTTTTTAAATCAATTTTATCAAGTTTTTCCATTTTTATTAATTTTTTTCTCAAAAAATGGTACATAACTTACCTGGAAACAATTATTCTAACGGGCTGGTCCATTTAAGTGGATTCAAATATACTTATGAAAGTGTGTGCAAAATTTCATCCGGAATGAATGAGTCACTCCAGAGATATCCTGCGGCAACTAAGCTAAAAAAGTAAAAAATAACATTTTGAGATAATTGAGTTTAAAGTTTGACATTAAAAATTATAAAAAATACTTTAAATACTTACATATATAATTGATGTAATACATCAACATAATTTTACTTGATTATCTGAACTAAATTTAATACTGTACCAATGTTGAAATTTCATTCCAACTATTGGTAATAATAAAATAAATAATTTAACAGTGAAGGAATCTGAAAACAAAAAATATTGTAATTAGTAATTTGTAGCATCTGAACTTACTACATTGATGCTATGTTTATAAATTCCCTTTTTTTCGCCTTGTCACATAACCTCAACTGTCAAACTCTTCAGTGTGGTGTACATATCCCTTGGAAGGCCTCAACTAATGTGCTCCTGCTGAGTAAGAGGTCTCTGGAATTTGAACTCTTTGTTGTCGTCTGGCCCTCCTTGATTCCATAGTGCTGGCTTCGGCTTTCCTCTCAGCATGAAATAATCTGGTATCGTCGCTCACTTTCACCCAAGTATGCACAGAGTGTCCAGGTGAAACATCAAAATCATTCATAATTTTTAAATAGCTGCTTCTTCCATCGTTTAAAATTGACAGGGCTGTGTATACGCCAATCTGCAAAACTGTCAAGCCACTGAAAGACGTCTTGGGCAACAGTTTCCAAATGCCATTGTTGAGACTCTCGTTGCTGTTCTGAGTGAAACCTCCAAGACACTTCTCCAACAGCTGAGGCTCTGTTAAATTTTCGTATATTGGCTTCAGTTTCTCCATGACAGCCACCGGTAAACTGCTCTTGTGGAGGAACTTCCTGTTGAGCACCTTCGCCTTCTGCCATGAGCACCAACTACTCGGTCCTACCGGACACAGATGATGCTGAGGATTGTCATCAGTGGATATTTTATGATAATAGGTGGCTCAAACAGCGTCTGTCATCTTCTGGACAGAATCACTGTTGGCCCTTATAGCATTACCATAGTAGACTGTGAGCTGGTCAACAACACTCGCAGTTAGTCTACCTTGTCCACCTATGGTTTTTCCATCTGACAACTTTTGTCCAGCTAAACTTTTTTTAAATTCCGCAATCTTGTCCCCATCCTCTTCTGTACGTGTCCAATACATTCTTTCTTCTCAACTAACAGTTCTTGATATGGTCTTGAATCAAGAACTGTTTTATAAACTTTGGAGTCACCATCTCCAACAAATTTGTCATACACAACACCATGTTTTTCTTGGGAGCGGTGGAACATCTCCAGTATACCGTCCACCTCCATTTTCCCAGCACTTCCTTCATGGTTACAGGAACACTGCTCCTTGTGTCCGTCAAGCCACTCTTGATACGCTGTGGAATCCGTCTTGTCCTCCCAGCGAGAGCATGCTAAGCAGAAGGAACTTTTGATTGACACGTCAATCACTTTTCCTGTGTTGATCCCAATCAAACTTGACACACCTTGCAGCGAAGAAAATCCTCTTTTCCTGTAGGTGCCGTCACCAGAAACTGTGAGATTTTTTGTCTCAGGTGGCAAGTGTTCAAGCTCTTCTTTCACAGCTTGGCTCATAGAATCTTGAGCAATTTTTTCACAGACTTCTTTCAGCTGCTCGTTGATCCTGTCAAAATTGCTGTGACTGACAGGAGGCGGCAGATCCATGATGCCACAAAAAGTTGAAAGTCCAGCGTGTCCTTGACCAAGAGCTCTTGAAGCCAACACACTTCTTCGGTTGATTTCATAAGCAGTGTTCCGGATTCCAACAAGCCTACAAGAACTTATCAGCGACACTTCCTTACAGCTGATACAAGTTATCTTGATCTTGAACCCGAGGCCTCTCATATCAATTTCACTGCACTGTATGGGTCCTTGGCAACTTTTGCAGCACACACTGTCTTTCAATTCCTCAAACAGAATAGCAATGTCAATAAGTCTATTCTGCACCGAGCCAGCATTGACAGTTGAGGTACCTTCTCCAATTTTCTTTGCGGAAGCACTTCTGATTTCTTTTGAAGGAGGACCTTTCTCTTCAGTGTTTCCTAGATACTTTCTGGCTCTCTTCTTCTGCCTTCCAAAAAGTCTTTTTTTATACTGGCCAGCTCCAGAACGACCAGGTAGTCGACCTCGCACATCAGGCTCTCTGCTGCCTGATGCCATTGTCTGTCGAAATTTGGAATTTAAAATTCCACTAAATATTACACGCGCACACACAAAATACTTTATAAATAAAGAAATATATACACTGTATATAATATATATATGTACACACCCGCACAAATAAATACAGTACATATATATATATATAAATATATATATACACTCACACACGCACAAACGAATTACGACGAATAAAAACTATTTTTTTTTAAATAAAACTACACCGAAAACCCGATATACTTTTAAAAAGTAGCGCCGAATTTGTGAAAAGAACAACAGGTGTTTGTTGGTAACAGAAACAGCTGTTTTATGCAGGCACGTATATACATACACAACAGTATCTAGTATAATTAATATTTCTGCCGCTAGCGCGCGCTCGAGCGCGCTCGAGCGCTTTGGCGGCCAGTTTAAATTTCTGGCTATATTGATCAAAAAAACTTTTTGGAGCATCGGAAAACTTTATGGACCAGAAAAACATATTTTTAATAATAATTACTTTACAAATAAGCCAATAAAAAAAAATCGATTTTTTGACTTCTTTATGACAGGCTTGTCCCCTTAACATTTAATATGTCTCTATTTTTTTTATTATTTTTATTCTGATTTCATTACACTAAATCTTGGTAAAAACTTTTATTTATAAATTATAATCGTATTTAAAAAAAAAATTAAATTTTTGGTATAAAACCCAATGTTATATAACAGTACCTCCAAGGTGTTGTGTGAATCTGTTTAATTTCTAAGGTATCCATGGTAGTGAAAAAATAATACAATTTAAAACATTATTTTAAATAAATTTATTACAAAAAACCTTTCTCGAAAGTAAAAATAGGGGGTTGGCGCGCGAAGCGCGCAGGGGGCTACGCCCCCCTAGTATATACATATATATATATTTATGTGTATATATATATATATATATATATATATATATATATGGGAGATTCCATGTGAAGTGATCCAGTTAAAAAATAGAATTTTGTTTTAATGTATGGAATCAGTAAAAAACTACTTGAATAGAGTGTAGCTAAATTTTTAGACCTGAATTTCAATTAGTACCAGAGTTGTAGCCAATCAAAAAATCGAATTTTTTGAAAAAATTGACTTTTTGGCCATGTTTATCACTTAATAACTCAAAATCTAACAATTTTTTCTTATATACATTAAATTTAAAAAAGTTTATAAATTTCAAGAAAAATCTGTTGAAATATTTCATTTATATTAGTTTAACACATTGAATATAGTTATAATTAATAAAAACCTTTGTAGTAAAAAAAAGGGTTGTACGATCAAACATGATGCAAAATTTGAGTGCGACAGAGCATTTCAGACAAAGTTATGGTGTATTTAGGCAAATTTCTTAAAAAAAAAGAGCGAATGCATTTTATGAAAAAAACAGAGTAACCGTATACTTGCATTCAGACAATATGGCACTATTATTCCTCAATAATACTAGAATATACTATTTAATGTTAGTTACTGATACAAAATTGAATTTATTGGAATTTTAATAAGTTTCAGGTATTTATTCAATTATATAACAGGTATAACTGCTTATACCTACTATTTTGTGTTTGTAAGCAGCTCAGAGATTGAAAAGTATCAGTAACTAACATTAAATAGTATATTTTAGTATTATTGAGGAATAATAGTGCCATATTGTCTGAATGCAAGTATACGGTTACTCTGTTTTTTTCGTAAAATGCATTCGCTCTCTTTTTTTAAGAAATTTGCCTTAAAGCACCATAACTTTGTTTGAAATGCTCTGCTGCACTCAAACTTTGCATCATTTAGAAGGTAATTAATCATCGATGGATTAGATTCTTGGATGGATAAAATATTTTTGATCGTACAACCCTTTATTTTACTACAAAGGTTTTTATTAATTATAACTATATTCAATGTGTTAAACTAATATAAATGAAGTATTTCAACAGATTTTTCTTGAAATTTATAAACGTTTTCAAATTTAATGTATATAAGAAAAAATTGATAGATTTTGAGTTATTTAGTGATAAAAATGGCCAAAGTTATTTTTTTCAAAAAATTCGATTTTTTGATTGACTACAGTTCTGGTACTAATTGAAATTTAGGTCTAATAATTTAGCTACACTCTATTCAAGTAGTTTTTTACTGATTCCATATATTCAAACAAAATTCTATTTTTTAACTGGATCACTTCACATGGAATCTCCCATATATATATATATATATATCCACCAGATGGTTATATTATTTAACTTACGCGTCATTTCAAAGTAGATTGAACTTTGTATATTTAGTTTTTTAAAAATATCATATTAATTATCTCGATTATACAGACATTATTTTTTAATTAATTTCGTATTTCTGTTAAAATGATAAACCAGAGTAAATATTGCGTACAAAAATATCGACGGTTTAAATAGTTGAAATGTATGCTTTATGAGGTTCAATTGTGGAAAAACAATATCACTTGCGATGCTAATTTACAGCTTCAAAAGACTATCACTGACCGTGAAAAAAGTTATCTTGAAAATTACACATTATATAGTTATTCATAATAGTTAGTTATTCATTATAATACTTCATAGAACTATAAAGGCTATCATAACTTCGCTATGTAAAACTAGATTAATTTCTTTATATAGATTAATCAATGAAAATATATAGTACGAGCGTTACAAAACAATGTAGATTTACACAGTTTCACTACATAGATCTATCTAGTATGATATTAAACTAGTTAGTTCTATGTAATTTACGATATAATTATCTAGCAGGGTAACAAAATAAAATATTATTAATTATATTTAATTTTGAAATATATATAAATATGCATGCTTACTCATATATATAGCGTTAATAACATTTTATGAATGAGTTATAGTGATTCCATATACTTATTTTTGTATTTAAAAAACTAATAGATTAGCTTACTTATTTGCTTTGTAACTATTCACAATTGTATGCAGAATTATGATAGTTTATACGTTTATATTCGATACATTTATTATGAAAACATTGTAGATTCAGAAACGTTAATTATTTAAATAAGATAAGATTTTCAAATGTCATTCGTAGTTATATAGATAATAAAAGAAAAAGAAGAATACAAGGTTATTTTTTATTAATATACATATATAATAATACTGCAATTAGCAAAGATCATAGTCAATCGTATAAAATATTTACGGATTATTAGTGTTATTCAATATATGAGTGTTATATGATTTTTTATAGTAAAATATTTATCGTTGATATAACTGCAAGAGTATTCGTGATGATTATTAACAACATAATGTTCCTTTAATATTCAAATTTCGCGTTTAACCGAGTCAAAATTTTCGTAACTTACGTAATCGACTATAAAACTAATAAATAAAAATAATTAATATTGATTTTTGTATTTCTAGTTCAAAATGACTCCGAATTTAATTATCAAATAGATTTTAATCGATATAAGTATCCATAATAAATACTCAAAATACTTACTTATATTTACGCCTGAGGGTTCATACACTTCGTTGACTAAATTTTCCAAACTATCAACAAAGACGTTATCCATTCTAGAATATAACCTTCCACATTTAGAGAAACATAAAATGCAGTTAACGACCCCATGTCTTATTCTCCTCCACATAATAAACTACAAACATCTTGATTTGACTTTCTTGATTTAGGTATCAATAATTTCTTTAGTGAATACATTTAAAGTGTAAGTTATTAAATTTTGCATTATTGTAGAGGATATTAATTGGAAAGATTATAGGTTAAATTATTCTTTGTACGTAATGAATTTAGTTACTAATTATTTATTATGTATTCAACGAATTATGTGGGTAGGTTCGTTTTACTATTACATACATGTACGTTTATGTCCGCAGTGAAGTGAAACTGCAAATCTCCTAATCAATCAATTTTACTCCTAACATTACGGGTAAACATGAATTTTTTTTCTAACCTACTGCGTGTATATATACATTAATTAACTTTATATATATAAATTGATCAATCGGTACTTATGCCGACAAATTCTTACGGGAAATGGGAATTGTGCTTACTTTGGGGTAATTATGCCGCCGTCAGCATAATTCCACCGAAAATTCAACCATGTATCCGTACTTATGCCGACACACAAAAAATCGGAAAATTATCTTTGTGAGCCCCGCTTTGACGTTATAATATTAATGAAGGATTGAAGTTATAACGTCTTTCGAGTTATAAGGTCTTTCGAGGCCTCCGGCCTCCGGCACCTCGAAAGACGTTATAACTTCAATCCTTCATTAATATTATAAGGTCAAAGTGTGCTTTTTTACCGGTGAGGGGTATTTAGGTATTTGGGTTATTGGATATTTGGGTTATTGGTTTTTTATGCATTATTCTGTCAATTAATATTCTCCCCCTTATATCTGAGTCGTTACATATGTTTTATAACCTCAAAACACCAAGATAACACGAAGTGTCACCATAAGTACCGATACTGGTGTTTATATATATATATGGGGTATTCCACGTGAAGTGGTCCGATCAAAATTTTAAAATGCACCAAATTTTGGGTACACTTTGCAAATGTTTTTCAGAATACAGAAAAAAATTTTTAGGTACTGGAATCTATTTGCTCAAAAGTTATTCTAACCTCAAAAAGTGAATTTTTCCATATATTTTTCAACACCAGCTGGGTTTACCGCTATATAACTCAAAATATATCAACTTTTACTATATAACATTATATGTAACATTCGTTGCTAATCATATCTAGAATTTATTCCTCTGGGTTAGAATTTCTAATCTCAAGGTCAATGTTACATAAACTACATGTCAATATTCAACTTGAAAAAAGTGCAAGTGCGCCACCTTTGATTTTTTCATCCAAAAGTCTAAAAGAAAGCTTGGAGCAATACCTTTCAAATGGTCTGTAGCATTTTTACGGCCTCCAATTCTGTAAAAAGTTATGACAATTTAAAGAAACACGAAATTTTTTTAAAAATTTAAATGGGAATTACCATGTTAATTTTTGTGAATTTTTTGTCTTTCTTTAAATTGTCATAACTTTTTACAGAATTGGAGGCCATAAAAATGCTACAGACCATTTGAAAGGTATTGCTCCAAGCTTTCTTTTAGATTTTTGGATGAAAAAATCAAAGGTGGCGCACATGCACTTTTTTCAAGTTGAATATTGACATGTAGTTTATGTAACATTGACCTTGAGATTAGAAATTTTAACCCAGAAGAATAAATTCTAGATATAATTAGCAACGAATGTTACATATAATGTTCTATAGTAAAAGTTGATAGATTTTGAGTTATATAGCGGTAAACCCAGCTGGTGTTGAAAAAAATATGGAAAAATTCACTTTTTGAGGTTAGAATAACTTTTGAGCAAATAGATTCCAGTACCTAAATTTTTTTTCTGTATTCTGAAAAACATTTGCAAAGTGTACCCAAAATTTGGTGCATTTTAAAATTTTGATCGGACCACTTCACGTGGAATACCCCATATATATATATACTAGGGGGGGCCTCGCCCCCCTGCGCGCTTTGCGCGCCAACCCCCTATTTTTATAAATGTTTAAAGTTAATTTTTTACATTTTTATAATAATATTTGTATTTTTAGCAGCTTACAGGAGATTAAATCGATACTGAAACAAGTGAAGATACTTTTCTACCACTCCAAAGAAAGTGCATAAATTTTGTTGCAATGATCATGCTAATAGATTCATCGTTATAAGGCAACAAATATGCATTTATATTAATATTTCGGGCACTTTTTCCGGATATTTTGACCATGAGTGATCTTAATGATTTAAACCCACTCTGGAAATTTATTGGCAGTTTCTGACTATAAAAAGATATCTTTTATACAGCATTGGATTTCCAGAGTCTGGAGCAGAATTGCTGATTTTCACTATTTAATGTTTAAATGGCTTACAAGAGTGTGACAGCATACATTAATGACTTTAAAAGTATTTTTATTGAAAAATTCAGAAAATTTGACAAAAAAATATAATGCAAAAAAGTGCTAAAATGTCAACTTTGACTCTCTGTAACTTAAAATATTAATCCAGAAATAATTTGAAAAAATTCAGGAGAACTACTGGATACCTCTAAAACATATTCCGACAGTTATAGCAATATTTATTTTTTTCATCTACGATGTCACAGAGAACGACCCATATATATATTTATATATATACGTTATATACATATATATGTTATATATATATATGTTATATACATATATATATATATATATATATATATATATATATATATATATATATATATATGTTATATACATATATATATATATATATGTTATATATATATGTTATATATATAATAATTGTGTGTGTGTGTGTGGGTGTGTGTGTGAGCGTGTGTTCGCGGCGGAATATTTATTTAATACTTCAAAATTATTTTTTCAAGAATCCTTAATATATGTATTGTTTCCGTGCGCAAAAAAAAGTTATGAGTATAACTTGAAAGAATGTGTATTAGTATATTTACTCATTCCTGATGATAAAACTCATAAAATTTTTAAATGTGTACTCAATGATAATAACGGATTTAAAATTTAATGCTTTAAATGTAGATGCAAAATTATTTGAAGATAAAATAAATATTAATCAAGTAAATCATACACTTTTCTAAACATCAATATATGATATATACAATAATAAGTTAAAAATTAAATACATTAATTATTGCATTTTTAAGATAATTCTATTGTAAACCGTAATGGCAAAAGAAAATTCAAATTTTAACAGTGGCAATATAAAATACGAATTACATTTGAAAAGATTTTCAAAAATTATTAATTTAGGAGTATTTAATTAAAATATTTTTTAAATTAATATTTCAAAATTATATGGATATATAAGTGAGTAGATTATACATATTTATAGAAAACAATATTTTAAATAAACAAGTATGTATTTATTAGAAACAGAAGGTTTTTTAAGGAATGAATTTGATTATAACAATCAAAATAAATATATGGGCTCTGTAACTAAAGGAAAAAATAAATTGGATATAACTACGGATTAAAACGCAAATTTTGATAGAGGGTGCAAATGACGAATTACGGGAGAAATGGAAGAAACAGATTTTGATTTTTATGCCGCTAAAATGTTATCAATAGTTCTTTAAAATTAATACAAAAATTTATTTATTTATTTAAGAAGAAAGTTTTATTACTCTAATAGTACAAAATATTATTGACATAGAACTTTTGGCGATGATCGTTCGTCATTAAATAAATTAATTTTAGGAGGTGAAGTTCTATTTAGATCCGTTTAAAATATTCCAAAATTTTAATAAGTTGTTACTAAATTCTACAACTTAGTAAGTATATGCACTTTACTATTTTTGGTAAGTTAATTTTTCATTAACTTTTATAATTATTAAAATATAAATTTAAGCTTTATAGGAATTCATATAGTTTAAAATTTACAGTTAACATTTACTATGTCTCAATTTTTTTTATTATTTATATTCTGATTTCCTTATACTAAAATTTGGTAAAAACTTTTATTTATAAATTATAATCGTATTTAAAAAAAAATTAAATTTTTGGTATAAAACCCAAAGCACTATAGCAATACCTCCAAGGTGTTATGTGAATCTTTTTAATTTCTAAGGTGTCCATGGTAGTGAAAAAATAATACAATTTAAAACATTATTTTAACTAAATTAATTGCGAAAAATCTTTTTCGAAATTAATTAATACGAAAAATCTTTTTTACTCATAACTTTTTTTTGCGCACGGAAACAATACATATATTAAGGATTCTTGAAAAAATAATTTTGAAGTATTAAATAAATATTCTGCCGCGAACACACGCTCACACACACACCCACACACACACACACAATTATTATATATATAACATATATATATAACATATGTATATAACATATATATATATATATATGTATATAACATATATATATATATATGTATATAACATATATATATATATATAACATATATATGTATATAACGTATATATATATATAAATATATATATGGGTCGTTCTCTGTGACATCGTAGATGAAAAAAATAAATATTGCTATAACTGTCGGAATATGTTTTAGAGGTATCCAGTAGTTCTCCTGAATTTTTTCAAATTATTTCTGGATTAATATTTTAAGTTACAGAGAGTCAAAGTTGACATTTTAGCACTTTTTTGCATTATATTTTTTTGTCAAATTTTCTGAATTTTTCAATAAAAATACTTTTAAAGTCATAAATGTATGCTGTCACACTCTTGTAAGCCATTTAAACATTAAATAGTGAAAATCAGCAATTCTGCTCCAGACTCTGGAAATCCAATGCTGTATAAAAGATATCTTTTTATAGTCAGAAACTGCCAATAAATTTCCAGAGTGGGTTTAAATCATTAAGATCACTCATGGTCAAAATATCCGGAAAAAGTGCCCGAAATATTAATATAAATGCATATTTGTTGCCTTATAACGATGAATCTATTAGCATGATCATTGCAACAAAATTTATGCACTTACTTTGGAGTGGTAGAAAAGTATCTTCACTTGTTTCAGTATCGATTTAATCTCCTGTAAGCTGCTAAAAATACAAATATTATTATAAAAATGTAAAAAATTAACTTTAAACATTTATAAAAATAGGGGGTTGGCGCGCAAAGCGCGCAGGGGGGCGAGGCCCCCCCTAGTATATATATATATATGGGGTATTCCACGTGAAGTGGTCCGATCAAAATTTTAAAATGCACCAAATTTTGGGTACACTTTGCAAATGTTTTTCAGAATACAGAAAAAAAAATTTAGGTACTGGAATCTATTTGCTCAAAAGTTATTCTAACCTCAAAAAGTGAATTTTTCCATATTTTTTCAACACCAGCTGGGTTCACCGCTATTTAACTCAAAATCTATCAACTTTTACTATGGAACATTATACGTAACATTCGTTGCTAATTATATGTTATAACGGGTACGGATTTTCGAGTGTCGGCGCAGGTTAGGTCCCTGAATTATCAGCGACGTTCGTCGATAGGACCAAGTCGACTAGCCGGGATAATTGCGAATGGTAGCGCAGTGGTGAGGCTTCTGCCTCGCGCTCCAGGGATCGTGGGTTCGCGCCCCGATACCTTCGTTGATTTTTTTATTCCTTATATTCAATCCGTACCCCGTTACAATGTCTAGAATTTATTCTTCTGGGTTAGAATTTCTAATCTTAAGGTCAATGTTACATAAACTACATGTCAATATTCAACTTAAAAAAGTGTAAGTATGCCACAATTGATTTTGTATCCAAAAGTCTAAAAAAAGCTTGAAGCAATTATCTATTATCATTTTTGTCTTCGATTTATGTACACATTTGGAAATATTACTAAAATAAATTATTATGTTACGTACGTTTTTCTTTGCATACACTAATACTGAATGTTATTCGGTAAACGGTATTCTAATAGTTTGATAAACTTATTAATTATAAAAACCAATATGACGTGATTAAAACATGTATAAATACGACATCTATTATCGTAAAGGGGGTTCCATTGTACGGTTAAGGTTTTTTAGGAATTGAACACAACGTTATTAGTATATACACAATTTTTTTGTTGGTTTTTACATTTTCTTTCTAAGGAATAATTTCGAAAGAAATATATTAAAAAGTATATACTTCTTGTGTACACCGTTTTTTAAAAATTGATTCCCATTACTATAAAAAAAATTACGAAAACTGTTATTTTAGAGACCAAAACCACTTAACAAAAAACTTTAATAAAATATTTTGTACATTAGAAGGCAACTATTTATAATTCGTTAGAAAGGTATGTCCATATGCATTATTTGTTTTTTCTTTTCATTATACTTGCAATAAATGATTGCTTCGATAGCTTATTATGAACACTTATGGTAATTATAAATATGCGTTTTTTGTAAAAAGTTAACAGTTTCAATAAAATCGCTTTTTTAAGTTTGTCGATATTTCAACAGAAGGTTAGTTGTAGAACGTAGGTTACAAAATGGTGGAATTAATTTTTTTCCGGCTAAAATACTCTATTTGAGCACCAGTTTGCAGCTGTTACAATTCAAAAATTCACATCTATAATATCGGAATATAACCGCGAACATTGAAAAATTCGCCATTTAGGCCAACTTTGCGATTTTTTTATTAAAAATTTATGTCTTAAGATTTGATGAAGAATATGAAAATATTTTTATAATTGCGAAAAAAGGAAAATTTTCCGAATTTTTCCGAAAATCGGCCATAACAATTTATTTAGGCATTTTCAGGCTTATCATCCTCCAAATTCCCCACATAACACAAAACGTTTTTAAAAAATGTTTTTCAGAAATGTTTTCATAAACCTCTTATAAATATTATATTAATATTAAAAAAACTTCGTAGAAACGATTAACAAATAAATATTTCGTAACCTCCTAAAAACATCCTAATAATATTATAAAAAATGTCAATTAATCTGATCATTTAATCTTTTTCAAAAGATTTAAAGAACATTTTAAAAATATTTAAAAAATTATTCTCAAAAACCTTTTAAGTGTAAAACATTAAAAGTTTTGATAAATGTTTTTAAGATGACTTGGTAACATTTCTTTTTATGAAAAATTTACATGTAGTCAGAACATTTTTAGAAGGACTTAAAAATGTTCCTGAAATAAATTGTTCCAAAAGTTAAATAAATTTTTATGCAAATGTTTATCCAAATGTTTTTGAAAGGTTATATTAATATTTCTCCACAGAATTATTTCAGACCAAAAACAATTATCAAAAATATGAATATAACATTTTAAAAACATTTGCAGGAACATTTGCGTAAATGATTAGTAAACGTTGCCAATAAATTATGCACAAAACGATTATGAGATGTTTTTAAGATGTTTTTGTAGAACTTAAAAATGGAGAAAAATAACTCTAGGTAAAAAGTTTTTCAAATATCCTATAAACATTGGCTACAATATATCATTGATTCTCCGAAAATATTTACGAAAATATTTTTCAAAATGTTTTAATAAAGTTTTAGTACCATTTTTTGTCATCATGTTTTTTCGACAGAAATAATCTCGCACAGAAACATTTATAATCCTTATAAATATATAACAATATTACAAAAAAAGTATGCAAAATGTGTGCACAAAAATAATGTGCATCAATTTATAAAATCATGCATAATTGTATGGATATATCTATGCAAAAGATTGTTCACTTTTTGTGTACAATATTATGCAGACATGAAAATTGTGCATCAACTTATCAAACAAAATTATAAAATATAATACACCTTACCAGAAAAGTATAGGAAAACCTTCAAGAGAAAGTTTTTCAAAATGTTTTTTAAATATCTCATTATCATTTCTACGATGTATATTTGCGACACAAAACTTTTTTTCAAAGGTTACTAAAATGTTGGGAAATCATCCTTATTAAAGGGATTAAGCAAATATCGCGTAAAATGTTTTTGGAATGTTTTAAAAACATTTAACTGTCTGATATTTCTTAATAGTTAAATCATCCAGTAATACATTCCAAGAACGTCAAATAGATGTATTAGAAATTTATTAACCGAAACGTTTTGGAAAACCTTCAAGAAAAAGTTTTTCTTTTGTGCGAATCAAATATTTTAACAAATTAATTATCTACAGATGAAATGCTTTTAAGGATATGTAAACCCATTAAAATAGTAACACTATTTCGTCGGCTGAGTGGAAGAACAGTCTACCTCGGAACTTGCTTGGAAAACGCCCTATCTCGCGATCCGCTTGGAAAACACCCTATCTCGCGCCTCGGTTGAAGAACGCCCTATCTCAAATGAAATTTTTCGCTTTCAAATTTTGTAGTGACACCACTGCGCAACTTAAAAATACGGTCTTTCTAATTAACATAAATTAATTAGTAAAGTGTTTAAAATTCGGAAAAAAATTGTTTAGGCGTCATCGGGACTCCTCAGAGAAAGAGAGAATTCTCTGACTTTATCTGTCTATCAGCGGCGATGTATCGAGTACTTATTATATCAGCCGACCTGTGTGCAATTTAAAAAATGTTTTAAGTTAATAAAGGTTAAAAAAATAGTTGAGAGAACGGATGAGATTTTTAAGCTTATACTTTTTAAGTTGCGCAGTGCTGCCACTACAAAATTTGAAAGCGAAAAATTTCATTTGAGATAGGGCGTTCTTCAACCGAAGCGCGAGCTAGAGCGTTTTCCAAGCGGATCGCGAGATAGGGCGTTTTCCAAGCAAGTTCCGAGATAGACTGTTCTTCCACTCAGCCGACGATTTATTTTTTCTTAAGCAAATAGTGTACTTCATCGAAAAAAACGTTCTGTAACGGTATTGTATTTGCATTGAAGATAGTCTATGAATTTTTTCAAATTTTTTTAGGATAAATGAACGAGATATTTGAGCAGCCGAGGACATTGTTTTATAGCTATATATTACCGACCAAAAATGGTTATTTCTATATAATTCATTTTAAATTAATTATTTTGAAAAAATCGCTCTGTAACGGTATTGTATTTTCTTTTAACAGTATCTGTGATTTTTTTCAGATTTTTAGTGCTAATAGTTTTTTTAATTTTTGGGATTTTTTTAATAAATCTCTGTAATTTGGGTATTACATCCCCTAGAATTATACTTTCTGTTGCTTACAAAATAATATAATTTTTTTAATGTAATTAATCTTCATTAATTAAAAAATGTAAAAATGTAAAAAATGTAAAACTGCTACCGAATTGACATGCATATCAATGAATAAACAGCTTAACATTATACAAAAAAACATGTAATTTAATTATTTGTTAATTGAGAGACAGAGTTGACAAATGATAATAATTACTATTTTTTATAGTACAATTAAATAGATATCTATTAATATATACTATAGTTCTGTTAAGCTTTCCTATAAAAATGGTAATTTTTATCATTTATCAAGTTTGTCAAACATTTAAATAACATTCTAATTTGTATAGAGTTTATATAATTAAAATAATGTTTTAAGATGGTATATGCACTACTCACTAGTCAAATAGATTTTATTTTATAATGTTGTATATTATACTTTATTAAATACTAATAATAATTTAGTAAATATATAAAATAATCAATTATTTTAAGCAAACCTTTTAAACAAATATTTAGTAATCTTATATACCTTTTACAAATATTTGAGTTTACAAAAATGATTTTGAGCGTATAATAAGTGCCCTGGTGAAAGTATAATTTGTACATTATCGTACAATTTTGCATATTTTTGTACATTTCTGTACATTTCCGTACATTTTTGGTACATTATTGGTACTTATTAGACTTTTGTACAGAAATGTACAGAAGTGTACAAAAATGTCCGAGAATATTCGGAAATGTACGGAAATGTACAGAGATGTACTAAAATGTACTATATGATTTTATAATTAATATTAAATGCATTCAAATTTTGTAGTAATGATTGTTTGAGGTTTGCTTTGAGCAAAAAAACAACTAAATTAATTAGCATACGTCGTTCTGATAGACATTTGTTATAATTTCATAATTGTAGTTTGTTTTTGCTGATCCAATAATACTTATCGTTAGATGATCATACTTTTTTATTTTAACATCAAGAGGAATGTTTGATTTTTAATCAAATTCGTCTATATTGACTTACGTTGTAAACTCACAAATAAGTCATATAAATTATTATATAACTGTTTATAAAAGAAATTAAATGTAAGGGAAACAATACTAAGTCAGTAATATTATTAACAAATACTTTTATTTAAATTCACGCTTTTCATAGTTTCAAACAGAAAATACAAAATAAATATTTCGGTAGTTAAATTTAATGTTAAGAATTTACACTTAGCACATGTATAGTAGCATATAGATGGCGAACTCTCCAGCAGACCGTGGTAGGGCGCTTGTGTCGCTCTTCTGTCTTGTTCGGCGTTCTTTCAAAATCGTTCAAGTCGACCGGACGCGTTAGCCGATTTTAGAGAATGGGGATCATTTCGCCCAGGGAACAAAACGCCTACCAATGAGAGGCCGATGTGACGTTTTTTCGCCCACCAATCAGAGCCACTCTTTAGCTTTTGAAATTCATGGAGGGGGCAGCTCACTATGTCGGTAATTTGTAATTCGATATGCGTTGATTAGATGGCGTTCATTGATAATTTTTACTTCAATAATTTGTTCAATTAAAATTTCTGTTGTGCGTAGATAATATCTTTTCATAAATCGATTTAAATATTGTTATAACGTATTTTAAAAAATTACATTTAAAATTTATATTTAAACCATATACTGAAAATTTTATTTGAAGTAATAATATGTAGTAAATATTTGAAATAAAAACTTGTTTATTTAACAAATAATTTATCGTTTGATAAAAGTAATTTGACATGTTATTTCAAGTAATTAATGAAATGTAATTATCCAACTTAGATACTTAGAAGTGAATCAAATAATGTATATAAAAATAATTTTTGTAAAAATATAGATAATAATATTTTTTGTACATCAAGCTGCGCGGTAGCGCAACCAACGCAAGTATAATGCGCGCTAGCACCTATTAGACATCTAACTGCACCTGCGGTTTTTTTATTTTTGAATATTAATATATATAATATGTTATTTACGTAACTTTTTATATCATACATTATTTCTTTTTTAATATTTTTTCAGTTTATTAAGTTTTCGATAAATTATTTAGTAATACTTTCAATAAAACTTCATGTAAATATCTGAGATGTCAAATTCTTTTACTCGGCTATGTATTTTTCGATATCTGTTTCGTCTCCAATATATATATGACTACTCAAAAAAGTTGAGACGAGCTATAGGGGAAAACGAAAGAGTGAGTGAGACACGCGTGATCTAGTTATTTTTTCATTATTATCTTAAACGGTCATCTTTTATCTTACACGGTCGTCAATCATCTAATTTGCCGAGAAGCGTGCGCGTAACAGAACCTGTCAGTGACAATTATTGGTTATGTTTAATGTTGATAATTTTAATTCTTGGTTTTGGACTACAGTATTCACAGGTATGAAAGCTTCACAGAAATGTTTATTAATTATTTGAATAAATTATTTTAGAGAAGTTAAAAATATAATTATTTGTTAATAAAATTATTTATTTAACAATTTAGATTTTGGAGCCCAGTCGTCAAACATATCAAGCAAAATTGAAACAACAAATCACTTCTGCAAAAATGTTTAGGAAAATGCCTGAAATTTTACCAATACAGAAACACATTCATTAATTACTAGTAGTATGGTACATTTAGTAGACAATAGTTATAGATTTAAGAAGAATAATGATTTTTTGCTGTGTTGTAAAATGTAACACCATAAATAATTGTTTATTAATACATAAAAACATTTTTCATCCAGAAAATAAGTCATTAAACGTTTTTGAAAAAGTATGTATGTGTGTATGTATGTATGTAGTTAAGTTAATAGAATAACTCAGCCAATTTTGAACCCATTTGGCTCAAATTTTTATGATATATCTTCTACATAAATAGAGAAGTAAACGTTGCTATTTTGGACCAAATTGGTCGAATAGATATTAAACGGTAGCACTTTTTAACATGACGCTAAAACGTTTTTATACGACATTATATATATATAATATAAAAAATTAAATAATCTAAAATATAGATATAGAAAATGTTTAAAAATAAATTTTTATGTACAATTAAATACTGGCAAGTTAAACGCATTAAAGTGTCAAAATAGTGCAAAAAAAACGTTTTTTCTACTTTATAAAGACAAATATTAATTGTAATTAAAGTATTTTGCGCTATAATATAATATAATACAAGTATTTATTTTTATTTAATTTATTTACTATTCAAAAAACTAATCTCACGTCTTTTATTAGACAACATTACATCACTTAGAAATGTTTACGAAACAAGTTTTAGTTGCATATAAGATTATGAATTTTTATGAAATACTTGACGATTTATTTTGATTTCAGTACTTTCAATTGCAGTAACTTTTTGCGAATACTGTGATTATGGTTTGATCTTATTCTTAATAATTAAAGTTAAATATTAGATTTACAATGTGATTCAAAATACTTGTCGGTTATTCCGCTTCATTTCAGTGCTTTCTATTCAAACAACTTCTTAATAACAACTCCTCAGTAAGGAACTGGAGATCTTACCTTAGACGCCTGTCGCAAGATGATATGCGACGCCAGCAAGATGTTCTGCGGCTATATATATAGAAAACAGACGACGATCTCTCCAACGAGTGTAGAGAGATAGTCGTCTCCCTCTGGTGGTGGAAAAAGCCACCAGCCAGAGCGCGAATTTTTATCATCTTGCGACAGGCGTCTAAGGTAAGATCTCCAGTTCCTTACTGAGGAGTCCAAACTGGAGATCGAGGACGAAACGCCTTTAATTATTTTAAAAGGCCGTGTTCTGGGAAATTCCACCAACCATAGTGGACAAAGAGTACGATAGGCCTTCAATAATCTAAAAGTAAAGCATTTGGTTCGGAGAGACCGATATTATTATACATAACTATCATTATACTTGCGTATCCTCACACCTTCGTGGAAGGTGTTATTTCAAAATACTTTCTATTCTATTAAATGATAAGTTTTTTAAATACTTAGAATGAAAATGTAATTTCTGTAAGAGAATAGATTATATTAAACAGTTTCTAAAAAAATATATAAAAGTTTTCACTTAAAGCATCGTGAACAAATTGTTTAAGATCGAGTTACGTTAATAAAAACTTGTAATGTAGTAACTAAATAATCACAGCATGGGATTTCCTATATGGCAAGGCAGAAAGCTTTTCATTAAGATTATTAACCAACACATCAAAAAATCATTCTTTTTCTCCTGATTTTTTTAATAGGTAAAAATTTTTCTGTAAAGTGTACTACAGAAAATATGAATTAATTCATACTAAATAGTATGTAAATACATATTATAATAGGTAAAACTAGTAATACCTCGACACAACTAGAATATATGATGTAATATATGACAATGCGTTAAAATGTAAAAAAAAGTATAAAATACTAAAACTATGTCGATCTTTTCTTTCATTAAAAGGTCACTTATTTAAACAACAATGTAATTATAAATTTCTAAATTTTGTTCAATATTGTACCTTACAAAATACCTTATTTTGGTGCATTTAATTTAACATAATAAATTTAATTTTGTATTAGTCGAATATGGTTAAAATAATTTCAAAACAAAAAAGTATGTCTACGAGAAATAAAGTGATCGAAGGCATAAAGTGCAATTGTACTCCATTCGTAGAGGTTAATGAAGTAGAATATTTAGATGATCAGGGTAACGAACAGAATTATTTCTGTCTTTCAATCCAATCCATTAACAAGTAGAAAGTAAAAAAATTAACTATAGGTTTCAAAATATGTAATACCTATACGCTTTTACATTCCAGGCACAATCGTTAAGTGCTTTAAAAAATAAACGACTGTAATATTTAAAAGTTACAATAAAAATAAATTTACCGAAATGGGTAAAAAATTGACTGAATTTTTCGATTGACTTGTTTTCATACATAGTAGGTACAAGCATATATACATTTTCAAAAACAATTAGAAGGTAAACAAAAGTTTTTTTTTGTGATAAACATTTCTTACCTTTAAGATTTGTACGTAAATCGATATTTATTTAGATAAGGTCTAAAACCGTCTTATTTGTACATTTTACGCTTTTTTAATCATTTTTTTTCATTTATAAGGAAAAATATCAATGTGAGGAAGAAATGTTTAATAGAAAAAAGTTTTCATTTAATGTGATGAACATTTCTTACATTTCAAATTTCTACGTGAAATCAATATTTATTTAGTTAATGTCTGAAAAGTTTCTTTTTTGTACATTTTAGGCTTCTCCAACTGTTTTTTTGTACTAAGCTTTAAAATTATTCATCTAAGCATAAAGTGTTGTATACAAAAAAATTTCATCTTATTAAGATAAAGATTTTTTACATTTAAACTTTTACAGTGCAATTAATATTTGTCTTTATAAAGTAGAAAAAACGTTTTTTTTGCACTATTTTGACACTTTAATGCGTTTAACTTGCCAGTATTTAATTGTACATAAAAATTTATTTTTAAACATTTTCTATATCTATATTTTAGATTATTTAATTTTATATATATATATATATATATGGGAGATTCCATGTGAAGTGATCCATTTAAAAAATAGAATTTTGTTTTAATGTATGGAATCAGTAAAAAACTACTTGAATAGAGTGTAGCTAAATTTTAGACCTAAATTTCAATTAGTACCAGAGCTGTAGCCAATCAAAAAATCGAATTTTTTTAAAAAAATGACTTAATGGCCATTTTTATCACTTAATAACTCAAAATCTAACAATTTTTTCTTATATACATTAAATTTGAAAAAGTTTATAAATTTCAAGAAGAATCTGTTGAAATATTTTATTTACATTAGTTTAACACATTGATTATAGTTATAATTAATAAAATCCTTTATAGTAAAATAAAGGGTTGTACGATCAAAAATATTTTATCCATCCAAGAATCTAATTCATCGATGATTAATTACCTTCAAAATGGTGCAAAGTTTGAGTGCGGCAGAGCATTTCAGACAAAGTTATGGTGATTTTAGGCAAATTTCTTAAAAAAAGAGAGCGAATGCATTTTAAAAAACAGAGTAACCGTATACTTGCATTCAAACAACATGGCACTAATATTCTTCAATAATACTAAAATATACTATTTAATGTTAGTTACTGATACTTTTCAATCTCTAAGCTGCTTACAAACACAAAGCAGTAGGTGTAAGCAGTTATACCTGTTATATAATTGAATAAATACCTGAAACTTATTAAAATTCCAATAAATCCAATTACATAACAGGTATAACTGCTTACACCTACTGCTTTGTGTTTGTAAGCAGCTTAGAGATTGAAAAGTATCAGTAACTAACATTAAATAGTATATTTTAGTATTATTGAAGAATATTAGTGCCATGTTGTTTGAATGCAAGTATACGGTTACTCTGTTTTTTTCATAAAATGCATTCGCTCTCTTTTTTTAAGAAATTTGCCTAAAATCACCATAACTTTGTCTGAAATGCTCTGCCGCACTCAAACTTTGCACCATTTTGAAGGTAATTAATCAACGATGAATTAGATTCTTGGATGGATAAAATATTTTTGATCGTACAACCCTTTTTTTTACTATAAAGGATTTTATTAATTATAACTATATTCAATGTGTTAAACTAATGTAAATAAAATATTTCAACAGATTCTTCTTGAAATTTATAAACTTTTTCAAATTTAATGTATATAAGAAAAAATTGTTAGATTTTGAGTTATTAAGTGATAAAAATGGCCATAAAGTCATTTTTTTTAAAAAATTCGATTTTTTGATTGGCTACAGCTCTGGTACTAATTGAAATTTAGGTCTAAAAATTTAGCTACACTCTATTCAAGTAGTTTTTTACTGATTCCATACATTAAAACAAAATTCTATTTTTTAAATGGATCACTTCACATGGAATCTCCCATATATATATATATATATATATATATATATATATATATATATATATATATATATATATATATAATGTCGTATAAAAGCGTTTTAACGTCATGTTAAAAAGTGCTACCGTTTAATATCTATTCGACCAATTTGGTCCAAAATAGCAACGTTTACTTCTCTATTTATGTAGAAGATATCATAAAAATTTGAGCCAAATGGGTTCAAAATTGGCTGAGTTATTCTATATACTTAACTACATACATACATACACACATACATACTTTTTCAAAAACGTTTAATGACTTATTTTCTGGACGAAAAATGTTTTTATGTATAAATAAACAATTATTTATGGTGTTACATTTTACAACACAGCAAAAAATCATTATTTTTCTCCTGATTTTTTGGTAGATAAAAATTTTTCTGTTTCTTCGACACTAGGTCCTCTTAAATCTATAACTATTGTCTACTAAATGTACCATACTACTAGTAATTAAATGAATGTGTTTCTGTATTGGTAAAATTTCAGGCATTTTCCTAAACATTTTTGCAGAAGTGATTTGTTGTTTCAATTTTGCTTGATATGTTTGACGACTGGGCTCCAAAATCTAAATTGTTAAATAAATAATTTTATTAACAAATAATTATATTTTTAACTTCTCTAAAATAATTTATTCAAATAATTAATAAACATTTCTGTGAAGCTTTCATACCTGTGAATACTGTAGTCCAAAACCAAGAATTAAAATTATCAACATTAAACATAACCAATAATTGTCACTGACAGGTTCTGTTACGCGCACGCTTCTCGGCAAATTAGATGATTGACGACCGTGTAAGATAAAAGATGACCGTTTAAGATAATAATGAAAAATAACTAGATCACGCGTGTCTCACTCACTCTTTCGTTTTCCCCTATAGCTCGTCTCAACTTTTTCGAGTAGTCATATATATATATAGGAGGCGAAAAAGATATCGAAAAATACATAGCCGAGTAAAAGAATTTGACATCTCAGATATTTACATGAAGTTTTATTGAAAGTATTACTAAATAATTTATCGAAAACTTAATAAACTGAAAAAATATTAAAAAAGAAATAATGTATGATATAAAAAGTTACGTAAATAACATATTATATATTAATATTCAAAAATAAAAAAACCGCAGGTGCAGTTAGATGTCTAATAGGTGCTAGCGCGCATTATACTTGCGTTGGTTGCGCTACCGCGCAGCTTGATGAACACAAAATATTATTATCTATATTTTTACAAAAATTATTTTTATATACATTATTTGATTCACTTCTAAGTATCTAAGTTGGATAATTACATTTCATTAATTACTTGAAATAACATGTCAAATTACTTTTATCAAACGATAAATTATTTGTTAAATAAACAAGTTTTTATTTCAAATATTTACTACATATTATTACTTCAAATAAAATTTTCAGTATATGGTTTAAATATAAATTTTAAATGTAATTTTTTAAAATACGTTATAACAATATTTAAATCGATTTATGAAAAGATATTATCTACGCACAACAGAAATTGTAATTGAACAATTTATTGAAGTAAAAATTATCAATGAACGCCATCTAATCAACGCATATCGAATTACAAATTACCGACATAGTGAGCTGCCCCCTCCATGAATTTCAAAAGCTAAAGAGTGGCTCTGATTGGTGGGCGAAAAAACGTCACATCGGCCTCTCATTGGTAGGCGTTTTGTTCCCTGGGCGAAATGATCCCCATTCGATTTTAGATGTTCGTGTTATTCGGTGTTTAATATCTTTATAATTGGGAATACTTAATAAATTTATATTCATTAAAACAAAGTGCTTGTGCGTGTAAGTGACTTTCATTGTACGCATCCACTTCCCCAACTCCACTAAAAGAATAAGAAAAACAACATTTAAACTACATTAAATCTATATTATTCACATTTGTTTATCACATCTTTTTAATCTTAATTTTTAATTACATTGACGATATATTTAAAACACTTTTATAGTTTTAAATATATAAGGAACTAAACGTGATACTTTATTTTAAATACATTGAAATCAAATATTTATTTTACGCAATTTTTCATTCAACTGTGAAATAATAATTCGGAAATTAATATTTCCCTTCTCAAATTATAATAAAGGAATAACTATTTTAATATTTGTCACGCACATGTTGCTGTAATTCTACATTTCAATTATTTTTATTTTTCTTATTTATGAAAGAAGTGTGTAATTGATCACCGAAATATTACAAGGCACAACAAGTAATATATAATAAAAATAATAATAAATAATGTATATATAATAATAATAATAATAATGTAATAAAATATAACGTATATATTTATTCAAATTAAATAATTAATTTATATCAAATAAATTAACATATTTACACTTGAAGCATAACTTTATTCAATACCATTGAATCTTTTTACTATTGTACTTTTCTCATAGATTATTCTTAAAAACATTTTTTAAAATGTTTTTAAAAGTTTTCAAACATTCCTTAGAAGCTTTTTAAAAACATTTAAAAAACATCCTGTGCATCGTGTGCAGCAGGTCAAAATACATAAGAAAATCTTGGGTGGAGCCGTGGACCTCCATCGGCCACGGAAACCCTCCTGGCGCCTAGACTAATAATCGAGAAACATAAGAAAAACATAATAGATTTTACATAGAGGAAAAATCTTTAAAAATGCTCATTTCTCCAAAGACTGCAGCTATGTTTACACTTGCAGTATTTAAAGCGCCCAAAAAAATTCTCGACGTTGCCGACCGACCCCACGCCAGCCCACAAAAAAAACAAATTTCATGGAAAAGAAAATACCAGAAGATACAATTTAAATAGCTCTTTCCATCCACATCTTCCGATTATACTGTTCCGTTTTCCGTTTCTGCAAAAAAGACTAAATAAAAAGTTAATAATCATATAGCGTAGAAATATAATATCTCCGAAAATACCCTAGTAGAAATCTGACCATAAATGTAACGTTTTTTAAGCCAAAAAATGGCCAAGTGTCATAAAATACCCAATAAATGCCCAATTAATGGCAAAGTTAGAGTTTTATTTAACCTTCAAATGGTAAATTTCTACTAGGGTATGAACTTTATTAATACGTTCGCAACGTCAAAAAACTGCTCCTGGGCTATACTTGACTGCGTCCTAGCTAAAAATTAAAAATTTGCGATAGATAAATAATAATTAATAAAAAATCTGTTTCACGGATGTGACCGATACAAGCGGGCGGAAGTAAGCATTGCGCATGCGCCGCAGAACGAAAAGCGGGGATGCGCAGTAATTGAAATTTTATTATTATCTTAAAAAATGTAATTATACAATAACAACGCACAAAAGATAATTACTCAAAGTATAATAAATAAATAAATAAATAAATAAATAAATAAATAAATAAATAAATAAATAAATAAATGTATTAAATACATTTTTACGTATTAATATAATTAATAAATTTGTGAAAAAAAATACCAAAACATTGGTCACATATAGCTTCGTTTAGCTACGTCTTTGAAAAAAACTGATCCCTTTACTATTTTGCATAAAAAATAAAATAGATATGTAGATACGCATATCGTAAAAGGACGATATTTCAGAAACTATGGGATTGTTTCGTACGACTCCAACGCCAAAAAACTGCTCAAAAGTAACTTCAAACTGCTCCTATAAAAAAATGTAAATTAACAATATGTTAATTAAAAAAGAACCACATATTTAGACTAATAACAAATTATACATATGAGCGACAATGCGCATGCGCATCAATATTTTGGTGGGAAATTTCAAATTCGTAAAAGTATTTTAACAGACGATACAGACAAATCAAACAAATCTGGGGACTTTAGTCTATTATTTAAAAGTTTTTTAATTAGCTCAACTTCGAAAGTAATTAAAGAAAAATAATAGAGAAATAATTTAACCTCATTATTGAGTTATAATATTAATGAAGAATTAGCATTATAACCTCAAAAAGTTTTTCCCCGTAAGAGAACTTCAGAGCTAATAAGGTAATTGGGTTATTGGATGTTTATAAATTAATTATTATATTAATATTTCTACCAAATAATAATAATACATTTAATCAACACATTAATCTTTGAATTTAATTAAATGTTTGTCGATTTTCGCGGCAATTTATATAATAGGAAAAATTCGTTATTGCGCTGTGCTTTGTTTGATTAAAAAAAATCAAACAAAAGAGAGTTAATATATTTTAAAGTGCATATTATTGTTAGACCTCTTATCGGGCCAAACGCAAATTTTAAGTTAATAAATATTTAATATAAATAATAGAGTTACGTTTTTTATTTAATATATTTTTACAATATAAATTTTTTGTTGTAATATGTAATTATTTCATTTTATGTGTGCATAATGTTAAATACTTAAAAATTAATTAAAAATTATTATTTTGTAAGATGCTTGGTCTCAAAACTTGTAGAAAAAATTTTAGAGAAATTAGATTTTAATATTTACGAAAATTACGTTTTAAGAAAGAAAAGTAACAATGTAAGGAAAGAAGTGTACAGTGCGTTGGATAATAAAATGAAACCTATCACTTTTACTTTTATGTTCGCCAAGATAGATATAATATTTTCAAACATATTATGGGCAATCCAAGGGTTTAGGAGAAGACAGTTTTGTTGAAGGACCAAATTTTTTAGAGACAATTATAGTATTTGCAACAGCAACAATGAGTTATCAGTAGTTAAAAAAAATAAAATAGGTCCAAAAAATAAGCACCACAATATTCAATTAAAAAGATAAATTTAACACCTGAAGAATGGCATACAATAAGTCCAATTAAAACAATTTTGCAGGATGGGCGAGAACATGAAGTTTTAAAGGAAGGATGGACCGTCGTTTTAAAAAAACGTTTATGGGAAAATCATAAACTCTCATCTGCATTACATTCAAAAGATATATGAACAAGTATAATGCTTATATTAAAATTGTAGGATATTGCAGCATGCATATGTTGAAATGGTATTAACATTATTTCTGAAAATAAACCTTTATTAAACAAACCTGACTCTTTTATAATTTTAACAAAGGACTCGAGAGGAATATCTCATGTAAAAAAATCGCTTACAAGGCATTACACGAAAAAGAGTAAAAGAAGAATGGAAGTACAAAATGCCAAAACAATGGAAACGAGATATCGTGCAGGATCAAATGGAACATGGTGACTGTGAACTACCTTTCTTGTATAATTTACCTATTCTTCAAAAAGTCAGACAAGAAGCCAAAAAAGAAGAGTTAAATATTAAGCCAGGAATGAAATTGTTTGACTCTTTAGAAAATATTAAACATAACGTTGAATTCAGTAAAAGTACTAGAAACATCGGTTATAATAAAATGTATATAATGTATTGGTCACCGGAACAAATAAGTTTGCATAATGACATTCTAAAAAATTTAAATAATTCAATATCTTTGGATGCCACAGGATTCATCGGATGGAGATAGCATTAACATTTTTCTCAGCGTGCTTATAACATATGTGGATAATATTATTGCACCAGTGAGTCAAATAATTTCAGAGAAAAATGATACAAATATGCTGACATTATGGTTAAGCGAATGGAGAAAATCTGAAGTAGATGTTCCAAAGGAGGTTGTTACGGACATGGGTAAGGCGATTCAGAATGCTATTTGCTTGGCATTTAACACGATGCCATTTAAGACATACAACGACCATTGCTTATTATTATTGCTTGGAGAAAAAACATACTTAAAGATTTTCACTGTATTAAGGACAGATATTGCTCACTTGATACACACAGTATCAAAATGGACATGCTTTTCAAATGTTGAAATTAAAGTAAAAGAATTATATAAGCGCTGTGTAGGTGTTTTGACAACAAGCAAAGATTTATATCAATTTATTGATTTCTTGAAATGTATGTTCAAATTTGGAACAAGCAAATTATAACAGAAAATCTGAAGAAGCCTTAAAATATATTGTAGAAAAAGTAGCATATTTCAACTTTGATATAAATAGTAGTAAAAAAGAAGATTTAGATAATATTTGTATTATAGAAGAAGACAACAAAATTGTAATAAAAGAAACTTTAACAAAAAAATTTATAAAATATACAAGGTTTAAAGTTGAATCAGATAAATGCAATAAAATAAATGACTTTGTAATTAAAAAAAACGAATATTATTTATTAGAGTTTATACAACAATTTGAAAATTTATGTATAGAATTCCCCTATTGGACTAATTTAATGTTAAGGAGGTTCGGGTCTTACGATCGGGGGGGGGGGGGGGGGGGGGGTGCGTAGCATGCAAAAGATTAAGTAATGACAACTTTAGATAATTAAATTTGATGTGAGTAAGACAACTTTAAAAAATAAAATTATAAGTCAATTAAGTATAAAAATAAAAATAGAAATCTTATTTAACATATTTATACATAAAAGAAATTTTTGTGAGCTGTAATAATAATTATTTCTTACTACTAATTAGCAGTAGAAATATGACAACAGCGCTAAGTTTTAAGATGATATTTTCAAAGTTGGCATTATTTGCTCCTTCGCGTCGGTTTCGAGTTGAGTGTTTGTTTTGTTAATCGTTCTAACCTACAAAAATATTAAAAAATGTCCGATAAACCTGTAAACTATAATAGATGGAAAAGTAGATTTGTTAAGAAGAAAATTTACGATGCGATGTTGAGAAGAAGTGAAAATGGGAAAAGAAGAAAAAAAGTAAATCTTGAAAGTCCAGCTTCAACTTTGTGATGGTGTCATCATTAAGGGGCACCTAAAAAGGAATAATAAATATTAGTATGTGTTGTTTATAAGTAATCCATAATTGGAGGTAAACTTACCTGGTTTATAGGTTATCCAGGAACGGTAGAAAAGATGCCGTCGAGCAGTTGTTGGTCGGCTGCTCCGGGGTTCTCTGCTGCAGGAGGCGGGGTTCCCGGGGTGATCGGCTACTCCAAGACAACAGCATCTATAAGAGAAAAGTATATAAATATTGGATGTGAATGGAGAAAAAGGATGAGGAAAATCAGGAATTAATTTCAAGGGAAATATAAATTAAAACAAGGTAAAAGAGGGATTTGGTGAAAGGTTATGTGGGCAACAGGCACACAGAGTGTTTACCGCAGTAACCACTAGTGGGCGCTTCACAGCGAGTGAGACGAGCGAGAGTCGAGAGCGAGTCGAGTGAGTCGCGTCGTAGCTTCCGACGCATGAGTCCGCAAGAGCGGACGAGAGATTGTATCAATAAACACTAATCACACTTATATCTCTGTCTAGCTATTATTACACCTGTACCTCGAGATCCTGGTAACGCTGAAGGTGGCAGCGATACGATCAAGGCAACAGACCCTCATCCCCACAACTGGTGACCCCGACTTAAGATCAGCGGAAGCGGCGTGGAAACACACACCGAGCGGACGAGCCAGCGGCCGATACTCAGAACGACCGGTACGCAGCGTGCCGACCGCCATTTTGTGGATCCAACATCGGCGAGATACTGCCTACGCCGTAAAAGCTGAACTTCGAACACCACCAGGAAGTACATTGAGTACAACATTGCGATGGAGGTATATAACGTAAAAAGGGCGATCATGACGTAAAATTCGATCGACCCACCGAAGCAAGTAGCTGTGACGTATAACGTTCAATGTTGTACCGTCATAGTGAAAACCGTTACCGTAGACGTAAAAACCGGTAACGCGAATTCAATCAAATCAATATAAAACGGACTCGGGAACGAAAACTTTGTTATATCAAAATTCGCGTATTATTGCATGCGTAAATTCTCGGGACGGCGTCGACGGATGAAGTTGCCAAGTAGTAAAATTTTAATAATATTGAGAATGTTGAGAATTAACGTATGTGCAGATAGTCCGGTATAGGCCGTAGCGTCGAGCATTCAGCTAGGATCGCGATCCTGTTATAGTGTGCTCAGTCGCAGACCGACGCACACGCGGAGTAGCGAAACGAAAAGAGGCGTTTACAGCCCAATGCTAGTGATGCTTCATCCGTGCAAAATTAGGGAAGCCGAGCTCGGGGGCGCGGGTAGTCGACTCAGGTCGTAGCCTGTGCCATGCAGCTAAGGTCGCGACCTTGTTATAGCGTGGTAACTGTCAGCTACTCGTAACCCGGAGTAAGGCCAATTAGCCAGTCAGGTTAGAAAGATTAGACGTAACTAGCGGGTGGCATGAGTAAAATTAGTGAAATTGCGAAGACTATGGTATCTGCGTATACCCATAGGGCAATCCTGTAAACTCATGCACACATTGAAAAAGCGCAGAAAAGAAGTAGGTTTCGTAGGTCAATACGAGTGGCCAAGATCAATAGCAGAATTAGGTAGAAATTCTTATCTGCGTAACGGCAAAATATTCAGAAGAAATATGCCGACAATAGGAAACTCGGAAATTAACGAAATGGATATCGCGATGGAGACTAGCCCGCATAAACAAACCATAGAAATTTCCAAGGACGAGTTCTTAGAACTCAAAGCAGAAACCGAAAGCTTGAAACGTCTAATTAACGATCTAATCGCAACAACAAGGGCAATCAACACGCAAAGTCGCGAACCTAACATAAACAGAATTAATAACGGTAACCAACTAGGGCCGAACGATGTAAACACAATGCGATTCGAAAGAGTATTAGGTGATAATAACATGTTTACATTCGGACATAATAACACGGAACACGTACGCGGTTTTAATATCGAGTCGGATTATAGTCGTCAGTCAAGGACAATAAATATTAAATTCCAAAACTTTTGGAGACATGATCCGGAAGCATGGTTCGCAATGTTAGAATCGTTATTTACGGAAAATAATATTATCGCGGACCAAATGAAATATTGCAATTTATTAAAGAATATTGGAGACGATTTGATTCGGGAAAACCTCGATATACTTAAAGCTCTCTCCCCGGACAATAAATACAATACAATCAAAAAAGCAGTGTTAAGGAAATATACGGAAACGGAAGAACAGAAATTAAATAGACTGCTGACTGACACGCGACTTAACGACCGTAAACCGTCAACATTTTTCAACGAGTTAGTTAACGCGGCAGGAACTCTCATGCCGAGACAATCCGTGTTAAAAATATGGTCTAATAGACTGCCATCAGCAGTATTAGATAAAATCGAGGATATGTTATTTTTCGAGAGAGAGGACACAATACTCGACAAAGCCGACCTCACACACGAAAGGATGCAGCGCGATATACGTCGTGTTAATTCGTTGGACGCAACATCCACACCGGACACTCCTTTATCGGATCCTCAAATAATGGCCGCGCGTACGAGTAAATCGCCCACGCGTAAATCGAATCAGACGCGTGATAGGCGCGAGGTAGGGAACACGCGTAGTCGTAGCCGTAGCTACGAGCGAAACCCGACATCGCGTGGCAGTCGAAGAAACGATAAAAGTAGATCGCCGAACCGTGTCTGGATTTGCGTGCATCACTTTAAGTACGGCGATAAAGCGCGATCTTGTTCACCAGGGTGCAAGTGGAAGGATAAAAAAGAGTTAAATGGAAGTAAAAGCATAGATTGTATCGCGACGGAAACGAATTCGGAAAACTAATTAAACCCGACGTTGCGGAGACAAACGCACCGGGCTTTTCGTCAATACGTCTCCAATTAAAAGATAAAAAAACGGGCGATATGTTTTTGATCGATACAAGAGCCGAAATATCGGTAATACCTAAACCGACGGGATTTAAAGGCAAACCGCTGTCGTTGAAACTCCACGCAGCAAATAACACGCGTATTAATACCTACGGATACGCGTATCGCGTTATAGACTTTGGTTTTAAAGAGGCAATCGGATGGCGTTTTATTATAGCCGACGTGCCTTACCCCATCTTAGGAGGGGACGCGATCGCGAATTTCCACCTGATTCCTGACCTTAAAATGGGCAGGCTGGTAAAAGGTGATACGCATGAATACGTACGAGGGAGAGCCGGCAACGCCGAAGTCTTTTCGATATCCGTATTAGGACCGGATCATGAGTATTCGGACATATTAGCTAAATTCCCGGACGTTCTCGGTATCGATAAACCCGCGTTACTTTCGAAATGCGGGATAGTTCACCATATCACGACCTGTGGCCCACCCATTTACCATAAGGTTAGGCGTTTGAACGGCGAGAAATTGAAGGCTGCAAAAGCCGAGATAGCCAAGCTGTGCGAGCAAGGCATCTGTAGACCGTCGGACAGCCCGTGGGCCTCACCCATTCATATGGTTAGGAAAAAAAACGGAGAATGGCGAATCTGCGGAGATTATAGAAAACTGAACGCAGCAACAGTTCCGGACCGATATCCCGTACCGCACTTACATGATTTCCCCAATTTTTTGTGTGAAAAAACGATTTTCACCGCGCTCGATTTATACAAAGCGTATCACCAAATTCCAATCGCGCCGGAGGACGTGAAAAAGACGGCAATTATTACTCCATTTGGTTTATTCGAGTATAAAGCGATGGGATTCGGATTTAGGAACGCCGGACAAACATTCCAGCGTTACATCAATCGAGCACTCGGCGACTTAGATTTTCTTTTCGTATACCTAGACGATATTTTAATCGCGTCACGAAATGAAGCCGAACATCGAGAACATCTAGAAGTAGTGTTGGAGAGACTCGGTAACGCGAACCTAAAACTAAACATAGGCAAATGCATATTCGGAGTAAAGAGAATAGAATTTTTAGGTTACGTTATCGACAAGGAAGGCTTCAAACCATCGGACAAAAAAATAAAAGCAATCCGCGATTTCCCGCGACCGCGCACGGTGAACGAACTCCAGAGGTTCTTAGGGATGGTGAATTTTTACCGGAAAAGCATACACACGCGGCGGCGGACCAATTACCGTTAGTTAAACATCTGAACGGTTCGCGGAAAAAGACAAACGACCAATCCCATGGGAGAAGGAGGAGGTTGACGCACTTGATAAGATAAAAGATAGTTTGATTAATATGGCGTACCTCTCTTTCCCCAAGGATCAGGCCGAGACACGCATCGTCTCGGACGCGTCAGACTTGGCGATGGGAGCCGTACTTGAGCAAAAAACGAAGAACGAATGGAAACCTCTAGCTTTCTTCTCGAAAAAGTTTAATTCGGCGCAATGTAAATATTCGACATATGATCGCGAACTCACAGCAATTTACGAAGCGGTTAGGTATTTCTATTACTTTATAGAGGATACTAGTTTTACCATATTAACGGACCACAAGCCGTTGATTTACGCGCTCCAGCAGAATACCGATAAAGCACCGGTTAGGCGCGAACGTCAACTGGCGTACATCAGTCATTTCGATACGCGTATAGAGTATATCAAAGGGGAAATAAATTCGGTTGCGGATAGTCTCTCGCAAATAGACACGGGTAATGGCCATACCCAAATCCACCGCATAGACACTCATTCACATACCGAAACGATCCCAGATAGAAACGCTAAAAAAGTCGACGGGCTGAGGTTCCCAACCGTTTTCGATCTCGCGAAACTACGCGAAGAACAATTGAAAGACGACGAACTAAAAGAAATCTTAAAGAGAACCGACTATTCCATTAAGTTAAAGAAACTAACATGGGAAGAGAATCATTTAGACTTTTATTGCGACATATCGGGGTAACCATTAGACCATATGTACCGAAAACATTACGTGACGAGGTAATTAATTTGTTTCATGGCAACGCACACCCCAGCGCAGTAGCCACAGACAGGGTAGTGCGCCAGCATTACGTGTGGCCGGAAATAAGTAGGGACGTGAAGAAATGGTGCAAGAACTGCATTCCGTGCCAAAAATCAAAAATATCGCGCCATAACAAATTTTTACCGGAAAAAATAGTAACACCCGACGAGCGTTTCGCACACGTTCACATAGATTTAGTAGGACCGTTACGCGACAGCAACGGGTATAAGTATATCTTAACGATGATCGACCGATTCACCAGGTGGCCTGAGGCCATACCGCTGTACGAGACGTCAGCGACCACGGTAGCGCGCGCATTCTACGAAAACTGGATAGCCAGGTACGGAGCACCGACGTACATAACCTCCGACCACGGCAGACAGTTCGAGTCAAGTTTTTTCGCCGAGTTATTGCAATTAACGGGCGTTAAAAGAAATAGAACCGCGCCGTACCACCCAGCTTCTAACGGCATGGTGGAGAGATGGCACCGTGACCTAAAGGCGTCCATCATGTGCCACACGGAGAAAGCAGACTGGTCCCGAGTACTACCGACGGTACTATTAGGCTTGAGAACACGCGTGAGGCTAGAGACCGACGCGTGCCCCGCCGATTTCGTGTTCGGAAAATCTCTCCGGATACCGGGCGAGTTATGCATATTCGACGAATTCGCGACGGAAAGCAATGTATTTTTGAACGAATTTCGCGATTATATGCGCAGGGTAAGAGCCGTACCGGTAGTACACAAGAATAAATCACGACCATTCGTATTTAGGGACTTACAGGACTGCACACACGTATTTCTCTTGATGAAACTCATTAAACCAGCCTTAGAAAGACCGTACACTGGACCGCATAAAGTCATTGAACGTTCTGCTAACGGACGCAATTTTACTATCGAGGTGAACGGACGACAAAGACTCGTGAATATAGAACTGTTAAAACCCGCATACTTCATTCGGACGCAACGAACCGAGATAATTAAGAACTCCAGTCTACCCGAGACTGTTAGAGTCAACACCGCGAACGGGAGTAATTCGCACAATGAAATATCCAGCAACGCTGACATCGACGTCGAGCAAAGTAACACAAACACAATAAATGACGAAGTTATTAACGATAATCACAATTTAGACACAGTCGATGACAGCATTGCATATGACCAGGGCGCAGTAACGCCCAGTAGTATTTTAACAAGTGGAGCATACTCCGCAAATGACGAGCAATATTGCGAATCACGCGATTTGGCGGAAAACTCTGAGACGCACGAAACGTTACATATTTCTAGTCACTCAGAGGTTCTAAAAAATCAAGAACCGGACGCGATACAAAACGCGAGAACCGGTAATCATAATTGTGATAAAGATGAACCACTTACGTGTTCAAAGCCAAATACTAGTAAGCCAAAGAAATTTATACCCAGTATTTTAAAACGAAAGCGAAAGACTGAATCCATTAATATAATAAATCGCGACTATAGATGTAAATCTGTAAAATTTATGTTAAACCCCAAAATAATATGCTATAGGAAAACGTAGAGCAACCGATCCGCAGGCTTTTGGAGGCGATGAATAGATACAAGAACGGAACAACTGACGAGGAGATCAGACACGATTGCTTCATGGTTGAACTCTACGCAGAATCTTACCGTAAAGAACAGGCAGATGCATACGAGTCTCGTAAAAGAGCATTGCAACGCAAAGTCTGGAGGGGAACCGTAGCACGCGAAGCGGAAATCGAGGTAGCTCACCCGATTATTTTCGCGGACGACGGACCGATACGGAAATTATTCGCGTTTAACATGTTTCGTTATTACAAGAAAGAAGTAATAGTTAGTAAACTTACAGAACTAGGGTATGATAGGTTTAGTATAAGTAGAGTAAGAACAAAGAAAGGGAAAACGACATTCGCGATCGAGTGCCAACAGTTGTCGACATCATTCCGGATGCAGGCAGACTCAATCCTGCATAAAATAGTTTTTAAAGATGACAAAGGGCACGTAGACATAGTTAAGATTAAGTCAGACCAAGTGCGCGTACCAGCGAAGCCTCAGGAAATTAAACCCAGCAGGGCACGCGAATTTAAAGCACCAGACCACTTCTTAAGAGTGTTCGGAAGCACATCTATAGCTAGTTCAGTAACCGCGCGTCTAACCGCACAGGAATTTTTCAACTTATATAAAGCTTGTTACTTCAGTACAGTATTACACGGGAACGAAGTCAGTTACGACTCAAATTTAGACCGTTATAAGAGTACAAATGGAACCGAATTAATAATTTTTGATTCAAAGAAGTTTAAATTTAACGAGATCAATTGCGACAACGGGGATAGTAAGGTTACGTCGACCCTTCTAATGACTCTATTAAAAAACCAACATCTCTTCGGTGTCGAGACCGAAAAATTCGCGCGACGAAGACGGTTAAAATCGTTGCATATATCAAGCGTAGAAATATCATTGAGTATGTTGAAACAGATCGTCGAATGGTTTGACATCGAGATAGTCAGTATAGGTAGAGTCTCAGAACCGTGCGACGCCGTCCTCGAGGGTTTAAGGAACTGTAGATCTTTAACCGTGAAAAGAAATTGTAACTTTCGAGCAAGCGTCTTGTGTCAACTCAATCAATTAAGAACTGTTAGATTAATAGGCTGCAATATGCTATCGACAACAGCGCTATGTACATTGGTAGAATTAAGTACGAGAATAAACACTATACAGCTAACTGATTGTAAAAGTATAGACAACCAAAAACACCTTATCGAGCTATTCGAGAAGATCTGCACACCCGAGTGCAGAGTATCGAAACTAACGGTTAACTTCACCAAAGAACAGGAAGCAAATACCAGAGCGATTAACCTGGGACAATTGCTCGTAAACCATAGTTTAAGATACCTAGACTTAAGTAATAACATCGATATGAACCATGTAATTAAAAATGTAATAGAAAGGCTAACGGCACTAGAATATTGTAATATACTAGGAATAACGCTTAGGGAAACACCCAACTTTTCAGCGCACTCAGAGTTAAAGGAATTACAGCTAGAGTATTTCGAACGGATCAACCAAGCGACTGATACACTGACAAATGCACCGCTCGCAAAATTATATATAAAAAACAGCTTAGGTAAGAAAAAGACCAGGATGTTGAGCCTGGAGTTCATCGAGTCTAACCTTAAGTTTTCCAACCAAATTGTAGTTAAATTACGAAAATGTAGAGTAATCACACCACGAGGGCGACTCCAAAGATTCATTAAAACATACGAACAGAACCCATCAGGTGAAGAGGTTATATACACCTTTAGTAAGTAAATGTTAACCTAGAAAAACCCCGGTCAACATTTAAGGGGGAGCACTGTGGGCAACAGGCACACAGAGTGTTTACCGCAGTAACCACTAGTTGGCGCTTCACAGCGAGTGAGACGAGCGAGAGTCGAGAGCGAGTCGAGTGAGTCGCGTCGTAGCTTCCGACGCATGAGTCCGCAAGAGCGGACGAGAGATTGTATCAATAAACACTAATCACACTTATATCTCTGTCTAGCTATTATTACACCTGTACCTCGAGATCATGGTAACGCTGAGTGTGGCAGCGATACGATCAAGGCAACAGACCCTGATCCCCACAGTTACATTAATACTTACCCATTCTATGAGTTTTGCATCATTGTTTATTACAAATATGCAATAAACAGTGATGTAAACATTACATTCATGATCGTGCGGGAAGACCCTCGTAGAGCGTTGGTGGGGGAAACCGTCGTCCGTCTCGCGCACCGCGTATACCCGCGAGTATACGTACGCGCACACACACTACACATGCGCACAACACCCGCGGAACGATTTATCATCGTCCCCGCCGGTGGGGATCGCGCGCACGCGGTGAACCGGTCGCGAAGCACGTTGTTTACATGCTGGTTCGAACTCAGTTGCGTCCATCTTGAATCGATCGAGATTCAAGCGCGCGCATAGTAACTAGGAGGTCTGCGCTTTTATCGACGTAGGGATTTACATATCGATACGTAGGGAGTTTTGGAACACGTGTAGTGGGGATCGATCGGGTATATACATTATACGTGTATAATATATAGAAGTAAATAAGAGATTCAAATCTCGTGCCAATGAGATTTTGGTGATTTTACTAAATATTTTATAGTAAGGACGATGTATCGTGTATGGAATTGCTGTATAAAATAGTATTATGACAGTAATTCCGTAATACACGTATATTTACTGTAATAGTTGGGACAGTGATAACTTATGCAAATGAGTTGTCATATTTGATATTAGTAAGGACTATACGGTAGCGGGGGGGGGCACCTGTGACATGTAATTATGTGGAGATAAGTCAAATAATGACTTATCTCCCGCAGGTGACACGAGAGAGATGAGGAAATGGGACAACAAGTGAGAAAAGGATAGAGTGTTTAAATTTTCGGTTACGGAGGGTAGTTTTCGGAAAAGAAGTGAGTCTAGTATCCTTAGCGATAGAGAGAGTGTGTTTTTTCAGATAGTCAAGTATCAATAGTGATTGTGAGGAGATATTTTTTGAGAAAGTATTTTTTGAGCAGCTATTTCTTTGATCAGAGATTGAGAATTGTTTAATAACTACATCGAGATCTATATAGATATATACATAGATATATTAGATTATTATGGTTGGCCTGAGCGCTCGTAGAGAATACTGAGGGACCAGAAGGTACGTCCATCAGCTCGTCCGCTGCGATCGCGTAATCGTCGAGCGAGACAGCTTTGAAAATTTTGAGCACTCGCTGCGTGTGCGAGGGGAGTAGAGCAAACCAACGAGATTTTATTACGTCCTCAGATGCTTTTTTATCTGCGAGCGCGAGCGCATTTGCCGAAGAAGTTGAGTTGGCTTCAAGTCTCCAAGCTCCAACTCGTTGAGTGCTTTGTGAAGTTGTTTGTCGGCCGTTTCTGAAAATCGTTCCATGATGGCTTGTTTGAGGTAGGCGTATTTGTTGGTCTCGGGCACCGCTTCAAGAATGTCGGTGAGCTCCAGTTGTCGGGTTAAGATGCATGCTAGCAGGGCTTAAATAAGCTTACAACAGGCTAACATGGTCGACTTTTCACTTTAATGATAAAACTTTATTTACAAGCTTGAGTGCATAACAATAATTAAATAATTACAGTTAATATGTACAGGTAATTTATTTACCTATGTACAGGTAATTTATTTACCTCTATAGGGTTTGCAGATGTAATAAATCTGTAATTAATAATGGGTTAAATAAAGAAATAAAGAAATAAAATAAATACTAATATCACACGTGGCCCAGTGCCGCAGCTATAGGGAGCACGGTATGTGCTGGTCGGTGGTCGGCGGCAGTCTGGTCGAATGCGTAGCAAGCTCGGGGAACGAGCTCCTGCTTCCTCCTCTGTCGGTGCGCAGGACGCGAGCTTACCAACTCGCCCTGTGAGCTTGATGGCATAGGCGCCACATATCTACACTTTTACGAATTTGTCATTTCCCACCAAAATATTGATGCGCATGCGCATTGTCGCTCATATGTATAATCTGTTATCAGAATAAATATGCGGATCTTTTTAATTAACATATTGTTAATTTACATTTTTTTATAGGAGCAGTTTAAAGTTATTTTTGAGCAGTTTTTTGACGTTAAGTCATACAAAACAATCCCATAGTTTCCGAAATATCGTCCTTTTACGATATGCGTATCTACATATCTATTTTATTTTTTATGCAAAATAGTAAAGGGATCAGTTTTTTTCAAAGATGTAGCTAAACGAAGCTATATGTGACCAATGTTTTGGTATTTTTTTTCACAAAATTGATTAATTAATTATATTAGTACGTAAAAATGTATTTAATATATTTGTTTATTTACTTAGTTATTATACTTTGAGTAATTATTTTTTGTGCGTTATCGCTGTATAATTACATTTTTTAAGATAATAATAAAATTTCAATCACTGCGCATTCTCGCTTCTCATAAAAGCAAGAAATTTTAATTGTACCCCCTTAGTTTTTGAGAAAAAAATGCCAAAGTTTGGGTATAGTGGAACGTTGATAACTCCTTTCAGAATCGTTTCTACATTAAAGAAGGCGCCTAAAAAAATTGTATCTTCTTCGTACTTGATTGTACCATCCTCACTTTCCCGAAAATATAACGGTATTTAGTAAAAATATCAAAAAAGTAATATCATCATACTGACATTCCGTTTTCAGCTAATGCGCATGCGCGGCCATCGAGATTCGCATGCGCACGAGCTTTTCAACCGCGCGAGACTTTAAAATCGTAAAAAAGAGAAAAATTGCACGGGAGGCGTTGAAAAAATACCCATTGACGCATTATTATTAGTAATTACCAGAATTTGTGGAAAAAGTAATTGTACCCTTCGGATCATTGATAATTATCTCTACTATGAGTATATAAAAAATATACATTATCTGTACGTAATTGTACTATCGTCAAACTTTGTATTTATTAATGGGAATCGAGTAGAAACAATAGTAAATAATTAGCTGGTCAAACGGGCGCATGTCCGGTTGTGGCGCCTTAGAAGGCAGGCGTCTTAAAATCGCGAAAAAAGCAAGTAACGCTCGGTTATTTGACCTTGTAACCCCGTTTTTTGGTTATAATCTTACAGAAGATGCATTATTATAAGGTTTTTATAGTTTTTTTATAAAAAAAGTCAAAAGTGTTTATTATTTATGAGGGTTATATGGGTATTTGAGACTTATGTAGGTAGTCGTCTATAACTTGTTTTGGGTTGAAAAATTGAAAAGTAAGTTCGACTATGTCTTAGTCAATAACCTGAGGAATAGTTTATTTTTAAAAACATGACGTAAATCAATAATAAAGATTGTGTTCAGATAAACATCTTTCCATACAATTATATGTATAAATAATATAATATACGTAATATATATATGGGTGGTTCTCTGTGAAATCGAAGATGAATAAAATTAATATTGCTATAACTGTGGGAATATATTTTAGACGTATCCAGTAGTTCTCCTGAATTTTTTCAGATTTTTTCGGTGCCATTATTTTAAGTCACAGAGAGTCAATGTTGACTTTTAACACTTTTTTGCATTATATGCCCATTTTCATAAATTTGTAGCTCCCAGGGGATGCATTTTTCACTAAAAACAAAAATAGGACTTATTTGTCAAATTTTCTGAATTTTTCAATAAAAATACTTTTAAAGTCATAAATGTATGCTGTCACACTCTTGTAAGCCATTTAAACATTAAATAGTGAAAATCAGCAATTCTGCTCCAGACTCTGGAAATCCAATGCTGTATAAAAGATATCTTTTTATAGTCAGAAACTGCCTATAAATTTCCAGAGTGGGTTTAAATCATTAAGATCACTTATGGTCAAAATATCAGGAATAGTGCCCGAAATATTGATAGAAATATATATTTGTTGCCTTATAACGATGAATCTATTAGCATGATCATTGCAAAAAAATTATGCACTTACCTCGGAGTGGTAAAAAAGTATCTCTACTTGTTTCAGTATCCATCTAATCTCCTGTAAGCTGCTAAAAATACAAATATTATTATACAATAATAAAAAATTAATTCTGAAACATTTATAATGCTGGATTTTCAATTTCACAACCAGTTTAAGAATTATGATACTAATCTGAAGGATTACTATAAATGTATTAACAATCGGAGGGTACAATTACTTTTTCCACAAATTCTGGTAATTACTAATAATAATGCGTCAATGGGTATTTTTTCAATGCTTCCCGTGCACTTTTTCCCTTTTTTATGATTTTAAAATCTTGCACGGTTGAAAAGGTCGTGCGCATGCGAATCTCGCACTTTCGATGGCCGCGCATGCGCATTAGCTGAAAACGGAATGTCAGTATGATGCTATTACTTTTTTGATATTTTTACTAAATACCGTTATATTTTCGGGAAAGTAAGGGTGGTACAATTAAGTACGAAAAACGTACAATTTTTTTAGGCGCCTACGTTAATGTAAAAGCGATTCTAAAACGAGTTATCGACGTCTCAACCCTGGTGAAAGTATAATTTATACATTATCGTACAATTTTGCATATTTCTGTACATTTTTGGCACATTATTGGTACATTATTGGTACTTATTAGATTTTTGTACAGAAATGTACTGAAATGTACAGAAGTGTACAAAAATGTACGAGAATATTCGAAAATGTACGGAAATTACAGAGATGTACTAAAATGTACTACATGATTCTATAATTAATATTAAATGCATTCAAATTTTGTAGTAATGATTGTTTGAGGTTTGCTTTGAGCAAAAAAACAACTAAATTAATTAGCATACGTCGTTCTGATAGACATTTGTTATAATTTCATAATTGTAGTTTGTTTTTGCTGATCCAATAATACTTATCGTTAGATGATCATACTTTTTTATTTTAACATCAAGAGGAATGTTTGATTTTTAATCAAATTCGTCTATATTGACTTACGTTGTAAACTCACAAATAAGTCATATAAATTATTATATAACTGTTTATAAAAGAAATACAATTTTTCGAAACAAGAAAAACAGCTTGGGTTTGGAGAATCTTGTTATACGTACAAAAAATTAATATATAAAAAGAAAGCATATTGTACTGCCGAGTATTCAAAATCTTTAAAAATCTATGACTCAATTATTTAAACATGTACCGGAAAATTCAGAATATCACATAAGATTTGTGTTGTTACAAACAATAATTGTCAAAAAATTGTAATTATTTTTTCTGCCATTAAAATAAAAAAAGATCAAATTTTTCCTAGGTTAACTCACTTAAGAGAGTGTGAAATAAATTTTGACTTTCTACAATATTGTAAGGTAGATGAATTATTTATGCCATGTATTTTGACGAAATTGTATGATAAATATTACATACGTAGCGTTCCAACATCGTGTATTAGCGATTAAATGTTCTTTTAAAACTATTATTTGTGTTTTAAAATTTACCATCTATAAATCTCCTTTCACTTCCATGATAATGTATATATTTATTCAAATTAAATAATTAATTTATATCAAATAAATTAACATATTTACACTTGAAGCATAACTTTATTCAATACCATTGAATTTTTTTACTATTGTACTTTTCTATGTATCTTTATACATTTCCGTATATTTCTGCACATTTCTGTACATTTCCATTTAATATTTTCGTACATTTCCGTACATTATTGTACAGTTTTGTACAATTCTGTACAAAAGTCTAATAAGTACCAATAATGTACCGAAAATGTATAGAGATGTACAGAAATGTATAAAAAATATACGGATGTGTACGGTATTGTATACAAAAAGTACATATGTGTACTCTAATGTACAATTTATACTTCCACCAGGGAATATTCACACACTTTGGAATTTTTTTTTCTCAAAAACTAAGGGGGTACCCCAATAGACAGAGTTGCACAGCCAAAAGTTCGTTAAAACTTGCTACACAATTTTTGAAAACAACTTGTGTTAAACTTGCTAACAAGACATTACATAATAGTGACATGTACCTAAATTTTATGTAAAATTGTTAAAAAAAGTTGCAACAAATAATTGCTATAAATTTGCTAACGAAAAAGGACGCAGATTTAGTTTAATTTGTTATTTAACTCTGCTTCACGAGTTGATATAATTTTGGTATATATTTGCTAAGAAATATATCATAATCTGAGAAATTCTTTTTCAGCAAATTGGTAGCAAAATTAAATCAGTGAGAGCCGCGGTGGCTCATGGGTAGAGCTCCCAACTCTCACACCGAGGGTCGTGGGTTCGATCCCAGACGTGTACCTCTGAAAATTTTTTCATGTGCATTTTTCGAACACCGCGACTCAGTGGGTCGGCGTGTTACTATAATGTGACGCCAGTTCAGGTGCGCGTGCGTTTCGTGCACTTGTCAGTGCATGAGAGGCACGGGCATCTGAACTATAGGGAACGTTAGGGACGCGAAGATGTAAAGAGGATCGCGGTGGTTCCATCGGGAGGACAGGAAACTGTAATTATTAGACTAATTACAGTGACCGATGATATCTTCCAATGGACATAAGCACCACTGTTTCAACTACATGTGCTCTGATTACAGACACACCGTTCACCTCCGTCGCTGATTAGCCCTGGCAGCATAAATAGAGTGACGTTAAATAACATAAAAAAAAAAAAAAAAAAAAATTAAATCAGTAAATGCTTACATAGTGCAGTATATTGCAACAAGATTTGATGATAATTTGTTGCTATTTTGCTATCATGAAAATAAGAATTTCAATGTATTTTTTATTCAAGAAAATCTGTGTTTTTGTGAAGTATTTCAAGTTTTGTTACTTTTTTTTCAATTTTAAGAGTCTAACACATTTACTAGTTGTGGCGATGCGACGTGCGATCTAGAAAAAGGAAAGTCAATAGAGAGAGAGAGAGAGAGAGAGAGAGAGAGAGATGAAAAAATGCAAGTCGATGTCGGTAACAAAGGAACTTATATGCGTATATAATAAGTATGCCGCTTTGTTTTGACATATCGAAATTTCCGCTCTGACATTCGCTATCATATAACTGTCTATAGTTTAAAAAATGATATGCCATTGAAAATTTAATCATAATATATTTTATCAAGATCTAGATCATTTAATCGTCGATCCTTACGTAGATCTCCATCTCACCACTCATCAAGGAATGCATCACCAATTAGTAGTCGATCTTTGTCAAAAAAAGTACGAAAATCTCAATGTGTATCTCAAAATCAATCAAGATCTAGATCATGTGATCGTCGATCTATACGTAGGTCTCCACCTCATTACTCATCAAGGACTGCATCACCAACGAATAGTCGATTTTTGTCACAAAATGTACAAAAACCAAACTATCAATCTCAAAATAACTAAAAAGTAATAATTTTATGCAACAATTGACTTTAATTTTATATAAATTTGCTGTCACTATTTTCATGTAAATGATTTGAAGCAAATTTATAATAAATAAGGACTTACATTGACGCAAATTTTGGATAAGCAGGTACAAATTGTTTTTTGGAAAGTTGCTGTCAATTTGCAATCATATGTCTATTGGGGTACAAAAGAAATTTCTTGTTTGTCTGAAAAGTACAATTAGAAATGCATATTTGTCTTTTAATTGTTAAACAGCTGTTGTATACGCTGCTTTCAACGTTTCCCTCTGTAACCTGACAAAAACTTTTTTTTTCTCGAAATCTCAAGTGGTACAATTAAATTTTTTGTATAGTCTATGAAATATAACTGAAAATATGTCGTTGATTATTTTTTATAACATCTTTCGAGCATTTATTGAACTTTTCATGACTTTTAAATAACACGCCATAAGATAGCTCCTACGCATGCGTCTCTCGTATTTCCGGTGACCGCGCATGCGCAGTGGCTGGAAATATAGTTGCATTTAGTCAGTAAAATTTTTTAGATTTTTTATTTATTTTATTATATTATTTCGCAAAAGTAACGGTGGTATAATTAAGTATAAAAAAAATACAATTTTTCTGCACCTTTCCTTTAACCTTAAAACCACTTTAAAAGGAGGAGGATAAGGTATTGTTCATTGTAATTCATATCAAAATAGCAACGGCAAGTATTTTATAGATATCAACAGAAATTTTATTTTATTATTTAATTATTTTATTTAAAGAGCATAAAAAAGAGAGAAATTACTTTTTATTAGTTATGCAGAAATTAATTTTGCACAAATGAATTATTATTATTCTGTAAAATTGTGTATCTACTGATGTAAAGCACGGGAAGTATAGACATTGTTTATTTAAAGAGAATAAAAAAAAGAAGTTGCCTTTTTATTAGTTTTGTGGAAGTTAATTAAAACTTTTTATAGAGTCTAAGCAAAATACTTGTCGATTATTCCGCTTTGAACTTTTTATGGAGTTAAAGCAAAATATATAAATTTTAATTAAAATTGAAAGGGTATATTTAAAATTATCTGCGAATTTCTAATGCTCGCATACGACGCGAGATGGTTTACCCTTTCTGTGAACTGAGAAAATAGTTTGGGAAGCGTTGCGAAATGTGCGGGGCTCGCTCTCTCTCGTCTAGGGATCGCCGAACGAGTAGGACCTCCCGTTGCTATCCGTCACTCATATATCGAAGACAAGCGGATACATCGCCATTGAAATTAATATTGTATTGAATCACGTTTGAGGCCTAACAATTAAAGTTTGCCCTGGACGAGGTCGAGCCACCGACATCATTTCGCAGAAGAAACAATCGCAAGTTAAGTCAACCTTATTTTAAATAACATAAAGGCGAAAATTAGAAAATTCATTAAGATTAGTTAAAGAAATTGTTCACGTGGCAAATTTTATATAGAGCGCGTTATATTAAGGGGATGTCGTACCCGACAAAACATTGTTGTGCAAGTCCGCGCTTTCTGTTTTATCGATACCCTATACAAAATTGATTGTAAAAAAATAAAAATTACTGTAAAAGTAAATGAATAGTATACTGCAAAACTTATAAACGTATCTAATTGGTTTATCCGATTGGAATGGACTGGAAAAAATGGAAAATTATATTTGCAAATTATTTTTATATTATACATGTGTAATATTAATTCTAAAAATTAAAGTAATAGCATGTATGTAATAACTCTGCACTTTGCGTACACTTTATTTGTACTATATTACTGTATTTGTACTTTATGGTAACGTGTACTGTACGTACACTTTATGAATTGTGTACTTTACGTATACTTTATATGGTACCGTGTACTGTACGTACACTTTATGATAACGTGTACTGTACGTATACTTTATGGTAACGTGTACTGTACGTACACTTTATGGTAACGTGTACTTTACGTACACTTTATGGTAACGTGTACTGCACGTACACTTCATGGTAACTAAATGTCAGTCGGTATTGTACTTTTCAATTTTCACTTTGATTTGTATTGCAATTTAATTGTAAATTTTGATTTATTATTAATTATAACAAAAGTTACGCATATTCATCTACTAAAATTACAATTTTCTTATCAGTGTTACGTACATTATAATTTTGAATGAACTTAAAAAATGATCTATTATTGTATATAATTAAATTTTTAATCCAGTTCAATTTTCATTATCGCCGTTTAACTCATATACATTGTAGAGTTTTCGTACCCTTCATTCCTGATAAAAAAAATATGTACCATTACTTTAACTTAATAAGATTTTCATAATAATAAACTTTCTGAATGGTACTAGCGTCTGCTTTTTAAAATTAAGTTTAAATTGTTAAAGTTTTCTACATAATTTTATCATAATTAATCTCCATAATTTTATCAACTAATTGGTATGTTTAAATGAATTTTTTAATCACTACTAAATTAAGCAATGAGCAAAACAGTTATTGGTAAACAACAAGTAAACCTACTTCTATGGAGACCGATGATGGAGGGAGACATGTGATTTTATCTTTATATACAATTTTGATTGTTTCATTAAGTTTGTTTATGTTAACTTTTATGCTCTATAATTAATGCACATGTAGATTATAAAATGGATATTTACTATGATACTGTTGAAAAACTGATAATATATAATACATGGTTAATACATAACCTAATGGAATCAGTAGGAGGTGCGTGTAATCGTCGAGTTGAACTGTGCACGCACCTTCTAGAGGAAACCGTCGTCTGCTAGTTTTTTAATAAGCTCAATCGAGATATGGCTATTAATACAAAATAGTTTTCTGTATATATTTTGTAACGATCACGCAGGGTATTAGGGCATGGCGGCAAGGGCTAAATAAACGATTGATAAAAATAGTAATACTTTATTATAATAATAGAAAAAGGGTTTTGGGCGCCAGCCGCGTATAATTTTGGCGAAATTATAAAAGATGGGAAGCATACTTACAAAAGAAGGAATAAGTGCACTGCACTTATAATGAAAGCGTGCATCCACCTTGTCAGTATAGAGAAGCATATCCTGGGTTGACGCTTGAAATGCTTTCCGGACATACACACACACACACACACACACACACAAGGTAGTCCGCCACGGGAAAATGAAGGACGATAGCAATCGTATTGCCAACGTGACGTCAACGTTGCCGCGACGGCGCACTAATGTCTCTCGAGCTTCGACAGGCTCGTTCACTGCTTCGCTGGACGGGCCCGACGTGCGCGCGCAACTTGCGTCGAACCGTTCGTCGACCGCAGTGGTCCCGCGCGCATCGTACGGTAACTCTTTGCGGTCGTGCGGATATAGCCTCATTTATTGTACAAGGTTTTAAATTTTTTTATAACAATGTTTTAGTAGTTGAACAGAAAACTATGGGTTTTAAAAACATGAACGGCTTTTTCTCGGCAGGCTTCGGCGGTTAAATCTACTCTCGAAAACCTGCGAGACGAGACACACTCGGCGCGTCGTTCAGATTGTCTCGCCTCGCAGATATCCATCGAGAACTAAAAAACAAACACATAATTTATTGTAACACATTATATATTCTTTTTATAGCAGAGTTTGTGTAGGTAAACCGTAAATTATTTTTAGTAAGATTTACACAAAAAATATTTTTTCTCGGAACGCTGCGGCGATTGATTTATTGTCGCGTAGAATCTGCGAGGCGAGACACTCTCGGCGCGTCTTTTAGATTGTCTCGCCTCGTAGATATCCATCGAGAACTCAAAAGCAGACACATAATATATTGTAACAAATTATATATTTTTATTATAGCAGTGTTTGTGAAAGTAAACCGAAAATTATTTTTAGTAATATATACACAAATAATACTTTTTCTCGGATGGCTCCTTTTTAGTTCTCGATAGATATCTACGAGGCGAGACTATCTGAACGACGCGCCGATAGTGTCTCGCCTCGTAGATATCCACCGATGTGCTATAGGCAAACACATAATATATTGTAATAACAAGTTTTATATTTTTATTACAGCAGTGATTGTGTAGGTAGCCGAAAATTATTTTTAGTCATATGTACACAAAAAATATTTTTTCTCGGAACGCTGCGGCGATTGATTATTGTCGAGTAGAACCTGCGAGGCAAGACACGCTTGGCGCGTCGCTGAGATTGTCTCGCCTCGCTGGTATCCGTCGAACATCTATTAAATTATTACTAATTGCTGCACAATGTTATGGAGTGGAATCGATTTTTATTTTCTTGCAATTATATTGTCCTTATTGATATTAATTTTGATATTTGCAGTTACTATATAGCCAACGTTAAACTATCTGAATTGACATAAAAAAACCAACAAACTACGGTATTTCAAATAAAAGTGCTAAAAGTGGCAGCACATTCGTTTTTAGAACTGACACATAATGGTGAAACGTTTATTTTCATCCCTAGTATATGGTACAAGTCTCCTACCGTCTTAGTATCCATCGTATTTTTCTTTTAATTTTTTGTCGTGCACTTTTGTCTGCTTTTTTAGTATTCCAACTTTTACCAATATCGTGAACTTATGTATCTGCACCGCATATCTTAGGGCTCAGTCCAGTTTTTACAAATTTAAATTAAATCGTTGTTGTCTGTTGACAAAGAGTGGTTATGTTTCAACTCGTATTTTTCAAATTTTAACGATATTTTATCATAAATTCAACTTTTGTACATGTTATACACTTAAAATGTATATTAAAAATATGCCTCTAACTTGTTTTCTAGCTGCCATTATGCTAAATAATTGGAATTAAACAAATAATGCACCCAATATTCAGTGTCGGTACAGTACAATGTATTTGAAAGTACGATGTGCGTGCCGCAAACGGCCCGATCGTGCACGCACCTCCTACAGAATCCGTCGCCTATTCCACCACGAATGAAATAAAACATTTTAATAAGCTGGAAAAGCTTAGCATCGCCACCTACTGGTGGATTTTCAAACTACGTAGCTAAACTTTTTCTTACTCTTCGGTCTGCTAAATTACACATTTTTAGAAGGAATGAATATCTTTTTTATTTTTCATTTAAATTTTCAATCGATTATGTATTCCTCTAGTTTTTACTGAAAAATGATTCTAGGATAATGTAAAATGTTGCCTAAACTTTGTTTCTTGATGTTTGTAATTGCAATCTATATTTAGTTCCATCGCAAATATCTACTACCAGCTTCCCAACGTCTTTGTATCAATCGTATTTTTCAATTTATTTCTTTGTCGTTTACTTTTGACTGTTTTTTTAGTATTCCAACATTTACCAATATCGTGAAATTGTGCGTTTGCACTGTATTTGTTAGAAATCTATCTAGTTTTTAAAATATTCAGTTAAATCATTGTTGCCTGTTAACTAAGAGTGGTTATATTTGAGATCGTATTTTTCAAATTAAAAGCACATTTTAGCACAATTCGAAATCTTGTATTTATAATTTATTTAATATATGTATTACAAATATGCCTCTACTGCATTTATAGGTTGTCATTGTATTAAATAATAGTGATAGGAGAAATAGTGCGTATAATATACAGGTGTCGGCATAGTAGGATTTAATTCAGGCACGACATCCCCTTAAGGTTTATAGAATTATAATCTCTGAATATATTATTATGTTGCTTACCGAATAAACTGGCGCCGGACGATATTGTTTATTATTAATTTTTATAATAAATCCACCTTTATCAATTATATATTTTATGTCGTAATAATAATTGACTCCATTTATGTTGATTAAAATATGTTTTTCATAATACAATCTATGGTATCGTAAAAAATACTTGTCGACAATTCCGCTTTGATTTCAGTACTTTCTATTGCACAAACTTTATGGAGTTTAAGCAAAAAAAATATATAAATATTTAATTAAAATTACTTGTCGATATTTGATTGCAGTACCTTCTATTGCAGAAACTTTTTATGGAGTTTAAGCAAAATATAAGTAGAAATAGGATGGGAGTAATAATTAAAGATTTTTTTATCAGATAACATTTTTGAAAGTGTGATTGGAAACCATACTTACGAGTGTTGACACCTTCGTAGAAGGTTTTTTTTTTGTTATTTAACGTCGCTCCATTTATGCTGCCAGGGCTAATCAGCGACGGAGGTGAACGGTGTGTCTGTAAACAAAGCACATGTAGTTGAAACAGTGGTGCTTGTGTCCATCGGAAAATATCATCGGTCACAGTAATTAGTCTAATAATTACAGTTTCCTGTCTTCCCGATGGAACCACCGCGATCCTCTTTACATCTTCGCGTCCCTAACGTTCCCTATAGTTCAGATGCCCGTGCCTCTCATGCACCGACAAGTGCACGAAACGCACGCGCACCCGAACTGGCGTCACATTATAGTGACACACCGAGCCACTGAGTCGCGGTGTTCGAAAAATGCACATGAAAAAATTTTCAGAGGTACACGTCTGGGATCGAACCCTCGACCCTCGGTGTGAGAGTCGGGAGCTCTACCCATGAGCCACCGCGGCTCTTCCGTAGAAGGTGTTTTATATAAAGTAAACTCTCTAAAGGCACAAATTCATCGCAGAATATTTAATAAATAAATAAAAAATTTCTGTTGATATCTATAAAATACTTGCAGGTTGCTATTTTGATTTCAGTACTTTCAATTGCAGAAACTTTTTATGGAGCTTAATATTATACACACACCAATATATATATATGTACATGCATAAAATCTATCAACTTTTACTATAGAACATTATATGTAACATTCGTTGCTAATTATGTCTAGAATTTATCCTTCTGGGTTAGAATTTCTAATTTCAAGATAAATGTTAGATAAACTACATGTCAATATTCAACTTGAAAAAAATCTAACTTCGCCACAATTGATTTTTTTATCCAAAAGTCCAAAAGAAAGCTTGGAGCAATACCTTTCAAATGGTCTGTAGCATTTTTATGGCCTTCAATTCTGCAAAAAGTTATGATAATTTAAAGAAAGACAAAAAATTCACAAAAATTAACATGGTATTTCCCATTTAAATTTTTAAAAAAATTTCGTCTTTCTTTAAATTATCATAACTTTTTGCAGAATTGAAGGCCATAAAAATGCTACAGACCATTTGAAAGGTATTGCTCCAAGCTTTCTTTTGGACTTTTGGATAAAAAAATCAATTGTGGCGAAGTTAGTTTTTTTTCAAGTTGAATATTGACATGTAGTTTATCTAACTTATAATTAGTACATGCATAGGCGCAAGCACGCACATATATATATATATATATATATATATATGTACATGCATAGGCGCAAGCACGCACGCACCATTGCGCTAAATCTAGGGAGCAGATAAGATAATGAGTTTCTTTTGTTTGTTGAATCTCGACAGCACTAAAGTGCTTTTGCGCCCGCCGGTTACTAAAGGGATACTTTAGGCCCTATTTTTAGGGCGCAAAAACGCGAAATTCGTGCGTGTTAAAAAAAAAATTTTGCTTCTAGACATTCTGACGTAAGATTTTCTGCTGTCAGAATCCCTTGTCAAAATTTTGGCCAAATTTAAAGCAAAAATGATATGACCAACGTAAACAAAAAAAACACCGAAATTGGAGAAAAAAATTTGTTTTCGAGATATTTCAGAATTTTATCGCTAAAATAATATAATGTACTCAAAAAAATATAATGTACATTCAAAATGTGAAGAAAAGCGAAGAGAATAAGTAGTTGCATTTTAAATCAGTAATTTTTTAGTGAAAAAAATGTTTTATCTACCTTATAATCTGCAAATAATGTCAGAAATGTACGAAAATTTGGAATTTGTTACTTTTTTTATACATTTATGATGGCCATATAGATCCCGCTATGTATAAAATATATGGTAAGATATTTATGTTTATCATAGAAACTATAATATATAAGTTATTTTGATGATTCAAGGTTGCTTATTTGATAAATTAACAATAATTTGAAAAATGTGTTATTAAAAAAATACTGATTTAAACAGCAACTATTCTCTTCACCTTTCTTCCTATTTTGGTCATAGATTATATTTGGAATAATATTCTGAAAAAAATGGAGTAAAAGTTTTTTTTTAATTAATTGATGGATTATTGGGTGAAGGCAGCAATAAAACTCGTCACACTAATTCATTTCACTTAAATATTTATTATATATATATATGAAATTATAGTCTGTAAAAATAGTTTGCGGGTGCACCGTATTTCACCTGCACGGATCGGCAGCCGAGCAGAGAGTAAGTCCTCCGACGGACACCGTGCTCTTCTAATGTCTTAAGGTGGTGGGGGGAAATCGACAGAAGGGCCGATCGCAATTCCAACACTCCCTCCCGATCGGACCTGCAATCACTTACTGTTTCCTAAAAGAAATACAAGTCACACATATTAAGCATAATATATACGCATCTCTTTATCCATTCATTATCTTGAAGGTTAGTTTATTATGTAAACCAAAAGCCAACGGCTTCGTAAATATATCAGCAAGTTGTTCTTTAGACTTAACCCACATCACTTTAACAAAACCCATTTTAACACATTTACTCACATAATGTTCTTTAATTTCAATCATATGTAGCAACTTATTGCTACCTGTTATTTGGGTGGCTCCACTAGCCGCCTCATTGTCGCACCACAGAATCATAGGTTTGAAGTCATGAATTAGAATCAATTTGAGAGCATTTGACAACGAAATTTTATATTGACACGACTCGCTCATTGCTATATACTCAGCTTGACAGTTAGATAATGCGACATGTAATTACTTGTGTGTCTTTCAAAACACCGCTTCTCCAAATAATTTAATTACAAAACCACTAGTTGTCAAACTATTTCTACAATCGGCAAAACTTGCATCAGAATAGGTTTGAATATCATCAGTATTGCCAGTATATTTTAGACCCAAGGACGCACTTCCCTTTAAATATCTAAAAATCCTTTTTATCATTTACCAATCGTCCTCATTCGGATTTATTTGATGCCTACTGACAATATTCACTGCATAAGTGATATCAGGACGCGTCACATTTGCTAGATACAATAATGAACCCACGGCTTCTCTATAGGGAACATTCAGTTTGAATTCGTCACTTTTGTATTCCGATTCTGTCTCATTCTCTTCGCGATCGCGTCTCTTACGATTTGCTACCTGGTTTGTAATCATCGGAGTCCTTTGCGGATGCATCTCACCAAACCCAAATCTCTGTACAATTTTAATATATAGCTTTCTTGTGACAATGTCAACGTTTTATTCACTCTATCCCGTATAATCTTAATTCCCAGAAAGCACTTCGGTTCTTCCAGATCAGTCATTTCAAATTCTGATTTCAATTTAGTTTTCACCTCGCTTAGTCGGACTTGATCGTTGCTAGCAATTAACATGTCATCAACATACAAAAACTGAAAAACAAAATTTTATTCGCCTCTCGCCAAGTAAATAAACGTGGTTCACTATCATGAGTATGTAAACCTATTATATTAGCGGCTTCCGTAAACCTTTCATTCCAACGTTTCGGATTGATTTTTAACCCATACAACGCTTTCTTCAATTTACAGACCTTTTCTCGCTTCTCTTTGCTCGTCACATTCATGCCTTCTGGCAATTTCATGTATATCTCTTCGCTTATAGTTCCGTTCAAGAAAGCGGTTTTCACGTCCATTTGATATACGTCCAAATCATATTTATTAATGAAAGCTAGAACCGATCTTATCAAGGTTAATCTCGAAACTGGTGCGTATGTTTCAACCAAATCATATTCATTTCTATCCTTGAAGCCTCTTATAACGAGTCTCGCTTTATATTTACACGTCCCTTCCTTTTCCATCTTTTTCTTCAAGATCTACCTAGAATCTATTATATTCGGTTTATTTTCGCCTCTCACAATTTCAGATCGTTCTACCAGTTCCCACACTTCATTTTTGTTCATTGAGTCCAATTCACTCTGAATTGCAGACAACCAATTTTCTTTGTCTTTTGAACTCATCGCCTCTCTATATGATTGTGAGTCACAGTTAATTTTTGCTAGCAGTGCATGATATTTTGGATTACTTAATATTTGTTCTTTTTCTATTTCTCCTTTCTTATTATTTCCTCAGATTCTCTCGACGCATCTTTCTCATAATTCAAGAACCACTTCTCGTTGTTTACCTTTTCAAAATTATTGTCCCAGTCTTGTATTTGATTATTTGTGAATCTGTCACCAAAAACAATTTTTTCAATGAATCTCACATCTCGATTTTCATAAAATCTATTTTCATCTGGTTTGAACAAGACATAACCGGTGGCTTTGTATCCAACAAGAAAACTTGGGGTTGCAATCTGTCTAAACTTAGGACCTATTTTTCTCTGAATCTTCACATAAACCATGCAACCGAAGCGCCTAAATTGTTTTAAATTCACGGTATAATTTGGATTAAATTTTTCCAAAGGAGAAACCATTTCATTTGACTTGTGCGGAGTTCTATTGTAAGCATAAACAGCAGCACCCAAAGCCAAGTCCCTCATATTTTCTGGAAATTTAGAATCAAACATTAGCGCTCTTACTTTCTTCTGAATAGTCTGATTGAATCCCTCAGCCACTCCATTGTGCTGAGAAGTATCAGGACATGCAAACTACAGTTCAGCTCCGAGTTTTTCGAGTACTTTAATTGTATCGCCTCCCGTAAATTCTGTGCCCTGATCTGATCTTAAATAACAGACTTTCGCGTCTCGTCCAAGTAAATTTCTCGAAGTTTTAACAAAGTGATCAAGACACGATCCTGTATCATTTTTAAATTTCATGGGATATGCCTGAGCTAATCGGGAAGAATCTACAAGTACACAAATAAAGCGATATCCCTTTGGGTGTCATTTCGGACTTATCGGGCCCATTATGTCCGAATGAATTATTTGTAATTGAGCAGATGCTCTCATCCTCGTCTTATTGAAAGGCAGTCTGTTCATTTTAGTCATTTTACACACTTCGCATTCAAGCACGGAATTATCAAATTTCACATCACTCAATTCCTTAAAATCAGGAAATCTCTTCTGCAGGTTTCTCAGATAATTTAAAGAGGCATGACCCATTCTGACATGCCATAACATTGACTTATTTGATTGGGCAGATAAATCTGTGTCGCAATTAATTTCCTTTTCACATCTCATACTTTCATCAGTGTTTACAGTTATTTCAATAGGGTTATGCAGTTTTCTATCTGTCACTGTTGTTTCAAAGTTTGGACCGACTTTCAACACGTCCCTTTCATTCTTAATTTCTGACTGGGATTCGATTTCATGGATTTCATTTAATTTTACATTGGGAGTTTGTTTGATTTTACTTCTGGTCAGAAGGTAGGCAATTATTGTGCAATTGAATTTTTCAGAACTTGATTTTAAAGTATCGCTTCGCTTTTCTATTTCGACTTCAATCAACCAGTATGGTTTCTCGTATATTCCAGTTAGAAAGGTTTTATTCGAAATAGGATCAAATATCTCTACTCTCTTATTATCCAAATAAATGCCTAGTCCCTTGTCTACAAATTTTCCTAAGGATAGCAAATTTTCCGACAATGATTCCGCGCAAATCACATTATTTAAGGTTAAAATTCTATTATTTCCCGTTTTAATATCTACGCATCCCGCTCCCTCCGATTTTAAGCTCGCCTCTGGAATTTTGTTTGCGCATCTCTCACATTTCTCTCATCACTTCCAAATTGTTTTTTGTCACCAAGAGTTCGATTCTCTTGGTTAAATCTCGCATACCTTAAAATACCGCGTCCTCTTCCACGTCTCTCGTTGCTCGCATCTCTTGTGCTGGGATTTGGGCAATTCTCGGCCTTATGGTCCCGTGATAATTGCCTACAATTGTAGCACAATTTTTCTCCCGAGTTTTTCCTGGGACATTCACGACTAATATGCTCATATGCGTGACACTCGTAGCAACGCATCCCGTCTATTTGTGCGGCAGCCAGAGCTATTCTAGGCTCCACACTACTACTCACTGTCGCACCTCCGCTTCTCTTCCTCATCGCTTCATGCTGTAAAAGAAATGTTTTTAATTGATTATAATTTAGATCCTTACCCGTCGCGTTTTTGTTCAACAAAATTAAGTTCGTGAATCTGTGGCACTTCTCGTACTATTGCATTATAAAAGGCATCACGAATCTCAGATTCAGCAAACGGCTGAGTATGAGGAATATTATTATGTGTTCTTATTATCTCATCAAATTTGTCAACAAAAACTGACACTTTCTCTTTACGTTTGAACACCAAGGAATACAACTGTTTCCTTAAGTTAACAGACGATAAACTACATTCACATCTCTTAATTTCCTTAATTTTTTCCAGCAACTCTATCGGGTCTTTAATATCAATTAATTTGGCATGATAATTTTGATCGATATAATTTATTAAAATGTCTCTGACTTTAAACTGATCTCGCGTTAACATTTCTCTTTCCGTCGCGTCTCGTTTTTCAGAGTCTTCATCAATAATGTACATTAAATCCAAGGCAATTAATTCCGAAGTAAAGTAATCAATAAACAGTTCGTATTTCATTTGTACCGATAATTTATAATCTCTCTTTGTACTTGAATCTTTCACATTCAGTAATTTAACCGCGTCTTTAAACTCACTCATGGCATTCAATTTGTTAAAAATTTTAGTTTCCGAATTATTTTCTTTCTCTAATTCTGATCTAATTAATTTTATTACATCCACTTTCGATATAACGCCATGCCCCGAATTTTCGGTCGAATTATGTGTAATTTCTTTAAAATCATTTTCATTCTTATCATAAAACTCATCTCTTACCTCTTTCATTTCCCTTAACACCTCTCGTCCTTCACGAATGCATCCTCTCATCTCCGAACACATTTGTCTCGTCTCATCGTTGAGGTTGCGCATCTCATCAATATTTTCTCTCAAGTTGTTTTGCTGTGATATGTCGCGTCCCGTCATTGAATCAAAGAAATTGTTTATGTCCGTGACCACCATGTCTACCCGGATCATCAAATTCTCATCCATCTCATCTGAAAAATCATCTCTTTTAATATTAGGCAATTTAGTTTTGTTTTTAATTCGCATGCTTATGTTGCATTTTTCATCAGCAATAATCAACGGCGCATTTTTATTTAACACATTCGCTTCTCTGAAATTTCGCTTCTCGTTTATTATCGAATCTCGTTTATCGCTCATCTCAGAGTCCGTCTCGCATTCAATATCTCTGCCCATCTCTTCACCCTTCACGTCCACGTCTCTCAGGTCAACCTCAAACGCATCATCGTTCAACTCATCGCTTGTAAAACCCATCTCTTTCGCATCATTCAAATCCCATTTAATCATTTCAGATTTTACTAAATTGCCTAATTCGGTAGAGGGGTAAGTAATTAGCTGGTTTTTGACCGGAATGGTCAGTACTTCCCTTTTATTGCGCCTAGTCTTGATTGCTTCAGATACCACTCGAATCTGATATCCTGATAGGTGATCCATATCTGAAAAACATGTATCGCAATCAGCTGATGGTTCAACCTCTCGAACACAAAGCTGTTAAACCATCAGCGAATGTAGCCAACTAACACTTGAACACAAAGTGTAGCCAACCACATACCCACTAATGCACTGCGAGAACGTACGACGCCTGCAGCACATCAGCAGACCAGCTGTGCCGATGAATGCAACTTTTAAAACACTTTAATAATTATTATTTATTATGTACACAGGGTACATGTGAATCCGGATTCTGTTGTGAAAATTATTTACTTTTCAAGAAGGTTTAGACCAACCTTCTGCCCGGGAAAACTCTTCTCATGTCAATTCTTATTTTAATAAGCGCATCACTTTGTTAACGTTAACTTTTACTTAATATCCTTTTAAAGTTGCTTAGACATTTGTTGGACCGATATTGTATCGCATGCGGTACGAGAAAGAGGAAAAAGAAAAGAAAGGAAAAGGAAGATCAGCTGATCCGAAATTAGCGCGCAAGATCCTGCCTATTTAGCTTTTCGTCTACCATACTTCGCGCTTCTTTGCATCTAGAACGCCCCGCTCCGCGCTCACCTAGTCTCGCTCGTTTCCCTACTACGTAAGTACGCGTCTCCGCTCTCTTTCCCACTTCGCGCGCGCCCGAACTCGCGCTTCTCCCGTACACGCCCTTCTCCCGTACTCGCCCTTCTCCCTCTTTCTCGAGTGTTCCCGAGCTCGTTCGGCCGCTCCCGCCACGCGCTCTCCTTCTCACTCGCGCTCACGCTCTCCTTCTCACTCGCGCTCTCGCTCTCCTTCTCACTCGCACTCTCGCTCTGCTATTCCTATTTCGTCGCTCACGTGTTCCCGCCGCATGCAATACCCGGTACAAACAAATGCCGCGCTCTGACCTATCCAAGGTCCTGTTCCACGAATTTTTCGAACAAAAGACAAGCGTGTCTATGAACATTTTTTCATCCACACAAGATTAATAATAGATTAATAAATAAATTAATAAAATTAATAAACCATGAATACCGGCCGGTGAATTTGCATAAAATGTTAGTCTAAGATCGCATCGCACATCGATATCGTTTTAAACAAAAATCACCGCGTCGCTATCAAATCGATTTTCGCTTCACTTAATTAATATTTCCACCTACCCTTGGTGATGCTGCTCGTCGTCTTCTCTCCTTCTTCCGACATCCTCGTTATGCACGACTCTTACCAAAAAGCAGAACCTTCTCTGAATTCCCCGCGCAAATAGAAGCGGTGGTGGGCCGATAACCTGATGGATTATTGGTTGAAGGCAGCAATAAAACTCGTCACACTAATTCAGTTCACTTAAATATTTATTATATATATATGAAATTATAGTCTGTAAAAATAGTTCGCGGGTGCACCGTATTTGACCTGCACGGATCGACAGCCGAGCAGAGAGTAAGTCCTCCGACGGACACCGTGCTCTTCTATTGTCTTAAGGTGGTGGGGGGAAATCGACAGAAGGGCCGATTGCAATTCCAACATTAATGTTAGTGTTTTTTGTAGTATTTAAATTGGTTTTGTCATTTCTCCTTTAAATATGGCCAAATATTTGACCAGGGATTCTGGAACAGCACAAAATTCTACATCAGAGTATGTGGAAGCAAAATTTTTTCAATGTCAATAACTAAAACCATCGCATCAAAATGCGCGATAGCGCCTGACGCAAGGATAGCGCGAGAGCCATTTATATACAGCTAACTAGTCCCTCAGATTTTTTACTTTTCTAACCGCTATATTATAACATTATTTATTTGCGCTATTGGTCACGTATTACGTTCCTTATTTACTTTTCTTTACTGTACAACAAGTTTTGTCCGAATTTATTCACGCATAATTAAGAAAATCGTTGCGAAAGATATTGCTTGCTGAATTGCTTTTCTCGATTTTAGCTTCTTTGCTTTTTTCGCCTCCCTATGTATATATATGCACTGAGAAAATACAATTTTTAGGATGGCTGCTGCCCTGTAATTGTAGGACAACCGTTCAAAAGCGGCACTGTAGTCGCAAAAAAAACACTTATTTGTCAATTAGGATGGCAGAGCTCCAAAAATTAGGAAAGCTGCTGTACAAAACGCCAGGTACCGTATTCGCCCTTCACATAAGTTCAGAAGATGCCCCAAGAATTTCTCAGTGTGTCTACAGAAAGCGAAGTGAAATAGCGATATGGGAGATGTGTGAGATAGAAAGACAGCGTTGCGTACAGAGCTCCCAACGATTGGCAGGCGCAGAACTTCAGACATGGGAGCGAGAGGGAGCTACTGTATATTTACCTGTGACTGTCACCAAATATTTTTTTTGGATATATAACTTGTTAAACATGTTATTTTATTATTTATCAATAAACTTCCCAGTGACTCCAGTATAGTGGATATAAATTAATAATTGTTTAAACATGATAAAATTCACTACAACTCCAGTCATTGAAAATGAATAGTACAATTATTATATTACTCGAGTAACTGGGAAGTCAATTCAGATTATATGCAAGTTATCACATGTGATGAATTGATATCAATTTTGGTTTGTTTTACTTTTATTTGTTTGCCACAAAGTCTCTTGAGAGCATATATTCATGAAGTGAAATAGAAACTTTACATATATAAGATAGCTTGCGTGTATAATCTCAATAGACTTCCCAGTGACTCCTCTATAGTGGATATAAATTTATAATTGTTTAGACATCATGAAATTCACTACCACTCCAGTCATTGAAAATGAATAGTACAATATTATATTACTCGAAAAACTGGGAAGTCCATTCAGATTATATTAGTTTATATTTTTAATAGAGCAATAGTTCCACTTTCTTCTTTCTTTAAAGGACAATTTTTACTTTTTACCCTATTGTATAGAGTAATTTTTATATTTTGCACTGTTCAAAGAGTAATTTTAGTTGTTTAGTCGTTTAAAAGGTGTTGTTTTGGGATTTTTTACGTTACTTAAAGAGTAGTAAAGTCAACAAATTATTCATTTAAGGTTCAATTTTTTCTCTTTGGGGTTAAGAGTGTCCGATGAAACTTATTTAATTTGACTGAATTTTCCTGAACGAAATGTCAAACCCAAGTTACACGGTTCTACGCCTTTCAACATAAACATTAAAATTAATATATTAAATAAAAATCTAAAAAAAATTCATACAGGTAGCTTAAAACAAAAGCAAGGGCATAGCGTTTTGATTTTTTAAGAATTAATAATTTTTAATAATAATTGAGTAAACAATTTTTAGACGCTAATTATTAGTAAATAAGTCATAAACTTTCAAAGCAAACATTGTAATTTTAAATAATCAATTTATAAATCTGGAAAATTTTGGGTATATTGTTAAAACATTCAGACTGACATTCATTGCTAAGACATTTAAGTTTTAATAATCACAAAATATAAATTAAAAATAGATGGATTTCTTTAATCAATACATAAAGTATAATAATTTTTGAACATAGTTTCTAGGAACAATACGCTGAAGCGTACAAATTTTTTAGCGACTTTACAATGCGATGGATTTAGTTATTGACATTGAAAAAATTTTGCTTCCACATACTCTGATGTTGAATTTTGTGGTGTTTCAGAATCCCTGGTCAAATATTTGGCCAGATTTAAAAGAGAAGTGACAAAACCAATTTAAATACTACAAAAAACACCAACATTAATTAAAAAAAAAACTTTTACTCTGTTGGAAATAAGACGTGATAGTCTCTCTCTCTCTCTCTCTCTCTCTCTCTCTCTCTCTATCGTTACCAACTGAGTAACGAGGAGTGGGGAGGACCCCGGAGGAAGCGACGCAAGCGGCGGCGCAGCGAGATCGGTTTCTCCCGCTACTGCACTCGAGTCACGGATCCCGACACGGTCGGATGTACCAAGGCCTCCCCCAGTGTACATACATATTAATATATATATAGAATAAATTAGTTTATTTCTTTTATAATATAAACGGTGAGTTTATCATTGAAGCCAAGCCCTTCCTCTCCTGTTTTATTCCAACAGGTTATGGGCCCAGCACGCTTCCACTGCGCGCTGGTTTGAGAGGAATAGTTTGGCTTTGTTATTTTGTTAGAAGTCCCTTCTTCGCGATCGCGAGTGTTTGTGAGAAAAGTGTGGTGTAAAATTTTGTTGGTGTTGTGCTAGAAAGAAGCTAGAAAGGGAGATCAGACAGAGCTACGGTCACCCAGTCAACCACCACAAAGGAAATTTAGCTAGGAGAAAGAAAGCTAGAGGATCGACCGGGATCAGGTAGAGGAATCTACAGCAGCTAGAAAGAAAGATGGCGGACGAGATAAGAGACCTCCACAAATCGGCAAATGCTAGAGGTATGTGACTCAGCGAGCGAAAGTGCGGGCTAGTTACATGTTAAATTCAGTTAGTTTGAAATTAAATTCAGTTAGTATGAAATTAAATTCTGTTAGTTTGAGATTAAATTCAATTGAAAATGCTCGATCCAAAGCTATGTTAGTTTGAAGCTAGTTTAAAAATTTGAGCGTTTACGTGTCGTTCGAGTGCCGGGTTTTCGCAAAAAGTGCACAAAATTGGTTTTGGATTAGACGGTTCCGAGAAATCGGTAGACGCAAGGAAGCCAAGATGGCCGCCGGGCCTGAGCGGGAACGCCGGGTTTGCGCGGGAACGCCGGGTTTGCGCGGGAGCGCCAGGGAAGCGCGCCGTTTCTCGCCGTGTTGTTCGACCGCGCGGAGTGGGGGAAACTCGCGACTGGAGAGCATGCTCGTTCGACCGGCGCGCGCGAACAATCGATCGATCGACATTCACACCGCTTGATATTTGCAGTTGGTACGTGGCGCGACCGAGTGAAATGGACGCGCATGAAATTAGTTAGAACTAATTATGCACATGCGAGACCCGCACATCGTTTGATACGGATAAATGCTTCGTAATTGAAAGTTTGACAATGCGCATTACTAGAAAGTCAATAAATGACTATACAAGCTAGACATACTGTACAGTTTCGAAAATTTGAATCAAGTTAGAAAATATATTGAATTTAGATATATGAAATGATTGAATATTTTAAGTTGGATTTAACATGGTTTTGATGTATAGACCAACGGACCTTGAAGCTGTTCTTGCTCACGCAAGACTTAGAGCTTCAATTGGCGGAGAACCACCCGGACGAAACATATGTTTTCGACATCCAGGAGGAAGGAGTGGTCTTCACCATGTCTGGCGGAAAACGTTATACAGTTGGTAAACATGAATTTTTAAGCTAGAGTGGTAAGAGTAATTAGATAGTAGTTAGATACGAAATTAAAAATCATATATATATGTAGGTATTATACCTTGAAGCATGCAAAAATCTCAGATTAAAGCTGGCTCATGGATTTTCTGTATAATGTGTTCTTATGCAGTCTGTTCATGATATTAAGTGAATGTGGAAAATCTGTGTGTTCCAGTGCTTCTGCATTCGCTTGTTGTTCATGTTTGGCTTGTGTTCGGTCAAATTTTGGACAACTATCTAAATTTCCCATTGTATTTTCACAGGACGAGAGCAATTGAGTGACGAGATCATTCGTGTCGTCAGTGAAGAGTTAGAAAGGAAACGGCTGCTGCTAGAGGCGAGTGACGCCAACCAATCTCCTCTGAGCCAGCAGGAGGATGATCTGGAGCTAGAAAGGGACGGGAAAAATGATCCTGACCCACAGCTAGATTTTGAGCTAGAAAAGGAACCTGAGCTCGAGTCTGGGGATAAGCTAGATAAGTTAGAAACGAAAATGAAAGGTAACTCAACCCCAATGATAAAACGAATAGACTCGTGCGTTTATAATCTGAGTAGGTTCAAGAAAGAGAGAAGTCTCCTTGAGAATTCTCAGTTAGAATGTTACACAGTCGATAAGGGAAATTTAGTTAATAAAATTGGAATAAATAAAGATTGTAATTTTTCAGATTTGACCGGAATGCTAGAAAAATTAACAGCTAGAGTGGCGTCGCTAGAAGATAGAGTCCCGACTCTATATGAACTTGGTTTGAAGGACCAAAAGATATACCACGGCGACATAGTGACTAGGATAAGTCATATATATGATAGAATTGGTACGCTAGAAGGAAAATGGGCAAAATGGGAGGAATTTGAAGAAATCGAACCAACTAGAGAAAAGGTAGACAAATTATTAGTTTCTGAAACAGTTAGAAAAGAATTTGACAAACTAATTAGAAATAATATGCTAGAAAGTAGATCAAGTAACTTAAAAGAAAAGATTCAGATCGAAATTGTAAATAAAGATACGACAATTAGGCGCGAGTACAAGTTAACAAATGGTTCAAGTTTAGAACAGTTCTTGGACTATCTGACGTCCGAACTGCGCGTTTGTGATTTGCTTTACGTTATAGATCCTCGACAAAAAGCTAGAGACGGGATAGATGACAATACGTTGGAAAAAGAAAAGTTCAGAGTTAGAGACATAATTATAAACAGAATTGACCAATCGTATCATTCAAAACTCGCGCACATTCATAACCCAGTTGAATTGTTAGATAAAATTAAAAGTCTTAAAGCTAGTGAATCCAATGTGACATCCGGGTATTTGAGAAAACAATTGCATAATTTAAGATATCAACCTAATAAAGAAACTGCTTCGGCATTTTGGGATAAGTTCGACAAAATAGTTAGACAGTACAATAATTTGACAAATGTACCAAATTTAACGGAAACGGAAATTAGAGATGCATTTTACGATGCAATAGTAACAAACGTACCCAAAGTTAGAGATGCTGAATTTTTCAATAAGAATACGCATCAGCGACCCCTTTCGGTCGAACAACTAAAAACCTATATTGTTGAACAGGAAGCAGCTAGAGGAGAAAGTTCGAAATCGGCAACTGCTCAACATGCTACGAGCAGTCAAAAGGAGGCATGCTACGTGTGTGGCAATAAAGGACATGCAGCTAGAGATTGCACGAGAGACGGCAGAATGTGCTACAGATGTCGTCGATACGAAGGACACGTTAGCACGACCTGCCCATACTCGGACAGACAGCTAGAAGAGATGGGTATCCAAGCTAGACCAAGGTATGTTAGACAGTTGTGTACTAAACGAGGGTTAATTCGAGGAGCTAGATTTTTAACGAATAAAAGACAAAGCCCCGGACTCGAACAAATAACAAAGAAACGACCTAGATTAGATTTGGCTAGAGGTAAGGGTCAGGATAAAGGGAATGCTAGAATCAACCGTGGGTTAACGAGAGGCAGAGGAAAAGCTACAGAAAGAGCACCAGTAAACAAAAATCAAAGTAATCCCGGTGAGTGCAATGGTCTTTTAACAACTAATAGTAGTTTACATTATTCGACTCCTGAAGAGAACGAGATTCCACAAAATAATATATTAGTTAAATTCCTGGCCGATTCCGGTGCCACAGAACATATGTCAAATACAAAATTGATTTTTAAGAAGCTAGATAATAATAAAAAGATTGATATTAAATGTGCTAACAAAAATGATTACGCGATTATAAAATCGGAGGGAGTAGGTCAAGTTAGTGGTATAACCTCACAAGATAGAACGCTAGAGTTAGAAAATGTGATTTGCGCCGAACAGCTATCCGAAAATCTTCTTTCTTTGAGGAAACTTGTCGATCAGGGTCTAGGCATATATCTAGATAACGAAAAGATCAACATATTTGATCCATTTACAAAAGAGTCGTTCATTACAGGAATTTATGAAAAACCTTATTGGATAATTGAGTTAGAAATAGATAGATCGAAAATTAAGAAATTAAACCAGCCAGAAAAGGATAGTAAAGTCATCGCTTACATAACAACGAGAAGCCAAGGCAATAAAAGAAAGCTAGAAAAAGAAAATGCCAATATTGACGATGAGGAAACCGGAAGAGTAGATACGCTAGACACAGATCGTGAAACTCCTCAGTCACAGTCTTCAAACTTTGAGAATACTATATACGATAGAAAGATCAACCAAATAGATAATAATCTATTAACTGACGAAACAACAAAGTTAGATTGTAGTTTAGATACAATTTCAGAAAACAAAGCTATTTTATGGCATATTAGACTTGGTCACGCATCGCTAGAATATCTAAAATCATTTCAGAAACGGTTTCCAAATCAGAAAGATTTAAGTAATGTAAAGTTCGATAAATCAATACAAGATTGTGAAGTTTGTATCGTCTCGAAGTTTAATAAATTGCCATTTAATAGTCAAAGACAAAGAGCAACCAGACCGTTACAAATTATACATGCTGATACAATGGGTCCAATCAGTCCAGCTACTCATCCAAAGGGATATCGGTTCATATCCGTATTTATTGATGATTATGCTAGATTAGCGATGGCATATCCGATGAAAAATGAAAGTGAGACAGGAAACTGCTTAGAATCATTTGTTAGAAGCGCTAGAAATATCTTGGGCTCGGATGAAAAAGTATGTTATCTTAGGTGCGATCAAGGAACAGAATTTACCGGTGGATATACGCTAGAAATATTAAATAAATTAGGAGCTGAACTGCAATTAGCCCCTCCGGATACACCTGAACATAATGGTGTTGCGGAAAGATTCAACCAGACGATTCAAAAGAAAGTTAGAACTTTAATTTACGATACGCGATTGCCCGAAAATATGTGGGATCTTGCTTTAGGCACGGCGGTATACGTATATAATAGAACGCCGCACAAATCGAACAATATGGAAATACCACTAGAAAAATTCTGCCCCAATTACAAGATAGATATAGAAAGATTTAAAAGATTTGGTTCAATAGCTTATATGAAAATACAAAGAAAGGTTGGAACGAAGTTCGATCAGCTAGGAAAACGAGTAGTTATGATAGGATATACTAATACGGGATATTTACTTTTGAAACCGGAAGAAGGTAAATTCTATGAAAGTAGAGATGTTAGATTTTGTGAAAAACTGGTATTCGGAGATAAGTACAACAAAGCTAGTATTAAAGACTGGGCTAAATCGGCAGAGGAAATAAATAAAGAAAGTTGGTTTTTAGAATTTGAAAAGGAAAAAGAAATTTTAGAAACGGAGGGAGTAAAACGCAAAAGAGGTCGTCCTAGGAAAATTGTCGAAACTATAAATCTAGAAGGAGAGTTAGAAACGGTTAAAGCAACCGAAACAACGCAACAGATAGAATCAAATATCATTATGTTAGAATTAGAAAATTGTCAATCTCTATTAGCTATCATAAGAAAAGAGCCAACTTCGTATAAAGAAGCTATGTCAGCAAACGATAAGTTAGAATGGAAAAGGGCAATTGATAGTGAGCTAGAATCGATGAAAAATAATAATGTTTGGACTTTAGTAGATCGACCAAATTATTCGATAGATGGAAGCAAAGCAAATATAATTGACTCCAAATGGGTTTTAAAAAGGAAAATGCTAGAAGGGAATGAATGTAAATATAAAGCTAGATTAGTTATTCGCGGATTCAAAGATAAGAATAATTATGATCTAAACGAGACATATGCACCTGTTTCGCGATTGCAGATTATTAGATCAGCCTTTGCAATTATTAATAAGCTAGATTTAAACGTTTGTCAGCTAGATGTAAAGACAGCATTTTTAAATGGGACAATTGATAATGAAATTTACATGGAGATACCAGAAGGTATAGAATGTTCCGAAATTGATAGAAAAGTTAAAGTTTGTAAAATCAATAAAGCCCTGTATGGACTGAAGATAAGTCCCAAACGATGGAATGAAAAGTTTACAGAGGTGGCAATAAAGTTAGGATTAAAATCGCACGAAAGGGAACCATGTCTGTTTACTTGGAGAAATGAAAATAAATTATTAATCTTAATAATATATGTCGATGACATGTTGATAGCTAGTAATGACTCGATGAAGCTAGAAGAAATTAAAACAAAACTTCAGTTAGAATTTGAAATGACAGATTTAGGAGAACCGAAAACATTTTTAGGTATTGAGATAGTCCGAGATAGAAAGAACAAAGTAACGATATTAAAGTTAGAAAACTATATAGAGAAAATGTTACAAAGATTCGGTTACAGTGAAATGCACCCTCAAAGAACTCCTATGGTTACAAATCAAGTCGCGAATCAAGCTAGAAGAGATAGAGAAGAAAGTGATGAAAAGGCTAGTCTAGAGTCAACTATCAATAAGGGAAATTCGTCATATAGGGAAATAGTTGGAACTTTATTATACCTAGCTAACACAGTTAGACCAGACATTTCATACGCGGTAAATGTGTTGAGTCGACATCAAATAAATCCGACTGATGATGAATGGAAAATGGTAAAACGATTATGTAGATATTTAAAATATACTAAGAGTTTAGGTTTAAAGTTCGAAGGGAAGCTAAACGATTTACAAGCTTATTCGGATGCTAGTTTCGCTGATTGTAGAGGTAGCCTAACTACCTGTGGATATGTGATAAAGTTATTCGGTGATACTATATCCTGGAGAACACACAAACAAGCGTACGTCTCCCTATCAACATGTCAAGCAGAGTATGTGGCCATGAGTGAAGCGTGCCAAGAGATAGTATCTCTACAATGCTCGATCTATTTAATGTTAGAAAACTCGTTTGCGCCCGTGACTCTATGGTGTGATAATATGGCTGCCATACAAAGCACAAAAGTTAGTTGTAGCAATAAACTCAGACATATGACAGAGGTTAGAGAGCACTACGTTAGAGAATGCGTTGACAGGAACCTAATTGAAATTAAATGGATAGCTTCAAAGGAGCAAATAGCGGATATATTCACAAAGCCATTGGCTCATGATTTGCATGTTAAATTAGCTAGAGAAATTCTGAATTGTTATTTAGAAAATTAATAGATTGATGTTTCGTTACAGAAAATAAAAGCTAGATGGAGCAGATAAGTTGGAGCTGGATATAGCTGGGTAAGAAGCTAGAAGTTTAACTTAGAAATTGCAGCTAGAAGAGATCAAGACAACCACGGGAGGGAGTGTTGGAAATAAGACGTGATAGTCTCTCTCTCTCTCTCTCTCTCTCTCTCTCTCTCTCTCTCTATCGTTACCAATTGAGTAACGAGGAGTGGGGAGGACCCCGGAGGAAGCGACGCAAGCGGCGGCGCAGCGAGATCGGTTTCTCCCGCTACTGCACTCGAGTCACGGATCCCGACACGGTCGGATGTACCAAGGCCTCCCCCAGTGTACATACATATTAATATATATATAGAATAAATTAGTTTATTTCTTTTATAATATAAACGGTGAGTTTATCATTGAAGCCAAGCCCTTCCTCTCCTGTTTTATTCCAACATACTCCATTCTTTTCAGAATATTATTGCAAATATAATCTATGCTCAAAATATGAAGAAAGGTGAAGAGAATAGTTGCTGTTTAAATCAGTATTTTTTTAATAATTCACATTTTTCAAATTATTGTTAATTTATCGAATAAGCAACCTTGAATCATCAAAATAACTTATATATTATAGTTTCTTTGATAAACATAAATATCTTACCATATAGTTTATACATGGCGGGATCTATATGACCATCATAAATGTATCAAAAAAGTAACAAATTGTAAATTTTCGTACATTTCAAGCGTTATTTGCAGATTATAAGGTAGATAAAACATTTTTTTCACTAAAAAATTACTGGTTTAAAATGCAACTATTCTCTTCGCTTTTCTTCACATTTTGAATGTACATTATATTTTTTTGAGTATACATTAGCGATAAAATTCTGAAAAACTCAAGAAAAAATTTTTTTCTTAAATTTCGGTGTTTTTTTGTTTCCATTGGTCTTATCATTTTTGCTTTAAATCTGGACAAAATTTTGACAAGGGATTCTGACAGCAGAAATTCTTACTTCAGAATGTCTAGAAGCAAACTTTTTTTTTAACACATTTTTAATGTATCCCTTTAGCAACCGGCGGGCGAAAAAGTACTTTAGCGCTGCCGAGATTCAACAAACAAGAAAGACTCATTATCTTATCTGCTCCCTAAATTTAGCGCAATGGTACGTGCGTGCTTGTGCGTATGCGCGTACACACACACACACACACACACATATATATATATATATATATATATATATATATATATATATATTGTCACGTAAACATATGAGTGTACGCAACGTACTAGATGATCCGCAGCTATCTTAGATGACGGATAACGTTGACGCATCAACGGGTATATAATCCCGATCCTTGCGAAGGGCGAGGTTCTTTGGTTTTGTCTGTTCAGCTCTGTTCGGGTCTAGTTCATGTATAATTGTCAGTTAATAAATGGATCACTATTCATTTGAATCTTGTTACTAAGTCTCTCACCTTTCCTTACCTAGGAAGAGGGGAATTAGGCAAACCCACGTAACAGATAGGTGTCAGAAGTGGGATTCCCTTTTGAGAGATCTTAGCAAGAAAGTAAAATTTTTTTTTTCTATTTCCTCAAGTCAATTTTTGATTCGGGTAAAATCTTGTGATTAACGCGCAATTAAATACTTTCGCAACACACTTCCAAGACAGGAAGGAAGGACAGGAAGGAAGGACAGGAAGGAAGCCCAATTAAAAAAAAATCAAAGAACGTTAACAATCAATAATCAAACCACTGATCGTCAAAGAATAAGTAAGTGCTGATTATTTCTACGTAATACGTTATTATTCACTCCCCCTCCCATTATCGTGTCTTATGGAGAACGGACTAATTATTAATAACTGAATAAATTGAATAAATAATTTTCAAATAATTAAACTATCTCAAAATGCCGTCACCAAAATTTGAAGAAAAATCTAATGATATTGAAAAAGAATTCGATAAAAATTGTGGAACCATACCAAAAACATACATACCCAGCTCTTTATCAACTGAATTAGCAGCGCAAACAAATGGAAACGATATTCGAGATCCGCGAGAAGTATTAAAATCTTATAATTATCGTAGAGTAGAAAAGTTTGTTAAACAAATTCAAAATGAAAATCTTGAACAAATGGCAGTAGTGTTAACACTTTTAGAGCAAAAACTAGCCGAAGCTCACCGCGACAATTTATTAAAGCGAACATCCGATTCGGATGAAGAAATCCATGATAACAAGGCAACAAACCCCTCCATTTTTAAATCCTCCTTAGAAGCATACAGATTAGCAAATAATCAAAATTTTCAATTATCAAGTAATCAACCTAATTCTAATCAAACCACTCAATCCAATATACATATCAATTCAATTTCACATGATTCCAGCATACAAAAAGCACCTCAAGATTCTCGAGCCTCAAGGCCAAACATACACTCGATACCCTTATTCACCAAACAATACAGTTGCGACTTCGCTAACGCTCTTTCAGTATTTAAATTTTATTCCAACTTTCGACGGTGACCCCGATAATTTAGCAATTTTTGTTTCCGCTATTCGTAATACTATGAATTTACATGGCCCGGGAAGCCAACCCTTTATTATTCAAGCCTTAGCTACAAAACTAGTTGGAAAGGCTGTGGAAGCGTATGCACCTCGATTAGCTCAATATGTGTCGGTCAATGAGCTTTTACAAGATTTAAATTGTCATTACAATAACTTTGGTACCGCTGACGACGTAATGTTCAATTTGAGAACTATTAGGCAAAAAAGGAGTGAAACTGTGGGTGATTACGGAGTTAGAGTTCAAAAAATTATGAATAGGTTGAGTATTGTTTACAATACGGATCCCTCATAATATATAAATTATAAATTAATCATAAATTAAAAATAGCGGAAGTAGGAGGGAACAAATTAGAAACAGAAGTCGTTTCGCAAAAAGCAGTAAATCTAAGATTATTATGCACAGGTAGAAATTCTCCTATTGTACAATTAATAAGTGAAGATATTTGTGGAGGTAAAGCAAAGTTCTACGCAGATACAGGAGCGGACATTTCAGTAATCAAGAGAAATTGCATTGGTAAAAACGTAAACATTGACTGCAACAATACTGTCGAAATAAAAGGAATCACTAAAGGAGAAAACCGTACACTCGGCAAAGTAAAAATTATAATACAAGGATTCCCATGCGACATGCACATTGTCCCAGAGAATTTTCCAATAAACACGGATGGTTTACTTGGTTGGGACTTTATTAATGCACATAAAGGGCAAATCAGTGCCGAAGACAATTGTTTGCGTTTAGGCAACACACTTATCCCCTTTTACAAGAAAGAATGTTTTACGATTCCAGCCAGAATGCGACGATTGATTTACGCAAAAGTAAAGAATTCGGAAGTCCCAGTAGGATGGGTTCCGCTCCAAAACCTCGGTCCAAATATATTATTTGGCAATTTTGTAGGTAAGAATTATGAAGGTAAAACATACGCCTTTTGCATAAACACAGCTGACACAGCGATAGAAATCCCAATTCCCAATGTAACCTTGTTTGACTGCGAAACGACGAAAAATCAAAATGAAGGATATGTCGGTGAGGACGACAACAATATAAATGACAATTTGTATCTTCGAAGGATACTGAAGAATAACGACAAGTTATCAAAGAAAGAAGAAAGAACACAGAAATTTGTATCCTTGATAGATATGGAGGGAAGCAACGAAGAAGAAAAGAATCATATAATAGAATTGATAGGTGAAAATCCGTACTTATTTGGTTTAGATGGTGAACCACTGCCCTATAGACACTTAATAACACACAAAAAAAACTACAACGAACAAACCAATACGAGTAAAGCAGTATAGGTATCCAAAGGTCCTGAAAGACCAACTTGAAATTGAAATAAAAAAGTTACTTGAAAATGATATAATCGAACCATCCGACTCACCATATTGTTCACCTATGTGGATTATACCAAAGCACCCGGATGCTCAGGGAAATAAGAGATGGAGGCTTGTCACTGATTTTCGGAAATTAAACGAAATAACTGTTGGACCATGTTACCCATTACCCTTTACTGCAGATATTTTAGATGATTTAGCACCGAGCCAATACATAACAGCAATTGATTTAAAACAGGGATTTTATCAAATTAAATTAGATGAAAAAGACGCACCCAAGACGGCTTTCTCTGCTCCAACAGGAACCTTCCAATATAAAAAATGCCAATGGGATTAAAAGATGCTACAATCACCTTTACTAGAGCTATGTCTTTAGCCCTAGCAGAGTTACAAGGGAGAGAATTAGAGATTTACTTGGATGACATTATGATCTTTGCTCGAAACTTACAAGAGCATGGTATAAGGTTTACGAGATTATTAAAGAAATTAGAAGAAGCTAACCTAACTATTGAACCGAAGAAATGTCAATTCTTAAAAAAGGAAGCTAAGATATTGGGGCACATTGTAGGTAATGGTCAAATTAAAACCGACCCAAAAAAGATAGAAGCGGTAAAAAAATACCCGGTTCCCACAAGTGCGAAAAAAGTAAAATAGTTCTTAGGGTTTACAAGTTATTACAGAAGATTTATAAAAGGATATGCAAAAATAGCAAATCCCTTAAATAAGCTGTTAGGTAAGAATCAAGAATTCATGTGGAATGAAGAAGAACAGAATGCATTCGAAAGATTAAAGGGGTATCCTCATATAGATCGCGAAAAATGAAGACAAACTTTAGGAATTTTTTTTAAAGAAACTATTCAATATTTTTATTTGAAATTTTATTTACGTAGTTTCTTATAGTTTGTAGAAACATAAAAAATTTTGATATATACATAATGTTAATTAGGTGAGCCACGTAATCAAATTCAAGGTGAAGATATATTTTTTTTGGTCTCAATTGGCGCCATGTTTCGTTGTTGCTGTGTCATTCTGAAACATAAGAAACAAAGTTTTTTGTCATTATTATACCAATTCCTCGTCCACTTACTTAAATTTGAAATGTCAAAAAAAAGTTTGAAAAAATGGCGGACTTTTGAAAAAAAATTCATAAAAGTTTTTTTTTATTATTGCAGAAGAGTAATTAAATAATTTTTTAAAACAAAATCCTTTTGTTTGTCGACTAGCTAATTAAATTTCCTTTAAAATGGTATATATTTTTTTTCAATAGCTTCAAAACTCGCTGAGTAATCAGTGGCGCCAATTTGGAAAATCGAAAAATTGAGTTTTCGAGAAAAACGCGTTTAATATTCGCGGTATACAATATATTATTTTTTAATAGAATTTTTTCATGCTTACAGCTACTAATCGACTTTTGTACTATTCAGCAATGCCTGCTCCATAAAGAAGCCCTTCTTGTTCTTCGAAATGCTGATTTTCCTTTTTTTGACCTATTGTATTCGAGCGCGTACCTGCCTACCTGCGCCGCATTCCGGCAGCGCATCGCACAACTTTAAAGAAAATAGCCATAGCATCGAAACGACTGCGAATTTCACTTTAAAATTTTAACAGCATACTATTGACATGTTATACTATCGACTTATGTAATAAAAAAAATCGATTTTTCGATCGATCTATACGAGGATACCCCCTTATTAAGAGAAGAGTTGTGCAAAGAATCGGTATTGACGGCACCTAATCTAAGTGAGCCGTTTATAGTTACAACACACGCCTCTGATTATGCCATAGGTGCAGTACTCAGTCAAGGTCCGCTAGGAAAAGATAAACCATGCGTTTACGCATCACGTTGTTTAAAAGGAAGCGAATTATTATATCCAACCTACGACAAAGAATTACTGGCCGTAGTCTTTGCTAAAGAACAGTTTACACCGTATTTATATGGTAACAAATTTACAGTAGTAACAGATCACGAGCCCCTCAAACACTTTCATATAAGCAACAAAACGGATCTACGATTCAACAGACTTAAAGCAGCTTTAAGAGGCTATAATTTTGACATAATTTATAGGCCAGGTGACAAAAACTCTAACGCAGATGCTCTTTACCGCAGCCCGGTACTTGATAAAAATGAAGAAAACCCTGAAAAACCTCGTGTGGAACTATACCCATTATCAGAAAAATGTATAGATTTGAAACAACTAGAATTCAAAAAACAATCACCTCCAGCACGTTTATTAGTAACCAGAGCTGTAAACAAGCGCTGTATTCAAGGTAGTAGAAAGAAAATAAAAAAAAAGGAAGTGATTCTAACTCCGACGCTCCAAAAGATCAGAATAAAATAAAAGTATTCAAAAAGAAAATGAAAATAAAATCTGCTATTTCCTGTTCTGACAGCGACGAAGAGCTCATACGGAACACGCAAATTGTATATTTCAAGAACGAATTCCTGGCGGTTAGGAATACCGAAAATAATTTTTATCTATGTCAAGCCATTAGAAATATTTATAAAAATTGTGGGAATGTAATTATAAAATGGCTTTCATTTAGCGAGAAAGAACAATTATATTATATAGATTATGAAGACTCTGTACCGTTTGAGAGCATTTTAACGAATGTGAAATTAATAAAAGTCGGCAGTAAGTACATGCTCAGTAACGAGGAAAAATTACGCATAGAACAAATTCTAGAATTATCCATAAACAGCCAATCTAAAGAGAAGTCTCGAATACAAATAATGCATCGGCCCCCATCTCAACCTACATCGCTCTCACACGAAAAAATAAGATAATAAATGAAAATCAAAATAACAAAAAAATATTACATCAAAATAAAGGCGAAAAATTACCATTAAAACATAAAGCCACCAGCACACCATTAAAAGGACAAAGGAATCTGCTGCAAAATCATACTAAAACACCGATTCGACTACAGTCAACGCAACGGCCTAAAATAATTTTTGATGTAACTGAAAGAGGCACGCAAACCGAATTTGAAACCATTGACGCAGATACATCAACGAAATGCACTATCTCAAATGGAGTAATGCAAAATATAATTGATAATGACCACATGAGTCTTAAAGTTGATATTAAGAAAAAAAATCTATTCTGAAAGATGCACTAGAAATAAACATTTGGGAAACGGATCCCGGAGAATGTACGTCCGCTGACATGGATGCTAGCAAAACAATGCCTCCCAGTCAGAAGAATCTCTTACCAAACGCCAAAACAAAAGCAAACGATACAATTTATCGGCAAATAAATAAAAACAAAACCGCCTCAGATAAACAAAGTAAGTGTGATCAACAAAATGATTCCAAATTGGCGATCAAGTGTCAACTGTCACGCACGGCTCGAATATCCTTGCAGATAATAATATTAATAATAACAGCAGAGAGATAAGCGCATCCGGATATATCGATAATTTAAGATGGAGTCCAATTCCTGCTGATATCGATTCTTTTAATGACAATTCAAGTAACACGACACAGGAAGATAGTCGTCAAAATATTTTAGACATCCTACAGGAGAATAATAATTCACCAGAACCAGTATACACAGGAAAGTTTAGAGTTTATGAACCGGGTTCTGAATGTAGTGAACCCACAGCATAATTAATACATTCGTACGATATATCAGACGACCCTCCAGGCAATTGTTTATTCTTTTATCTTATTCGTTTATCTGCAACAGAATTAATAGCGGTCTTACGTCATTCGCCAACAATAGAAACCTGTGGAGATCCATTAGAAGCCAAACGAATACTAGATTCAGAAACTGAATACGGGGATGTAGACTGTGTATACATATTTGCCCACACGTTTAATCAAAATATATGTGTACATTATAAGCTAAACGAGAATATTACTTATTTTTGTCATTTCATTGTCAATTCTACAAACAACTGTATCCATCTACATTTGCAAGATAGACATTTTACACCCTTTATAAGAAAAGAAGATTTTAATTTCACTCGCACTTCTTTCGCGAATGAGAACCTCGACGAGATCAGAGAAGCAACTGAATGGTTCGAATCGAACCTAAATAAAGCAGCGGCCGAAGAAATTCAAGTCAATAGAGATAACAATGAGACGGATGACGCGCATTCAGATCATACAAGTCAAGTTACTCGCACGTCCTCGAGGTTATCTCCTAGCCGTGACCTTGTAAGAAATGCGAGGCCACCACGCGAGAAACCTCCATGGCACATATCGGAAAACGAAGAGGCACCCCCCTTTACTAACGTTAAAACTCTCAATTGGCATCCTTTTAAATACCGAGAAAATTGGCTTTGTTTACTCACTACTAAAGTTTCCTTTAAGGGGGTCTCACACTCAATTTTTACCGACCGAGCCAATAGAGTGATAGTATGGTTGAAAAATACTTCAATCTAGATAAATATAAAGAATTTCGACAAACTAGAAGACAGGTGCCCTTTCTTTTGTAGTTATGTATCACTGTGCAAAGTTTCTATTTATTATATTGAGGCATTGAAGAGAAAACCTTGTATAAAAAACACTATCTACGGCGTCCACATAATGAAATTTTTGTACAAGGTTTTTTCTTACACGTATCAATAAAATGACTTGAAACTTTGTATAGAAGTAAATAATTATTTAATAAAGGGCATCTAATTGTTTGTTTTGCATAGTTTTATAAAACTAAAAGTAGTTTTATTATCATTATTAAAAGAATATTTTACGCTAGATGGCAGTACGCACGGATCATGGCAAGCTAGAATATGCTTTCGCCGCCGTCACTATCGACATCACGCATGCGCATTTGTTTCAGACTCGAGACAAATAGCCGAGCAAAATAATTTGATTTGACTCCTATAAAATTTATTAATACGTGTCATACTGATACTCATATTATGACTAGTTGAATTTTCGACATGGCAAATTCAATCGTACTACGTATTTATCATAGATTCAATGTAAAAGGAAACGTACTGCTGCAAGAATCCGGCATATCTATCAATCAACCCAAGGGAGCGGATCAAAAATCGACTTGCGAGCCGTGCTCCGCTCCCTTGGGTTCTGCTTACGTTGGTCTTGAGTGTAATGTCGTATTTTTTCAGTATGTAAAAAAAAATAAATACGTATAATTGAAATACGTACAAATTCCGTAAACCAAATATACGTAACATTTATTATATATGTATATATCGAAATATAAATTATAATAGATAATAGAAAATGCGTATAAGTGAAATACGTTATTTTTTAATTTTTATATTGGAAAAAAATAGTCACACTATTTTTATTACGATGCTCTGGACATCAATGGCGCCATCTACGATCACTCGATTACGACTTGCCATAGATGGCGCTCTTGATGATAGTTATCATTTCTTACATATAACCAGCATTACCGGCGGTCAGAACGGTAAAACCACAGAATTGAGTATGAGACCCCCTTAACACAGAAATACTAGATGCATTAGTTGAAAGACAATTCCTCAATCCTACGAGTTTTAAAGAAAAAGAATTTAGTATTGCTGAGATTAAGTTAACACCGGTGTTCGATGTGCAAATTATACAAGTATTCGTCAAAAATAATATTATCGACAAAGCACTGAAGAAAGATATAAAAAAATGTGTAAAAATACTTAAAAACTCTGTAATATCAAATAAAATAAAAAGCTTTGGAACTATAAGAGATCTAGCCATATAATCGCTTTTAGAATGGGAATACTTCATTGAGCAGTGTAATTTAATGTTTCAAGGCTCTAATATAAACATAATATTTTATCTTAATAATTTACCAGTTCCGAAGGTGGAAGAGAGGTACAGAATAATTAAAGAATATTATGAATCAACAATTCGAGCACATAGGGGAATTAATAAAACATACAAAAAACTCGCAGGTGATTATTATCGGAGGAATATGAGACCGGAAGTATACCAATTCGTTTTAAGATGTGAAGTATGTCAAGTCAAGAAATTAGTTCGTGTTAAAACAAAATTGCCATTATTAATAAGCGACACTCCGGCTTGTGCATTTGACAAAATTTCCTTAGATTTTTACGGACCATTAAAACCTACCGATAATGAAAATCGCTACGTACTAACAGCACAATGTTGGCTCACAAATATTGTATTAACCCCAGTAAAGTTCGCGAACGCGCAAAAGGTAGCGAAAACTATTGTAGATAAAATAATCGCATATTTTGCACCCCCACGTGTTATTATCACGGATCAAGGTACACACTTTCAAAATCGATTACTACAGCAGTTCGCCAAAATTTTTAGAATAGACAAATACACATCCACAGCTTATCACCCCCAATCTCAGGGCGGAATTGAGAGAATGCACCACACGTTAACAGAATATTTGAAACAATATGTAGACAATATGAATGAATGGGACAAATGATTGTCAGTATGTCGACATGCATATAACTGTACGGAACATGAAGCTACGAAATTTACTCCACATGAACTAGTTTTTGGGGAAAAAGCCCGTACACCATCTAGTTTTCCACCGAAAGATAGTATACAAAATTATGGTGGTTATTTATCAGAGTTAACTTCATCCCTAATTCGAAATCAAACTCTCGCTGTCATGAACCTAGTTCAAGCAAAATATAGATCTAAATACTACTATGATAGAAAACTAAATGTGAAACATTTTAGAGAAGGAGAGATGGTTTATTTGTTAAAAGAACCCCAAATAGGTAAATTCCAAAAACAGTACGAAGGCCCATACGAGATAGTAGAAATAAATTATAAAAATAACAACGTTAAATTGCAAAATGACAGCAGTACTAAAATCACCCATTTTAATAAAATGAAGCGAGCTACAACTGTAAAAGATCCTCCACTTTGAAAAACTTCTTATAATCATGCAAAAAAAAACAATATTTGTCACGTAAACAGAAAGCTAATTTTAACGAACGAGCCGAAAAGCATAGAAATGAGGAAAACATTATATATATATAAGCCATTTTCTTTCTCATTCTCCTTTTTTTTTCTTTTCTCGCGGCCTTGGACGTCCTTACAAATATACACATTTTTTTTAAGTACAATAATTATACTACCTTTTCTCTCATATTGAAATTGTACCACTTCACACACATATACAAGAAATTTTTATTGACATGCTAGGATAACTAGCGTCAGATTTCTAATTAAATAAAACGGATGAGTTATAAAAAAAAAAAAAAAAATGAAAAATGCTTCACGATTATTTACAAGTATACAAATATATAAAACTACGATTATTCTCTTGCAGCATAACATGAATTCTGGCCATCTTTTCCATCTTCATTAACATCCATATAACTCTTTATATTTACGAAAAATTAAATAACAACGAATTTGCATCCAAGAGAGCTCTTAATTTTCACGACATACTGCAAGATGCATATTTTAATACAAAAATTTCGTACTTATCCAGACACGTAAAAACGCAATTTGTATCCCTTTATCAAGATACACTATTAAACAAATGTCTTATTGAAAAACAAATAATGGCGACAGCGATGGCTCTCATCCATCATCAACCGGATTTATTTGCTCTCACAATAATGAAAAGCATGGGTTACATGACGCACACAGCAGGAGAAGCTACTTTCATAATCAAATGTACGGAGTTACAATGCAAAATTCGTAAAACTCAAAATTGCTACGAGGATCTACCAGTGATTTGTAACAATATATCTTTTTTCTTAAACCCAGAACAAGAGTTTTAATCAAATCAAGTGTTCAGCGGGAATGCGACCCTTTGCTTCCTACCTACTTCTACATAGATAACTTTCGGCACAAATTCCCATCAACCTCGGTCAACATTAGAGAACCGTAGGTTATAAGCCCAACAACGAATCCTACTTGGCATTATGAGGAAATCAGAAATCTTATCACCAGTGGATTGTATAGTGTTGAAGATATGGACAAAGCGCAAAACCACATTTTGTTCCCTATGAAGCACCAAGCATACGCACATGAAATAGCAAAAAAATTGAGCAATCAGGCTCATCCCGATTCAATCGGAAATTATGCCAACCTACTAGACGAAGCATATATAGAAAATAAGTCGAAGTCAATCTTCAAATCATTGATATCAGATGTAACAACGTTTGGAATTTATTGTGCTGCAATTTTCGGCTTTATTACAGTATGGCAATTTTTAAAGGACACTATCAATTTATTTATCAGAGTTTATACCCTTAAAAACATATACGGGTTCAGTCGTCACTTATTAGCGGCCTTCTTTAGCTCCTTAACTCAATTGTTTACATTAGCTGCAACTCAACAAAGTGAAGAAAATAGTAAAAAGAAGAATGAAGAAAATCTGGGAAGCTTATCCCAAGATATGGCAACAGTAACGTCAGAAACGCTACAAACTCCAATTCCCGAAATCCAAAAACCAGTCCATAAGCAAAGATCCATTGCACAATCATCTCATACCATACTTAATTAAAAAATTAAGCTTCGAGTTTTACACTATAAATTAAAAAAAAAAAAAAGAAAAAAGAAAAAAGAACAAACAAACAATAAAAAAACAAGGAAGAATAACATTAGTTAGTAATAACAAAAGAAAGAGAAAAAATAAAAATAATAATGATAATAATAGATAATAAATAAATAATAATAAATATAGCAGTAATAACATTAGTTAGTAATAGCAAGAAAAAAGAGAAAGAATAAAAATAATAATAATCAATTAATAATAATAATAATAATAAACAATAAATCAATAATAATAGACATTGCAGTAATAACATTAATTAGTAAGAATAAAAAAATAAAGGAGAAAAAGAATTGTCCCCATGCTTGCGTAAGCGCCCGCGAGCTCGCTGAGCTTTCAATTGATGAAGATTGGAGTTTGTGGTACGAGCAGTTGCAAAAATTTCGTTGCTCACGAAGTGGACGAAAGAAAAAAAGTAGCGGTATTTCTTACATTTTTTGGAAAAGATGGCTACATGCTGCTACAGAATTTAGTATCTCCGGAAAACCCGTATAGTTTATCGTGTGTTGCGGATGCAAAATCATTTGAAGCCGGCACCGAGTATAATCGCACAGCGCTACAAGTTTAAAGAGTGTCGTCAAATGGAAGGGAAGGATGTTGAAATTTTGTAGCCAAATTGAAGAAAACTACCATGTTTTGTGAATTTGGACAATCCAGTGAGAGATCATTTTGTATGGGGTCTCGCTGGAGATACAATCAAGAAAAAGTTGTAAGTGAACGAGAATTGACGTTTACGCGGGTTATCGAATTGGCATTGTCACACGAAACAACGGATCGGAATGTTGCCGAAATGCAATTTTATCACAAAGGAGCCGCTAGTTCCGTGAATTTCGTGATAAAAAAAGAGAAGAAGAAATCCAGCGGTGCAGCCAACGTCAAGAGTAAACAAGTCAACTGTTATTGTCATGGACAAGCAAACCACATTTCGTCGACTTGTAAGTATCGTGAGTATAAATGTAATAAATGCGGTAAAAAAGGGCATTTACAAGCAGTATGTAAAACAAAAGGTAGTGTACCTACAGTTGACAAAGCGAGTGTTAAAAACAATGTAAATTTAGTAAATAAGAATGCCAATGTAAATAATTCGGTAAATTGTGAAAATTTATCGGACGGTTTTAATCAATTGTTTAATGTAAGAGATTGCGTTGTAAATGTGATACGAGATGTCAAGCCATTAACGGTTAGTTTAATAGATGAAAAGTCTCCGATCACATTTAAAATTGATACAGGGTCACCGATATCGGCTATACACACAGGTTGTATGAACAATCGAAAGAATTAGGACGAGTTAGATTGCAACAGACGGATCGAACGTTTAAAGGTTATGGCAGACATTTAATCAAACCGGTTGGTATTTTAAAAGTTAACGTACAATATGAAGATAAATCGTATAGGGTAGATTTGTTTGTAATATCAGGCGAGTGTATATCGATAGTAGATCAACCGTGGCTATTAGAATTGAATTTGATTAAAATAAGCGACGATGAACAAAGTGTGATTAAACCGATTTTTGTAAATAAATTAACGACGAATGACTTACTAGAGCGTTTTCCGGAGGTGTTCACAGATACATTAGGAACGTATGCAAAGCGTAAAGTGTCATTAGAGTTAATAGAAAATTCAAGGCCAGTTTTTTGTAAGGCTAGGCCAGTATATATATATATATATATTAAAGTTTATGAAGTAATTAAATGAATTTCACACTCGTCAAAGAACTGCCACATTAGTTTTATATAGAAATGAATATTACACTTGCCATTAATATGACATATAATATCCCTATACGTGTATTTCACAAAATTTCAAAATTAATTTTATACTTGCCATGTAACTGATCACACATTTAGAAAAGTTATAGCGATGGAGAACTATAAATAAACCACTTATACAACATTATTTCTTTAAATTTATTCAAAAGTCATTGTAAGTGTCAAACTGTCAAGTCTAAAAACCTATATGAGTTACAGTTATAAAACTTCTATGTATATATTTATACTTGATATATATGAATAACGATGAACAACAATAACTTCTTCATTTAATTAATATTATTTCTTTTTCAAAAATATTCAAGTCAATGTGACTTTACACATTCATACATCACTCAGCATGAGAATAATAATATTCCTATGTATTAGGAACAATTGCAAAATAAATTTTACACTTGCCGTGCAACTGATCACATATATATTAATTTTATAAAAATGTAAATAGTTATCGAATAGTTGTAAAGATGGAGAAATATAAATAAACTAATAATATATAACATTATTATTTCTTCATACCAAAATTATTCAGACCATTATGTAATTGTCAAACTATCATTTCAAAAAAACCTATATACGCATTACACTTACAAAACTTCCAAATGATTATATACACTTGACACATCAAAAGGCGCGATAGCGCCTGACGCAAGTATAGGCGCGAGAACCATTATATACAGCTAACTAGCCCCCCCCCCCCCAGATTTTTACTTTTTAACCACTTCAATATTACTTATTTATTTTGTGCTATTGGCCACGCATTACTTTCCTTATTGCTATAACCCTCACTGTACAACAAGTTTTGTCCGAATTCATTCACGCATAATTAAGAAAATCGATGCCGAAGATATTGCTTGCTGAATTCCTTTTCTCGATTTTTGCTTCTTCCCTTTTTTCGTCTCCCTATGTATATATATATGTCTATAGAAAGCGAAAAGAGATAGCAATATGAGAGATGTGTGAGATAGAAAGACAGCGTTGCGTGCCGGCCGGTCAAAAAACGCGTACAGAGCTCCCAACGATTGGCAGGACATTTAGTTTAGATGTGGCAGCGAGAGGGCGCTATATATATTATACTGCTACTGTCATCTCAGTACTCTCTGTTGACATACATTTTGTTTGGTAATAGTTTTCTATCAAAGTATAAAGTATTCAACAATCATTTATTGTGTCAAATTTTTTATTAACTTAAATTTTCTGAATTATTCTGATTAAAAATTAATTTTTTAAATTTTTTATAATCATAGGAAGGTTGTCGATACAATGCTTTGCACATTGCAGTCAAAGTCACACAAAGTCCACAAATGTGTAAATTAAAATTTGGATACCATTGGAAATCCAGAATTTATTAAAATGTTTTATGATGAAACCGATAAAACCAAAAGTTATGTAGATAGGGCATACATGTATTACAAGATTTTGTTTAAACATGGTGAAATTCACTACAGCTCCATCCTTAACACAAAATCTCACGTGAGATCTCATCCGACTTTTTACTCGGACCGCTGTTTAAACTTCACAAATAATAGGAAATCAATTTATGAATATGGTGAGTCACTTACTAAGTGATAACACCCCCCAGATAAGTCCAAAAATCGAGGTTTGACAGCGTTTCAGACATATTTTCAACGATCGAAAATATTTCTAAAAATCGAAAATATGCTTAAAACGCTTTGAAACCTTGATTTTTCAACTCATCTGGGGGGTGTTATCACTTAATAAGTGACTCACCATATACATAAATTGATTTCCTATTATTTGAGAAGTTTAAGCAGCGGTCCGGGTGAAAAGTGGGATGAGATTTTGGCATGAGATCTCACGTGAGTTCTCACGTGAGATTTTGTAATAGGGATCTTGAAAATGAATAGTATAATTATTATATTACTCGAGTAATTGGGAAGTCCATTCAGATTATATGCAAGCTATCAACAATTGGTTTGTTTTACTTTTATTTGTTTGCCACAAAGTCTCTTGAGAGCATATATTCATGAAGTAAAATAGAAACTTTACATATATAAAATAGCTTGCGTATAGTCTCAATAGACTTCCCAGTGACTCCAGTATATTGGATATAAATTAATAATTGTTTAAACATGGTGAAATTCACTTTGGGGTTAAGAGTGTGTGAAGAAACTTTTTTAATTTGACTGAATTTTCGTGAACGAAATGTCAGATCCAAATTACACGGATCTACACCTTTCAAAAATCTAAAAAAATTAGGTAGCTTAAAGCAAAAGTAAGGGCATAGCGTTTAGATTTTTTAAGAAATAATAATTTTTTTAATAATAATTGAGTAAACATTTTTAGATGATAATTATTAGTAAATAAGTCATAAACTTTCAACGCAAACATAGTAATGTTAAATAATCAATTTAAAAATCTGGAAAATTTTGGGTATTTTGCTAAAACATTCAGACTAAGATACGTGTTTTGAAGTGATTTTTTATTTAAATAAAAGTTATATTGTAGTTCATCTATACAATATCTGCAGAAAAGTTTCAACATATTAAAGTATATAAGTATATATATAATAAGGAATATCATTTGATAGTGTATCACAAATTTTCATTGATTTAAATTTATTGTACGATTTTTATTACTTCCAAAAAGCTACTCTCAGAGTCTCAGATAACCGCGCATGCATTTCAAGTCGGCAAAATGCTGGTATATTCACGGCACGGCGTGTCGCACGTTTTTAAAAGCAGATTGTCAGCACAATAATAACGGTCCATGTTAATATTTATATGATCCTATCAAACTTCGAAATTTTTAAATATACGACTGAAATGGTCACAGAATCGGTTCCATTTTTTATATTTAGAAAATGTAAATATAAAAAATTCTAAAATTTTGCATTTTCTTAAGTTAACGGATTTTGTGTGAATTATTTTTAATTATGGCAAAACTTGACTTTGCAATAAATTAAAGAGAGTTTTACATCGAGAACAATTTTTTACTCGATGTTTGTCAGTGAAAAATTACGAGACAATAGAGCAACAAAGTGGTCATCGATCTTCCACCCGCAGCTCTAAATTTAATTATGTCGATATGGACACTTCGTCCATAGCAGAGAAGCAACAGTCAGATCTTGTAATGCTATTTCAAATGGAAAAATCTGAGTTGTCCTTTTCTTCTCCGGTTGAAAAGAACCAATAAAATCCCATAAAAAAATTTTAATTAGAACTTATAAGTTTTTGCACCAGGAAATTCTTATAAAAACCAGTAAAGTTTATCATTTTGTTGGTATAAGAAATATCTAATGAACTTTGTACTATGTAACGAGATACGGATAATATGAGGAATAAAAAAATCAACGAAGGTACCGAGGCGCGAAGTCACGATCCCGGGAGCGCGAGGCAGAACCTTGACCACTGCGCTACCACTCGAAATCCGTACCCGTTATAACTACTATTCATTAACATTTTTTAAAGAAAATGAATTCAAAAATTCACATATTATTTTTATTAAAAATATTTTATCGTAATTTATAAGTAAATCAAACCTCGATTAAAACAAAATTAATAATATTTTGCACTATACATTTATTGAACTTACCTGATGCATTTACAAAAAACTATTTTAATACTCTGAGTTACAAACTTTATCAGTTAATATGTGTTTATACCAATGAAAAATATTTTTCAATAGTAGAAATTAATGGATATTTTCTACCGTATTAATTGTGGAATTAATAAGTATTTTTATTATATTTTATTGACTGGAATAAGGTAGCATTTGCAGATATTTCGAATGGATTTTTAATTAATATTCATGTACTTTATCCGCAAATATGGTATTTCATTTTATTGGTTCTTATTATATAAATTATTTAATACCTGATTATTATTAATATTATTTTTATTTAATTTATATATTTTACTTATATTTTAACACTAATTACAGTAAACGCTCTAACCACTATATAAGGCATACATATGAATATTTGCAACTTGTATATACAGATTATCCATGTTTTATTATTCTAATAATTGTTATTTATTCTTTGATTTATGCAAAAGATTCATGTTAGAAAATAATTAATTAACAGCATATAAACAATTTTAGAATACTTTTTTTATACCTTAAAACATAATATATTATTAATGTTACTATGCAAAAGGGTACTAGCTCTTGCAATATAATTTTAAAAATAAAGAAAGGCTTTATTGATCTCCACGAACACAATTTCAAATCATTATTGTAAACGACTCCCTTCGTCGGGGAGGTCCTCATAAACACGTTGAGTGGATCGAGGCTTTTGTGACTGTGTGGGTGTTTGTGCGATTGGAGATGACGATATTGACTCCAGGATGTAAATTGTATTTCTAGGGCTTTTTTTGTTGCCTTGAAAAGGGACGGTTAACAAAACGTCCGAAACGTCGGCAAAAACAAAAATTGTGTTCGTGGAGATCAATAAAGCCTTTTTTCGACGAACGATAATCTCTCCCACCATCTATAAATTTAAAACTAAACATATATATTAAACTAATGGTTAAATTTCATGTACACTGAGAAAAAAATTTTTTTTAATCAAAATCGGTATCTTTGAATCAAAGAAATTTGGTTTAATGATAACTATTTCTTTATTTGAAAGATATACACATTGTTTAAACCAAAAATATTTTTTTCTCCGCAAAGAAATATTTCCTTCACAAGATCCTATATATTTTTTTTTATTTAAAGAAATATTATTTTCACAAAATAAATTTTAATTTAAAAAAGCAAATTATTATTTTAAATTTACCAATTTCTTTACAGAAAGATGAAAAAGTTAATCAAACTGGAATCGACAAGTATTTTGAAATAAATAAATATCTTTCATTCTAACTCCCATATTTTTTCTACTTATTCATATTTTAATTACATTTTTTTATAAGTAATTTATACTCCATAATAGTTTTCTGCAATTGAAAGTACTGAAATCAAATTGTGTTATTCTAATCAAACTTTGAAAATTGTTATCTGATAAATAAAATTGTTATCTGTCAGATAAATTTAATTCCAAGAAGGTGTCAAAACCCGCAAGTATTGTGTTATTCTAATCAAACTTTGAAAACTGTTATCTGATAAATAAATTCTGCAATTCAATCTGACATGTGGTGCAAGTATTATTTTATTATTTAAAAGAATAAAAAAGAAATGTCCATTTTATTAGTATTGCAGAAATTAATTTTGCACAAATTAATATCATTAGAATATTATTTATTTATTACTGTAAAACATGTGAGGGCCAGAAATGAAAAATAATAGTGTAAGATACTTTTCATATAAAAAAATCTGCATTCAGATTGGTAGAAATTTTTGCATCGTTCAAAATACTTGTCGATTACAGTTTGATTTCAATTCTTTCAATTGCAGAAATTTTTTATACCAAATTTTCGTAATATTTAAAAAAATATTTAATTAAAATTCAAAGAAATAGATAAAATAAGGTAGTTAGAATTAAAATTATTTATTTATTAGATAACAATGTCAGATTGAATTGCAGAATTTATTTATCAGATAACAATTTTCAAAGTTTGATTAGAATAACACAATACTTGCGGGTTTTGACACCTTCGTGGAAGGTGTTTTCGAATTGAATACTTTCAATTGCAGAAAAATATTATGGAATATAAGTATAGAAAAGGTGTAATTAAAATATAAATAAGTAGAGAAAATATGGGAATTAGAATCAAAGATATTTTTATCTTATACTTTAAAATTTATCAGACAGATAACAATTTTATTTATCAGATAACAATTTTCAAAGTTTGATTAGAATAAATAATACTTGCGGGTTTTGACACCTTTTTGAAAGGTGTTTTTGATTTCAGTACTATTTCAATTGCAGAAAACTATTATGGAGTATAAATTACTTATAAAAAGGTGTAATTAAAATATGAATAAGTAGAAAAAATATGGGAGTTAGAATGAAAGATATTTATTTATTTCAAAATACTTGTCGATTCCAGTTTGATTTCAGTTCTTTCAACAGCAGAAAACTATTAAGGACTATAAGTTTATATATAAAAAATGTATAATTAGTATTTAAAGAAATAGAAAAAAATGGGAGGTCGAATTAAAGATATGTATGTATCAGACAAGAATTTTGATAAGTGTGTTTAGAAAAACACTATACTTGCGGATTTTGTCATCTTCTTGGAAGGTGTTTTTAATTTCAGTACTTTTAAATGCAGAAAACAATTGTGTTGTATAAGTTATATAAAAAAGGTGTAATTAAAAAAATAGTATTCTTAAAGCACATGAATTAATTGGTAAAATTATGTAGAATCTTTATAAATACATAGTGAAGTGGTATAATAATTATTTTACAGAACTACTAATAAAAACTTGTATTTAAAAAAATAGCGCAAGGCAGTATACTAGGTTCTCTATGTTGGGAACTGTATTAGATTAAAATAATAATTTATATTGTTTCATTGGTGATATAGCATACTAAAGTTGCCAGAAAGTATTGTTATATTTATTTATTATTATTTTATATATAATATATTGAAACTTTCTATAAAATTTAATAGTGTAGAAAGCCTTGTATTTATCAGAAACAAACAATTTATACTAAGATATGCAAGTATGTTGCTAATAAAAGAGGGTTTTGTGCAATATTTGAAAAAATATTGAGCAACACAAATTAGTTCGGAAATACCGATTAAAATTTATATAATACTTTGTAATAAATACATGCACGGACGATTTAGAGTCAAAATTTAAAATAGAATGCTAAGGTTGAAATTTGATAAGCGGGGAGGGGGGATGTCTAAAGGAAATATCGAGAAATAAAGACTTCAAGGTACAAGGTGCGTGGAATCGTCGGGTTCCCGGTATCCAAGTGGTAAGGCAACTGCCCGGTAAGCAGGAGACCGTCGGTTCGATCCCAAACTGGGGACGTTGATTTTTTTCTTTCTCGATTTTTCCTTAATTAATTTTCTAATACCTCTGGCAACATTTAAGACTTAGCGATATGCAAGTAAGTTGCTAATAAAAGAGGGTTTTGTGCAATATTTGAAAAAATATTGAGCAACACAAATTAGTTCGGAAATACCGATTAAAATTTATATAATATATAATTGTTACTAGAATATACTTTCTGCCAATTTTAATACTCTGTATCATCAATTAAACAACTTCCATAATTATTTTAATCTAATAAAGTTCCCAACATAGTGAACTCAGTATATTGCCTTACGCTATTTTTTTAAATACAAGTTTCTATTAGTAGTTTTGTAAAGTAATTATTATTTCATTTAACCAAGTGTTTGTAAACGATCCACATGATTTTATCAATAGATTTGTGTAATTTGGGTCTGACATTTCGTTCAGGAAAATTCAGTCAAATTAAAAAAGTTTCATCACACACTCTTAACCGCTAAGAGTAAAAACTGAACCTTAAATGAGTAATTTGTTGACTTTACTACTCTTTAAGTAACATTAAAAATCCCAAAACTACACCTTTTAAACGACTTAAACAACTAAAATTACTCTTTAAACAGTGCAAAATATAAAAATCACAAAAAGTAAAAAATGTCCTTTAAAGAAAGAAGAAAGTGGAACTATTGCTCTATTGAAAAGTATAAACTAAAAATCACCAAGTATTTCTGTTGAAAAACACAACATTTTTTCAGAAAAGTATATACCCTACATAATTTACTTACTTTAATTGTTATTTTTTTATTTTAACTAATCTTATGTAATACATAAGATCCAATCGTTAAATATCAAAAACACCTTCCACGAAGATGTACAAATTCACAAGTATGGTGTCAAAGTATTATTTATTTGTTTTATTTAAATGTAAAAAACGTATTCAATAACTATAAGTATATACAACATAATTAATACCTTATCAACATTTGTTAAAATTATTTAAGTAAGTGAAAGTATAATTATTAATTAAACACATCCCTTTCACTTAACGTTGGAAAGAGAATAATCTTGTATTTATTTTAGTTCATATATAATTATTATTTATATTAAATATATTATTCATTTGCCAAATTATCGAACAAATATGTATTGGCTTTATACAGAAAGTTAAAAAAAAGGTTATTCAGTAACATTAATAAGGATGGTGAATTACACAGGGTCCGCTTAAATAACAATACGCTTTTCATCAATCATTCAGGTCACTCGACATTTTATTAAATTTTATTAAATGACATTCAAACTTGTCAAAGAAATGACATAATTGGTTACATTTAAATGTTAAAATGCGTATACAATAATATTTGAATTTTAATTAAAGTCACTGATTCATGTAAATGTTACAAAATTAAAAGACTTTCAAACTTGTGAAAGAAATGACTTAATATTATTTCCAACTACTGTTAAAACGGAGTTAAATTTTCATTCTGTTTCATTTTTTCTTTTACTAATTTTTCAGTCTTTTCTTTAACTCCTATACCCCATGTAAATTCTAATTCAACTTCCTTATTCTTTTTCTCTTCTTCTGCTTGTTCAAAAGATTTTATCAAGGATTTGTATTTGTCTATTGGGTTTTCACTAGTATCTGAATGGACTTCTCAGTTACTCGAGTAATATAATATTGTACTATTTAATTTCCAGTCACTGGAGTTATAGTGAATTTCACCATGTTTAAACAATCATTAATTTATATCCACTATACTGGAGTCACAATTATAATAAATAACCTCTTATCTTTCAAATTATAAATGTATGTAACGTATAATATTGTACTATTTAATTTCCAATCACTGGAGTTATAGTGAATTTCACCACGTTCAAACAATCATTAATTTATATCCACTATAGTGGAGTCACAATTATAATAAATAATCTCTTATCTTTCAAATTATAATGTATGTAACGTATAATATAAAATAAATAAAAATAATATACAATATATATACAACACATATGAAAAGTAACAGCAACTCCCTCTCGCGGAATTTTTCAGAGTCTGACCCGAGTTTTTACCTCTGTCCGTGCCTTCTCCTGGGCTGGAAAGTATATATAGTGATACATATGTATATGGAAGACGAAAAAAGGGAAATCGCAAAATTGTTGAAAGGAATTCAGCAAGCAATTTCTTTGACTTGCTTTTTCTGCAATATGCGTTTATGAATATTCGCAGAATTTGATGTAAATTGAAGAAAATAACTAAGGAATTAGAGATTAATTGATAAACATCAAAAATTAAATTCATATATAAAAATATACGATATGAAAAAATCCGAGGGTTAAAGTAGCTGTATATAAGGGCTTGTGCGCCTGCATACTTGCGTCAGGCGCTGGCGCGCCTTATGATATTAGCGATAAAATTCAAAAAAACTCGAGAACAAATTTTTTTCTCAAATTTCGGTGTTTTTTTGTTTACATTAGTCTTATCATTTTTGCTTTAAATCTGGCCAAAATTTTGACAAGGGATTCTGACAGCAGAAAATCTTACGTCAGAATGTCTAGAAGCAAAATTTTTTTTGTAACACGCACGAATTTTGCGTTTTTGCGCCCTAAAAATAGGGCCTAAAGTATCCCTTTAGCAACCGGCGGGCGCAAAAGCACTTTAGTGCTGCCGAGATTCAACAAACATCTGCTCCCTAGATTTAGCGCAATGGTGCGTGCGTGCTTGCGCCTATGCGTGTACATATTATATATATATATGGGATATTCCACGTGAAGTGGTCCGATCAAACTTTAAAAATTGACCAAAGTTTAGGTATACATTGCAAATGTTTTTCAAAATACAGAAAAAAATTTTTGGGTACTGGAATTTATTAGTTTAATAAAAAGTGTCTTCTATTGATCGTCACGAACCAATGGTGTTTACAGATGTTTATTTAAGTAAACTTAATAAACTTAATAACTTAAATAAACATCTGTAAACACCATTGGTTCGTGACGATCAATAGAAGACACTTTTTATTAAACATTACTTGAACGAACGATAGATTCATTTAAACAATGGAATTTATTAGCTCAAAAGTTATTCTAACCTCAAAAAGTGAACTTTTTCCAGTTTTTTTCAACACCAGCTGGGTTCATTGCTATTTAACTCAAAATCTATCAACTTTTACTATAGAACATTATATGTAACATTCGTTGCTAATTATATTTATTCTTCTGGGTTAGAATTTCAAGGTCTCTTTAAATAAAATAATACTTGCACCACCATATATTAAGTATTTCAGTCGATTTATTTTTGACCTACTATAATTAGTAGGTTATCGTATAAATAATATAAAGCATTCTAATATTTTACATCTAAACTAAAATGTATTTCCGATTAAGAATTGGACGTGTATATTCTTTTTTTTACCATAAAATTGTTATCATGTACTATTAGTGCTTCATTTCACAGCAAAAGCAAATCAAAATAAATCGTTGTGTCGACATATAAACCTCATTAGAAACATATAATGTCGTTATATAAATCTTTTAAATGTTACTGAATAAGAAAGCTAAAAATATTTTATAAGCAAAATATATAAAAGTTTAATTAAAAAAAAAATACAATGTATGGTATGGTAAAAAATACTTGTCGATTATTCCGCTTTGATTTCAGTACTTTCAATTGCAGAAACTTTGTATGGAGCTTAATATTATACACACACCAATATATATATATATGTGTACACGCGCACGCACATATACGCACGATTGCGCTGAATCTAGGGAGCAGATAAGATAATGAATCTTTGTTGTTTGTTAAAGCTCAACAGCGCTAAAGTATTTTTGCGTCCGCCGGATGCTAAATGGATACTGAAGGCCCTATTTTTAGGGCGCAAGAACGCGGAATTCATGCGTGTTACAAAAAAATATTGTTCCTAGGCATTAAGATTTTCTGCTGTCAGAATCCCTTGTTAAAATTTTGGCCAGATTTAAAGCAAGAATGATAAGACCAATGTAAACAAAAAAAAACAAAGAAATTTGAGAAAAAAATTTGTTCTCGAGTTATTTCAGAATTTTATCGCTATAATAACCTATACTCGAAAAAATTTATTCACTCAAAATGTGAAGGAAAGCGAAGAGAATAGTTGCACTTTAAACCAGTAATTTTTTAGTGAAAAAAATTTTTTGATCTTATTCGGAATTTGACCCCCAAATAACTCATGTTTTTTTAATCCAATCGATTAAAAGGTGCATAAAATAAGTTTCTAATTACTTTTTTAGTGGAGAAATTTATTTCCGATCGATTTTAAGCAAAAAAATAATTTTTATTCCCCGATTTATTTCATCATTTCTATTACACTGTAGTTTCAAGTTGTTTTTGTATCAATCCAATAACCCTTATATCCATAAACCCGTTTATCGGGCTACTTTACAAACGTGCTTTTGGGTTAAGCGAACTACAAATCTCTAAAAAAACGATCGAAAACACATTTCTTCACTAAAAAAAGTATTTAGAAACTTATTTTATTGATTTTTTAATCGATTGGGTTAAAAAGACATGATTTTTTGGGGGGTCTGAAATGTACGAAAATGTTTTTTTGATACATTTACGATCGCCGTACAGATCCCGCCATTTATAAACTATATGGTAAGACATTTATGTTTATCAAAGAACTATAATATATCATTTATTTTGATGATTCAAGGTTACTTATATTCGATAAATTAACAATAATTCGAAAAAACGTGTAGTATTCAAAAAATACTAATTTAAACAACAACTGTTGTCTTCACCTTTCTTCATATTTTGAGCATAGATTATATTTGCAATAACGAAAAAGTTAAAGATTAAGAAAATCAGCAAGCAATTTCTTTTTAAGATTTTTTTCAATATGTGCAAATGAAGTTGGACGAAATTGAATTTTAGCAAAGATAAATAAATAAAGAAAGTGATCCTCATAGAAGCACATATAAATTAATGTAATTAATCAAAAAAGTTATGGAAATGCAGAATCAGGGCTCTAGTTAGCTGTATAATTGGTTCTCGCGCTTATACTTGTGGCAAAGCGTTACCGCGCCTTTTGAGTTTTTTTCTAACTCTGAGTTACATGACTGCTTAATAGTCGCATTGAATTAAATAATTTAAAAAAAAATCTAATTATATAGTGGTTAAGTTATTGTTTTCAAACCTTACAATTATTCAATAACTTTTAAAACATTTTGGCAATTATTAGTTAATGTACATATGAACATTTTAAGGATATGAATGATTGATAGTCACAATAAGTTAAATAATTTAAAGAAAAACAAAGGTTAATTATAAGTTGATATAAGTTATTATTCTCGTCCAATCTTAAAGTTTATTATAGTATCAATAATAAAATTGTTATGAAAGCCTAACATATTTTTGACTACGGATCCAAATACGATTATTAAGTATAATATTGTGTTATGTTATAGTTGTATAAATTACAATAAAAACAGATTTTAATAATTTATTTATGACATTTCCTGAAATAAGTTTTTTTAATCTTAGTAGGCAATTTTTCAGATATAACTAATTGAAATGTAAAGTATGTCAATATCTATGTCAATCTACGAGTGTACTTTAATTAAAGTTACTTCCAATAAAAATAATAAGAATTTTAATATTTTAAATTTATTTACAAAAGAAATCTTCAAGAACAAGTATTTAAAAAAATTTTATTGATACTTAAACATAATAATTTACATTAGTCCCCTTTTTTTAGTTAAACAGTTACTGCATTAATTAAATTCTGTTCAGAGCAAAAAATTTTAAGAATAAAAAGTAATAAATATATTGAAAATAAATTTAAATTGTAATCAGATAGAAATTACTTGATTATCTATTATGATTTCAGAGCACTTTTATTGATGCTAATTAGTTATTTATTATAATAATAATAATAATCACAAATGATTATTTAAAAAAAAATAATAGTAGTTTTCAATAAATAAATTAAACAATAACAGTATTATTTTTGTGTAAAAAGTATTTGGGGATAGTCTTTTATTTTATAGTGAAATTTTTTTACTGCGATTAAAAAATTTAACTTGATTTTATTTAATTAATGCAGTATCTGTTTAACTAAAAAAAGAGGAGTAATGTAAATATGTGTAAGTATCAATTAAATAATTAAGCATGCAAACTATTTTTTTTATTTATACTTTTAATTCTCTTTTTATACATCAAAAAGGGAAAAAGACGTATTCTATAAAAGGAAATCGACATGTGAAGTCTTCACACATACTTTTCTTATAAATCAGTAATAAATGATTTCAAACGAAAGTTGAGCAGTATAAAGATAGATTGACAGTGAATAACTTAAGATTAATCATATAATGTAATTAATAAATTATATTTGAACGTATTTCAAAACAAGAATTGATGGAGCACGTTAACTGACTATATAGGGCTAGCTTATGTTATGCTCCAGTACTTGCGATGGAAGCGCGGGCGCGCCCCTTGAATACTTCTATCTCTGTTGCTAAAGAATATAATGTAGAGACGAATGCATGTTTGCCACTGGCCTCGGGCCGCAAATAATTGATCCTCTATCCAAGACTGACATTTGCAGGACCAGCGGTGGTAAATTTTACCCTCTCCATGACTGCTCCCCTCTCTCTGTTGGTGTGTATCTCTCTATATCTCTCCCTTTTTCACCATCTCTCTCTTTTTCTCTCCCTCCCTTTGCCCTCTCTTCAACGTCATTTTCTCACTCTCTCTCTTACTCTCTGCTTTTCACTGTTACCAGCTGCAACAACGGGGAGAACCACAGCCATCAGTGAACAGTCACGGTGTAGCCAGTTAGTCGTATATCAAAGCCGATACGAAGTGAATCAGACCAATCGTTTTTATTCTTACATAACGCATATACCATTGAATTTTTATTAATATTACAAGTTCAACTGTACCTGTGTGTACGTGTGTGTAAAGTTATCTTTGGAAATTCGTATATTTGCATATGTAAACAACAGCAAAATCCATGAGTAAATAGAAAAATGCATACACTTGTATCAAGAATATGTTCGTATACAGTTTCACTACGCGCTTTGTTCGTCCAGAACCATCATCCTGACAATGAAAAGCAAAGTATTTATGAATAACAGTTGGCATACCAGTTATTCGGACAACACCAGAACGCCGTTTCAGTTACGATTCTATCTTCGCATCAGTTACTGACCGTTTAGTCCAGGTAAAGTACTATCCAGGTATTTTTATTTTCACCTCAGTATGAGGATAATATTTTAGGATTTTAAAAAAATATTAAACCTACGTAAATATACTGTTATATATGTTATACGATATATGTTTTGAGAATATAGCATAGATTTTAATACAAAAAAGTCATTATAACTAATTTAGATTATTTAATATATATAATTATTAAACAAAATAAATTAATAAATGTTGATATTATAAAACGAACATATAGAATTTGGTAATTATTTGATTGTTGTTTATAATAATTAATCTATTTAATATTTAATTCTAATTAAATTCATTTTAAAATTATAATAAGTTGTACTTATATATTAATTAATTTAAAAGGTATTTTTCTGTTGAGAATATAGAAGTACCTATACAATTATTGAAGATTTATCAGATTATTAAATGAATATATTTTGAAATAGTTTGTAATAATAATCCCGCGTAGAAAAAATTTCACGGGAAGCGCTAATTGGATGATATTTATATACAAACGTTTTGCCGTTAAAATTATTTAAATTTTAATAACAAAACTGATAAACTTTATTCCATATATGAGGCAATTTGTTTTTTAATAATAATAAATAATTTTTTGGAAATTTAAACCACTGATCTTTCTTTTGTTCCACCTACTGATCTATTATATATTGATTACAACTTTATGTTATATCGAGATCATGAAATTCTCAGTTAGTTTAAACTGGTTTTTGTACTTAATTAAAAATTAGTATAAAGTTAAAATACCTTATATTATTTAAGATTTTTCAAGTAAATATTTTCCTGTTAAGGGTATACTAGAGCTATTGCCTCAGTCATTAGTTGATTGATTTAAGTGGCGCTGCAGTCAAGGGACGAATTGGATGCAAACGCAATATAAACAAAAACTTACTTATATCTAGGTGGTGATAAGTATGCTTATTTTTGTGTGTTAAACTGAGAAATACGTTTCATAAGTTATATGGTGCTTTTGAGAGTCAGTGGCCCAATATGCTATACGAAAAGTCGTATTTATTATTATTATTATTATTCTAGTGAAATAAATGCTTAACGCCATATAGCAACTTGGTCCCTTTAATTTTAATTATGGCACCGACACAAAAATGCATGGAAAAAATAGATCCAATCAACAGAAATATAGGTAAGGTAGAGATTTTTTATAGCAAAAATTTTAGTACCAAGGTGATTTGAGTAATTCAACTATTTCGAAGTTTTAATTTATCTAGCGCTAAATTTCGCTAACTTAAAGGATAAAAATTACTAATGTAATTTATATACATTGCTACCTAAATAAGTATTAACTATTTATATTATAACGTTTATTATGTGTTCATATATAATATGAAGCAAAAATGTAACTATTGTAAATTCAGCAATTATAATACATTTTTTATAATTTTGTTCAATTAAACACAGACTGTTATTTACTGAAAATAGTTTAACGAATCTTTTTTGTGGGTTAAATAAATTATACTTAATTTTTGCTATTCCAGCACCTTTTATTCTTTTTTTCGTAAACCTCCCAATAGACCTAAGTAATGTTATAGTTTATATTTATATTGCGTTTTCATTCGACCGCATCTTTGACAGCAACGCTATTAAGATGAAAATGTTTGTTGTTGTTTGGTTCATCACTGATAATCATCAGAAATAAATTTTTTTATTTAGTATGTGTATTTTATGTTTAAAAGACTATGCTTATTATCAAAAATAATGTAAAAAGTATTAGATGAAAATTTTTCCAACCCATACAGAACCTTGTCTGAGATGTCCAGCTCTCGACACTTGAATCGCTGTCTGGATGAAGATTTAAGTCAATTCGAAGATAAAATAAAGAAAGCGTACGTGCTTAAAGCTCTTAATGCGCAACTCACCGAGCAGAAAGCCGAACGAATGGCAATGGACGTCCAGGCACGAGCTGCAGATAAAATCGAGCAATATCGCGCAGAAGCCGAGTACAGTAATCGGTGCCGAGTCGAGGAAATGAAACGAGCTAAACGCGAAAGCGAAATGAAGGCCAAGCTAATAGAACAAGTAGAGGAAAAGCGTCAAAAACAGATTGCTACTGAGGAAGAAGCACGGCTGGAGCGCAGAACTCTTGTTGCAGTTGACCGAGCACGTGAGAAGCGCGAGGAGTGCGAAAGATTCAAGAAAAAAGAGCAGCTGGCGGAGCAACTACTTCTCAAATACTTAATTCAGCGAGAAATTCGAGAAATAAATAAGCATAAACTACAGGAACAAGAAGTTGAGGAATCAGCAAAAAATGAGAAATATATAAAGAAACTAAAAGAAGAAAAAGAAAGAATCGAAGCTCTTCGAGTAGAAGCAAACCACAACCGAGAGAAGCTAATTTTGACAGTTGTCGAGATTCTGCTTAAACTGCAAAGAGATACAGTCGAACGTCGTCGACTTATTACTGAACTCGTTATTGAAGAAGTCAAACGGGAAACAGAAATAGAAGCCAGAGAGGTTGAACAATGCCGAATAGAAAAGATGCAGGATTATCGCCACGACTTAGAACAGCAAATTCAGTTCGAAAAGGAATGCAAACTTCGTTTTCTGGAACGAGAAAAGGAGTTTGCAGAGACGATTATGACCAAGATTATGGAGTCGAAGAAGATGAAACAGCTTACAGTGGAGGCGTGTAGACGACGCAGAGTAGAGTATCGTGAGGAACTTGATTGGCTCATGAAGGAACGCGAACGTATACGATTGGAAGAACTTGGCAGACTTTATCTAGCTCTGGAAAAAGAAATCCAACAGGAGGATGAATCTAAGAAAGAAGCAAGAAGAGCAAGAATAACCCTTTTAGAACACCATATCGAAAATATTGCAGAATATATGAGTAAAAAGTCACTTAACGAAGAAGAACGATTAATCATCAACAGCTTTCAAAAGGACAAGTAAGAAACGAAATAAAATTTATAAGCGGAATGCAGTAAAGATTAAAGATTATATTTCTAATTATCGTCGATAGTTAAATATATTGACAAAATCTTGAACTCTCAAAATGTAAAATCATATACTCTTTTAACTTAAAACTGTTGTGTTAATCGCTCTCGTTACATACATCGATCTAAAAAGACTCATCACGGTAATAGAAAGTTTATGCAAGAAGACTAATTTTTATTATAATTATTTTTCAAAAACTAATTTTAATCTTATTTTGAAGCGTTTTCTTTTATTGTATAAAGTTTAAGTAAATTTCAGGTAGATGTGTAGGACAGCGAGTATGTATATCTTCCAAACACATTTTAAAATTTACCTAATATACATAAAGAGATATAAAGGAATAAAGTTTTTTGAAAAGTTTGCTCTAATTAATTGAATATAATTTTCGATTGTAGATTCAGAGACATTAAAAATAATTGATAACATTGAAGCAGTGTGGCTATATATTAATTTCCATAAATATAACCCTAAAGCAAATGATGTATTACGCTTGGTATTTATGTCTTTTAAATAGACAATAAATATTGGAACTCTTCTTTATCTATTCCTACTTGTACTTTGAAACAATTTACAGAAATATACTCAAAGTAGTTTTCATTTAATAAAGGTTTCAATTTTCTTCCCTTAAACTGTAAAAGTGAAACAATATTTCTTCAGAAGATAGTGAAGAAATTGGTGATTGGGGAATCAAAGTAAGCATTTCTTCTCCTAATAACTTCTTCATCAACTAAATGATCACTACAGAATCTTGTTGATGGTGTTACATACATTCCTATCGCTTTAAATACTTATACTCGAGCGTGGTTATGAATGCTTCTAATTTTGGTTGGTTTCAAACACCTAAAAATAGATTGATTATGTTATTTTATAGATCAACCAATATCAACACAAATTTTTGTTTCTTGCTCATTCTGCACTGTAAAATCGTTACCCGATTCGGATGTATGTATGTCTTTATGGGAAACATGGAATGAAATTTTCAATTTTATTAGGTTATCTTTTTTCATACAGTTGTGTACTTTATTATAGCAAGATTTGCAGAATAATTCTCCATCACTTCTTTGATGGTATTACTTAGTGCTACAATTATTTAATTTTTAGAACAAACAGCGCATACTTTATCCATTTTTGCTTCCATAATTATCAAATTATAAAAATAAAAGGAAGCAAAAGTCGGAAGAACTTAAACTTATTCTCTCCGTATTATAAAAATTTCACAATTTCTAATATTGCTGAAGCCTTTCTTACTAATAGAACAGATAGGAATCTTAAAGAGTATGATATTGATATGTTTGAAATATCGCAGGATAGTAAAATTTTTAATGATAAAGGTAATGTATGGGGAAAAGTAACTTATTTCATTATTGGAAAAGAAAACTTGCATTGAAATACAGTTAAAAGGTATAATAAAATAAGCTGATATATTCCGAAAAAATATTGTGAAAGTTAAAGAAAAGTATTTGGGATTCGAATTCTTTCTTGAACTGAATAAGGGCAGGTTGGTTGGATGTTAAAGAAACCAAAAAAACACAAATTTCAATATAGAAATTGCGACGTTTCGTCGACAAAGATGCGTCGACCTCATTAGGCACTGTTTATTTAAAAAAAAACCTTTCGTTAACAAACAATTAACAGAATCACAAATTCAAACTTTACCACTTACATAAATATATACAATCAATGTGTTTACGGCCTGATGAAATCGACGCATCTTTGTCGACGAAACGTCGCAATTTCTATATTGAAATTTGTGTTTTTTTGGTTTCTTTAACATCCAACCAACCTGCCCTTATTCAGTTCAAGAAAGAATTCAAATTTCATAATAACATGGAGGGTGAAACTTCAATCTACTCAAAAGTATTTGGAGTTAGTAAACGAAATTTACATTGACAAAAATGTGAATACCATGAAATATATTTAAAACCCTGCAAAATCTAATAATGTTCTTAAATCAAACGAAGTTAATAAACATAAAGGAGAAGTCCAAGTAATTGACCTTACTTTAGATATCATAAATCCAGGTAAAAAAGATACTTCTAAGCAACTTGTTGCAAACCATGATGCAAACAATGCAGTTCTTGCTGATATAATTTGAAAAATTCTTTGATTTAAAAGTAGAATACCTTTTTGGATTTTCTCATATTGATAACATTGGTGGAATTAATTTATCTTATGAAAGCTTCCAAACTTTGATGATCAGTCAAGAGCTTGATAACAACATAATCAATGAATTTTCCACAGTCATGACTCAAATAGCTAAACAACGAAACAATCCACAAATAATAAATTTTGGAACCTTTTTAGTCAGTACAATAATTGATCATACTATCAATAAGATAAGTATTGGATATAGTAAGTGGATAGCGGAAAATAATATACGAACTACCTCAATATGAATATTGCTAGTACATCAACAAAATGACACATTCACACATTGTCATTATTTGTCGTCTTTGTCAAACACAATTTAATTATATATATATAGATTCTTTTCATAAAAATCTAAAGAAACTGTGGACCGATGCATTATGTTTTATTAATATTATTTAGTGCAACAAAATGACTGGATGGATTGGTATATATATAGCCGGAGATGTACAATTACAATTATCTGATAAAAATAACTTTGCAAATAACTGTGGTGTGCATATTTGCAGCTGGATTTTTATCACTTGTATTCGCAACAAATTTTATTTTAATGAAACCCACATGAATAACGTTCGAAAATCCATCGCTGCTATTTTGCAAGCTTATAATTCAATTATTATTGATAAACAAAAAATAAAGATAAGATCTTCACTATTGGAAAATCAGGATGATGATCAGGATGATACCTTTTAATTTTACATCCACTATAGATCTAATTACCTCCATCCATTAATAATAATTATAATAAAAACATTAGATTTCTTTTATACAATGTGTACATTTGTGGAGAAAAATAAAAAAATTAATACAAAAAATAAGATAATAAAAATAAAAACATAAATAAAAAAAATTAAAAAATTATAAACACTAAAAAACAAAAAAAAATATTTAAATCGTTATAAAAAATACAAAAAAAATGGGACCGTACTCCGCCACGTCCTCGTCGTGGTCCTGGTTATGACAGAGAGCGGATCAAAGTATCAGTCTTTTAATTTCATAAAAAAATTTTAAGAAGGGAAAAACTGAACCCGGTGATGCATCATTCTAAACACTTTCGTAATGTTAAACATTTTTTTTATTTTATTATTTTAACGTCGCTCTTTTTATGCTCCCAAACCGGTGCTAATCAGCGACGGAGGTCATACGATGTCTTGGTGAAGAAAGCACTTGTTGAAAATCCATTCGCCAGTGGTGCTTGTATCAATCAGCCGGGGCCGGGAATCGAACATGGGACCTCCAGATTACGAGCCCGTCGCCCTACCGACCGAGCCATCGCAGGCCTCTGTTATGTTAAACATTTAAAACACCTTTTAGTGACAATGTTTGTAATAAAAGATGTTATATGCAAGCATACTTTCAATAGGCGTTAAACCGCACGGCCTTTATATATATAGCTTATACACAGTATGTAGTACCGATAATGGCCGTAAGGTGGCTACCTCCTTATCGCACCGTTCCCGTTATTAAGATAAGCGGGCGCCGTTATATGTATAGGCCCGTTCGAGCGTACAGCAGCTCGCCTTCTCCCACTGCGGGAGTACCCCACCTTTCGGGTCAATACTGCACATCATTACAATTTCTACTAAAGACGAAATTAAACCAAGATCACTTTTTTATCATAATTAATAACACCTTCCTCACCCCATCCATGCCGTACGAGCTCACCGAGGGCGATTACATCGGGCTCTCCCTCGCTCAAGACTTCGCCGCCCGGATCACCTTGGAGTACAGGAATCGGACCGCTGCCGCCCAGACCACCCACAAGAAGGACCAGGCTACTCAAACCACCACCAGCATCCGCACCCAGACGGAGCGACTACCATACCGACTCACTCCTCTCAAGAGCTGGCTGGTGGACAATGGTGTACAGAAGACGGTGCGGTTCGACTTTCCACCTCCAGGGCCTCCGAGGACCCGAGTGAACCCGCCACCTCCATTTAGACGAGTTCACACCACAGCGGTAAAGTCTTTAGAAGCAGTCCAGCGCAAGCCGACTTGGCCAACACGACTGTCGACTCCGGCAGCCGCGCAACCTCCATCCACTCAGCGGGAAGCGTCTACCCCCACAGCTAAACCTCGAGTGGTCGGCAACGTCCTGCTGCCACCTGCAGAGCGCCTCCATCTTCGTCCGAGGACAACTCGCCGTTAAAGCGGCCCGTGCCCGGGTTGGTCCATCTTGACCAACCCCATTAAAATTTGTTTACGTGAGCGGGGTTCACCGGCGGTTATCCGACCGTCCGACTCTGGCCACGAGTTTCTCGAGGCCAGGGCCAGGCTCGTAGAAAGCTAGTTGAGAGGTTAGTACTGTGTCCCTCAGCCAACGCAGAAGCCACTACGACAGCGGCGCAGTAGACCAGCATCTGCTCGGCCTTCTTGGTCGACATACCGTCGATACCGGATTCACTAGCGTCGCCCAGCGCGCTGGCTTACGACAAAGATAAAAAATAATTACTATTTATACGCATGAAATAAAATTGTTTTTTGCGTCAACAAGCATATAGCGCTGAATTAAAGTACGTTGTTTTTTGTAGCTTTTGTTCATTTCTTTCGATTGGCGTTGAGTATTTTCATAAAAAGTACTGCTATTATGTTGTATTTATCAATAGATACTGGAAAATTAAAATCAAAACTGATTTAACACTTATTCTCGTTTACGGGTGGTTTTAAAGCTATAGCGCTGATTCTAATTTTGTCTCAGTAGTAAATGCTAACATTGTAGGATTGATTTTTCTTAACAAAATTATACCAAAGTACTGCTAAGGGTAGTAAACAATTTTTTACATTTTTTAATTATCCCATTAACAACTAAATAAATGAATTTTTTACATAACAAGCGTATAGCGCTGATTCAATTTAATGTTAATTGTTTATGTATTTGTAAGAATAATCAATCTGTGCCGAATTGCCTAGCGTATGTTTCTTCTAAGAGTATTTATTTTCATTTTATTTTATGATTTTCTACTTACGGGATGAATCCTTGAAGCTTTATTTTGAAGGGTTCCCGCCACTTAAGAAGCTCGATTTTTTTTTAATCTGCATATTTTTTTGTGTACTTTAGGATCGCATAGGTTTGTCCGGCTTTATTTCAGGGCAAATTCACATTGCACTTTGGCATACTCCTTTGCTGGTCGACCTTCAAATGACCTTGAAATCCAAATATTATACCTTTCTGAACATAAAATTTTCCGTTCTTTCCATTTCCGGGGTCAAAAATAGGGGTTCCAGTCAAAGGTCCAAGTCAAGGTTAAATTGATTGATATTCGTGAATTCTACATTTTTTGATTAAAACATTTTTCGATTGGTGTAACTTTTTTACCACTTGTTTAGGTGAGGCCATTAAAATGAGACACCTTGTGTATATGGATGTGAAATAATATTTCTTTATTTAAATAGTAAATATTTTTATATTTAGATAAGCGTATTACTTTTTCATTAATAAAGTTATGAATAATCGCTTGCATTAATTAAACTGTTCTTACACGCATTAAAAAAAAGGTGCTATAATTAAATAATAAAATATTGACAAAAAAATAGAAAAAGTGATTTGAAAATTTTTTATTATTATTATTATTATTAATATCATTATTATTATTATTTTTTATGAGTCTGTGGTAATAACATTTTACGCACAACCGAAAAACCATTCACCCCCTCGCCAGAGCAGACAGTCCATCGAGTGTGGGACTCAGTAGGAGCAAACTACTTATACCCACTAAACCCACATATCTCTGTTCGCACCGACGCCAGCCCGGAACTGTTATTCACATTACTTCAGACTGGGCAGCTGTCCTTTCGTGTCCAAAAAACACATTCATTCGTTTACTCTTTCATTCTCGAATCACATTCGCTCAATCTATCAGAAATCCATCTGCTTTTTTGCTCCGCAACACATTCGTAACGTAATTTGCGTGATTCTTAACGCGCCCACCAGCTGTACGCTAGTCATCGCTTTCGCCCGTCCCCTAATTTGTAACGCGTCCGCAAAGATTTCCGCCCCATATAGCATGATCGAGTGGGTAACGCTCATAAGTAATCGACGAGTGCTCGGTCTCGGTCCGTTCATATTAGCCATGAGTCTGTTCAAGGCTTTTGTCTTTTCTTGTGCTTTTTTGGTCACCGTGCGTATGTAAGGCCGGAAACTCAGTTTCGTATTCAGAGTTACTCCTAGATACTTGACCTCGTCTCGGACCACCACGTGTTCGCGTCCGACTGTCAACGGTATCCCCGTGTCGATTCTTCGTCTAGTTAGAAGCACAAGATCCGTTTTTTGTAACGCATGTTGCAGTCCGTGGTCTTTCATCCATCCAGTCTCCACCACCATGTTCCAGAAGTCTGGCCCCAGAATGGAACCCTGGGCGATTCCTACGGTTATTCGTCTGTCTTTTGTCCGTCAGTGGTCTCGCAAGTAAGACATCGGTCTCTCAAGTAGTTCCTCAGAACCTGGAGAAGGTAGTCGGGCACCCGGAATGCTGTTTCCAGTGCTTTCAGGATATCCACCCACCTTGCCGAATTGAAGGCGTTCCTAATGTCCAGCGTAGCCAGTAAAACTAACGTTATGTTCGTCAAAGTTGTTCCTAACGAGGGCTATCGCTCCGATTGCAGGGCGCCCTTTTCGGAACCCGTACTGTCGGTCCGATAAGTCCCCTGCTTCTTTTACCGACTGCAGAAGCCTTGGCCTGAGCATTAGTTTATACAGTTTTCCGGTCGCGTTAGGTAGGCTCAAGAGCCTCTAGCATGACGAGTTCTCAAGGTCCCCCTTATTTTTACTAATGAGGATCAGTTAAGCCGTCTTCCAGTGCCTACTAAAAACGCCCTCCACCAGGCATCCGTTGAATGCGTCGAGCAGCACCGACAGTCGTTGCGAAACGACGAAATGTAAGATTTCCTAGGGCACAGCGTCAGGGCCCGGTGCCTTGTTAGGTTTCAACGTGTTTGCAGCTCTGGCGAGCTCCGCATTCGTGAGAAGAGGACATTCTCCATTTGTACGTTCAACGGTTTCCTCTCTCCTCGCGGGATGAGTTGGAAAGAGACAATTATAAATATATCTACAATATTTCGGTAATTGGGCAATTTTCAATACACTGCGAATATGTTGCTCATATTTGCCGAACAAGAAATTTCAAAAACATTGGCAATGTACTTCAAATGTCTACTAAAATTTAAATTTATGAAACACAGTGTAATTTATTTAAAGTAAGTTACCAATAATTAGTAAAAATTTCTTAGTCACGAAATTTTTTATACAACACAACCTAATAACATTTTTGATGTTTAACGAATTAACGGTTTTTGAGTGATAAAAAATAAATTTATTTAACACCAAAAAGTAATAACATGTTTATGATCGATAAATACATTTTTTAATTAAATAATATTTGTTTATAAACTAATAATGTTTGAATAACTGAATTTTAAATGTGTGGGTTTCGGAGTGAGACGCACATCATATTCACAACAGTCGTAAACTGGTTAGGAATCAACCTGCTGAAGCACTTTCGGTTCACATAATCTGTAATAAATTAATACATTATTAATATGTACATATTTATAACCATTTTAAACAAATATTTTATAAATAATTTATAATATTCGTTATTTCGATTTATTATAATTTGTAAATATAATTTATATTTACATATAAATTATAAAATAAGAAGCAATAAGAAAATAAGGAAAAAGAAATTGCTTACATTCAACAGCGTCCATTATTTCTACTGGAACAGCGCGTGTCTTTTTCGAACGTCCTCGAGCACACATACCTTTTAAATTACTAACTCCTACTAAATTTTTTAAGAGTTTTCTAGTCATTTCTTTGTATGACTCGAGATACCATTGCAAATATGTAAGGTCGGCCTAATCGATCCATACATTATACACATTACATAATTGCACTTTTCTATCCCCTGCTCGAAAAGTCTCTTCCAGTGGATCAATTTCGTCTCTCTATAAAATCATATAAATATATTAGAACATCCGTTTACAATTTGCTAAATTTCATGTGCTGTAATTTACAATACTAAATATAATTGCAACATTAATAGTAATTCAGTAACCTCAACAAAATATTAGGAGAAAAATAAGCCCTTAACCTTAAAAGATTCACAATAGTATATTATGCGACATGGGCGTAAAAAGCGGTTTTAGTTTATTTTAGCAGGTTTTAGTTTTAGTTGATTTACAAGGGAAAATATCGTACGCCCGCGTTGCGTACGCTATTTTTTTGCAACAGTGTGAGTAAAATTTTGTTAAAACATACAATAATTAAAAATACAAAGTAATTGAACGAGGACATCTCCGTAATAAACGAAGTAAGACGTAATTAGAGTGCTGGTAAGGGGGCGGAGAGCGGGTCCAGGGCTGCAAGCCCTGGTGAGGGGTTGGGGGGCGAAGCCCCCCCCCCTTAAAAAATAATTTTAAAAATACTTTTATAAAATATATATAAAAAAAAAGAAATAAACAAATATCTGAATCAAACAATGTTTAATTATTCATAAATATATAAAGAATTATTTATTTAATATTTACTTCATCTATTTTAATAGAAATATAATTATAATATAAATTATAAGATTGACGAAAATACTGTACGTATAATTAACGTTGTCGAAAGTTTCATATATTTAACATTCGTATGTATAATTGAACAAACTCCAATTACATAACACAAATGAATAATAATAAAACAATAATAAATTACATTTCTCAGAACTAACAATTTCAGAAATTCTTAAGGAGACTAGGTATTTAATTATTTTATTATTTGAATTGTTTTTTAAATATGAATCACAGTAATACATTTCTATCAAAGATATAAGAGAAGGGGAAATTTTTACCTGTATCAGAATATTATACCCCATTTATTAGTAAACACTGTGGCGTATAGATACAGCATTAGTATCGTAAATATAAGTATTATTACCATAAATTGTATACATGTTATTATGAGACTTTTATAGAATACAGTGTAGTTTAAAATAAAAAATAATAATTTTCACATTTTACTCCCGCAAGTTGTAAAATCGATTTTTAGTCACAGTGTTTTAAAAAGTACCATTTTACTCCCTAATATCGAGAACTAAAATCCAAATTTACTCACACTGTTGCAAAAAGATTATTAAATTAAATAATAATTAAAAACCCCATTTCTAATTTATTTCTTAAGTTTCATTACTTTGGATTTTTTTGCAGGATTAAACTTTATTAATAGTTGAAATAAAAAAAATCAAAGAATCATCGTTATAATTAATAACTAATAAATTAAAGTGATATATATTTAGAAAATAAAATTACTTCATTGTCGGAAGGTCTTCTACGCCTATTCTCTTCTACATTCACATTTCTATTAATTTGGTTTTTATTTACATAGGTTCGTCTCTGTCTATCGTGATCGAATTGACTCTCTCTATCGCTATCATCCTCCAGCTCCTGTCTTTCTCGCTCTCTCTGACTGCGGCGTTTCCGTCCGTTTTCTAACAGCTGCCGATTTCTACTTCTTTGTCTTACTCTATTATCATGCTCAAATTCTTGCCGTTCTCTCTCTCATTCTCTACGTCGCCCAGATTCTAATTCTCGCCTTTCTCAATCTATTGCTTTTTCCCTTTCGCGTTCATTTTCCAACTCCTTTATGCGTTGTTCGTTTTTTAATTCCTGCATTTGTTGCTCTATTTGTAATTCATCACTATCATATTCTATCTCTCTACACTGAGAAAAAAGATCCTTTGTGACAAAGGCCCTGCGCATTTGAATGTCAATTACGCACAGCAGTTGCGACAAATCTCCCAATACTTAACAGTTAATGCGTAAGCCTTAAGCAAACCTTTAATGTTATTTTTATAATAAATCATTTATATACTTCGTTTTAAGCTTAAAAAATAATAGTTAAAGTTATATAAATTTTAAAATAATTATATTTAAACTTTTAAACTTCAAAATTTTGAATTAAAGTAGAACAAATGCATTATATAAAGAATTTGTAATCAAAATTGCAAACATTTTGAGGTTAAGTGAACAATGATTTGCAATTTTGTGTTAACCGTGTTAAATCTATTAATCTGTGTTAAATGTATTAATATCGTGTTTCTTAGACAATGACATTAATTCAGTTGAATGTTTGCATGATCTAATGTTTAATTACCCGTTTAATGCAATAAATGTTATTGGAAGTGCTGGTGTGCGAATGAAAGTAAAGCAAAAGTTGAAAGACCACGTACGTTTAGTTTTTAAATAGTAATATTAGTTTATATAAATTCTTTATGTGTATTGTGAATAATTTTTATAACTAAAATGTTTCGGATCGAATTAAATAAAAATATTGTAATTGAATCAGTAGAAGAAACTGTACTACCACCTGAAAATCATCAAGATTATATAGCAGATTTATCATTAATAATACGTGAGGACATAACGATTGATCCAGCGGATTCTTAGTATAATTATAAATTATTATAATGTTAAATACGATTGCAAGCAGAGCAGCTTATATACAATAGTCGTAGTCATTAATAACCATGCCGCTCCTTAACTGTTAAGTCGCGCGGCTTTGGCCATATTTAAGGCTCTGCGCCTTAACTGTTAGGTACTCGCGTTAGATTCAAGGGATCCTTTTTCTCAGTGTAGCATATTCTTTTTCTATTTCCGTTTTTTCACTTCCTTGTTCTTCTGTCTCTTCTTCTCTATCTCGTACAAACGTTTTTTGTAGCTCATCGTGCCTGACTTCTTTCGGTTCGTCATCGAAAATACTCTTTTCATTTTCACTTTCATCATCAAATTCTTTTTTTTCGCTGTTGGAGTTATCAAAAATTGTTTTTAACTTTGATATATGTATATCAGATTTATTTATAGCACATTATTTTTTCTTCTTATTTTCTAATACTTTCGATTTAATTTCTTTTTTGTTCAAAAACATTTTCTTATTGATTTTGCTCTTAATACTCAAAATAAAACCATCCGAACTTACAATCAATTTATCTAAATATTGTTTATCATCTAAAAAAAAATTATTTTTAGTTTAGAACTTTTTTAATTAAGATTATGTTATGCGTATTATATATTATGTGATAAAGTATAAATTATTCTTTTTAAAAAAAAATTGCTATATATTTGTAAAGCTATATTTAAATTTATTATACTATTATGATTGATGCTTACAACTTTTTTCCACAACTTTTCCTTTGTATTTTTTACAATTTGCGTATTTAATATAAGTCATTTCCCCTTTCGGCACATTTGGATATATAGATCGACCTCTTCGACAAAACTTTTTGTCTTAGTATGTACCCAAAAAACTAAAACGTACATAATTATGTATGTTCTATCTTGCGGATAGTCAGGTTTAATGGTTATGATAAAATTGATTTATTTCTGTATAAAACAAAATACAGTAATTGCATCAATATTCAGAATCGTCAATACTTTTTCTAATTTATTTGATTGAATTGAACATTTCTTTTTTAAATAGTATTTTAGTTTGTTTTTTAATCGAATTATTGTGTGTATAAAAATTAAGTGCAGAGCAAGATATCGATAAATATTATTGACTAATGAAGAAGAAAAAGTCGCTTAACTTTCATATCTAAACCTAGTTAAAATATATAAGCGGCCAATTAAATTTGAAAAGTTATGCTATTATTCAAAAAAAGCGTTCTAAACGATTATTCGATACAAAAGTATCGACGCTTCTAGGTGAAGAACCGCTGAAGTGCGAGAATGTGGATAACGCAAATTCTAACGTAATTTATTTTATGATATGATGCATGCATTTATTTACAGTTAAATATTAATGTTATATTTTTATATTACAGTTAACAAAATGTTAGAAATAGTAATTTTGAATATACATTTAGATTTAAATTATCAAATACTACATGATATTATAGTGGAGAAAAATCAGAGAGATTGTAAAACAAACATTAATGGTAAAATCATATATGTATATACACTTAGGGTTTTTACAATGAAATTGTAAACCTGATTCAACATTATCATTAAATTAGGTTAACTTTTAGAATTTTTAAGCCTTCATTTTAAAATTTTATCTTAAATATTTTATAATTAACTGAATACGTCTTTTTAACACAATGATCAATATAATAGTTCTTAATGCGTTTAAACGCAGCTATTGATTAATATTCTTTTAATAGTATGCATTCACTGTATTATCATTAATACTATTTATTAATGAAATTTATATAGGTAATACTGGCAGCGATTATGACAGTTTCAGTGAGACAAGTTGCAGCTGCTGTAACAGCGATAAAAATGATAGCATAAATGACGATAAGTTTTCAGTATTGGATGAATTATACCCTGGATCTTATATTACGGTTAGACAATTTGTTTTGAATGTTGGTATTTTAAAATCAAAATTAAACCAACCTAATTCGCACACCTGCGAAACATTAAAACTTATTTCGATGATTTTGCCAAAACCAAATAAGCGTCCTACAAATTTGTATAAATTTAAACAATTACTGAATGAATTTGACGACGAACCTCTAGAAAAGCACTTTTATTGTTCTAATTGTATTTTTTCTGCACATAATACCGTAAGTAATTTAGATAATAACGAATACATAGACAATTAAGAAGTATCGTCGGAGTTAAATTTATGTGAGTGCGATGTAAAAGAGGATTATTTTATATGAATTCCCTAATAAGACAATTAGAATCGTTGTACCGTCGACCTGGTTTTAATGAAAAATTAAATAAAAGCCGAGGTATGGTTGCAAATACTGATGGAAGTTTAAGTGACATATACGATGGATATATTTGCAGAAATTCAGTTGAAGAAACTAATCTATTATGGAATAAAAATAACATTTCATTGATGTGGTATACGGATGGAATTAATATTTTTAAATCGTCGAAATTTAGTGTATGGGGATTTTTCTTAATTATTTTAGAGCTTCCATATGAAGAACGTTTCAAACTTGAAAATGTTTTACTTGCATGTCTGTGGTTTGGTGATAAAAAAACCTATTCCAAATTTATTTTTGGAACCGTTAGTAAAACCACTTAAATAGAGTATACCACTATTACTAACATATAAATGCGACTTATATAAAGGCATCGATTTATATGTTAGAGATCTTAATAAAACCATTACAATACGAGGTCTCATATTATGTGGCACAGCTGATTTGCCGGCAAAAGCTTTATTTCTCTGCATGAATCAGTATAACGGGCGATTCGGCTGTCAAGTTTGAATTCCTACGAAGTAAATGTGTCTTTACGAACTGAAAAAGATGTTTTATAATGCTCTACGCAAGCTATAGATATTAAAATGCCTGTGTGTGGTGTAAAGGCCATCAATATTGTCACTGATTGCCCATAAATTTATTACATCTACTGCAGTCGATGTCATGCATTGCATTTTCGAAGAAATCGTGAAAAAGTTGATGGAGCTTTGGTTTGATTCCAAATATTTGTGTGAAAATTACAGCATACACAATTTTATTGATATAGTAGATGATAGGCTTTGCTCTATAAAACCCCCTTCATTTATTGCACGACGTCCTAGGTCCATAAAATCGCACTTAGAATATTGGAAAGCTTCAGAACTAAAGAATTGATTTTTTTATTATTCTTTAATAACTTTACATAATATACTACCTCAAAATTACTTTGATCATTATCAATATTTGGTTTTAGCTATATTCTTTTTGTGTAACGAAAAAGTAAAATTGGTAATGGTGAGTTTCGCTGAAAAGTTGATTCACGAATTTGTAAGTAGATTTGAGCTTCTGTATGGAGTTAAATATATGACCTGTAACACACACAGCCTTATACATTTGCCAGATGTAGTTCGCCGTTTAGGACCTTTGTGGACTACATCATGTTTTCTATTAGAAGATTTAAATGGGAAAATAAAAAATTTTGCACACGGAAGCAAAAAGCCAGAATTACAAATTATATTTAATTTAAATATGTACATAAAAACTCAAATTTAGAATATGATTGGCTTGAAGAAGGCAGTGATATTTATAATTTCTGCCATACCATTTTATCTCCTGAAAGAAAATTCAAACTCTTCAAAATTGAAAACAATATTTACATATGCAGGATTTAAAATGCAGCACGCTGAAGCCGAAAAACTAGTATTAAAATACAACTTACCTGGGAAAAATGTATTTGTATTTAAAAAACTATACAAAAATAGAATACTGTACACTTCAGAATTAAGCCAAAATGACCAAAAAACAAATTCACAATATATAACTTATATAAATAATGAAACTGTTAGAAGTGTCATATAATGTACATTCGAGCTACTAATTGCACTTGCAAAAAACTTTGTAAATGTTCTGGATATAGTTACGCTTGTATAAAAAAAATAAACACCACAAATCCTTTTTCTGTTAATATGCCAGGTGGTCTAATACAATACATTCATAAATGTATAGAGATAGATGAATCAATAATTGTAGCTGATGTTAAATGTTTAAAAGATGTATGCGTTCATATCGCATTCGAAAATACAATAATTTATGTTTACGTTCCTGTTAATGTTTTAGAAAAAGAATAAATATCTTATAGACATTTATGTACAAAAATAAACCTAACTGTAAATTATACTATTATGCTATACTTTACTGTCTATATGAGTAACTTAAACTAACTACTCGGTAAGTACAGAATATTTATATCACTTCTAGTATTATGTTTGAAACTTAAAATTGATACATCTGAGAGAAGATTTGCAGAATAGTAAATAATGACTCAATTTTCTTTTTATTTGGATTTTAGTAGGTATTGGAAGTACATTGCCAATGTTTTTGAAATTTCTTGTTTGGCAAATATGGGCAATATATTCGCAATATATTGAAAATTGCGCAATTACCGAAATATTGTACATATATTTATAATTGAATAGCCAATATATGCCTAATATGTTTCTAATATGCATATACAATATATTGTATATACATGGATGGCCCATGCTTTTCATTTTTACGCGGGATACGATTACTGAGTCAGCTGTATAATAAGACTTATACGCCCATACTTGCGTCGGGTGCTGTCGCACCCTTTGATTTACAACTTATATAGAAAGGAAACAATAATTTTAAATATATTCAAACGTATTTAAATTGTCTCATACTTGATGGCTTGATGCTTATATGTACAACACAATACTTACACGTCAATTGTTTTTTATAATTTAAACTCGACTGTAAATAATGCGACTCAATAATATAGATTAATTGATGTTGACGACTAGCTTTACCACTTCATATTTGATATTTATTTCTTTTGCAAAATAAAAATTTTATTAATTGATTTAAACAGTAAATTATATACGACCGTAGTCGACTAAAGTAATGAGTGAAAAATTACTAATTCAAATAATAACTGTATGCTAATTGAATACATTAGCAAAAATAAATAATAGACCGATTAAGTAAAATAAATAAATTAATAATTTTCTTTAATTAATTAGTAATTATTCACTAACTCATGAATGGAAAAAACATAATTCATGAATTAATTGGGGAAAATTCACTAATTCTTTAGTAAAATATTGTTATCTAAGGTGAATTAGTGTAATTTTTACTAATTTATTTTTAGAGAGTATGTATGCATAATAAAAAAATAACACATTACTCAATTTTATTTTATACTTAATTAATTGCGAAAATTAGTATTCATTTATATTTGTTCCGTTAAATTTTTTTATTTTGTTATAAAAAATATTAAAATATTATGCCTATGATTAAAGATTAATAAAGTATCAAAGATAAAAGTTTAAATAAACGTTCGAGATTAATAAAATATAACGCAAAAAAAATTCTTTATATTTAATTTATTATATTCATTATTAACATCAATCTGATTCGTTAATAGGAGCGCTGTTGAAGATATAGGTGTGGGTAGTGTTATATAGTCATTTCCGGTCATACACATACATGCATTCGCTTCGTAATTTTTTTTAGAAATATATGTACGCATTCGCTAAGGCATATGTAAGTCGAGTTGGCTCTTGAATTCGTGGGAACGTAAGGAAAAGAGGAAAGAAACGAGAGAAAGGAAGTTAAAATACGAGGCAGTGGCGTAACGTGATGGGGCACATGCGTAGATATATATCTACCTAACAACGGGTCTCATCATTCTCCTGATATAATTTCATGACCTTTCTTCTTTAGTTTTTGTATCTTACATACAATCAGCGTTTACCATCCAAATAATATTCAATGCACAAATTTCAATTTTCTCTGATTTCGACAATATATAATCATTTGCTAATGTACTACCTTATAACTTCCTAATTTTCTGATATTATATATTTATTGTACAATGTATACAAGACGGGCGAAAACTCTGTCTATTTTAGCCCCTTTATGATAAGTTTTCTCTCACATTCATCGGAACGAAATTTTAATTTAGTCGGTGTTTTACGCTATGCTTCATCTGGAAAATATAAATTAAATATAAATGTAACCCAGCGCTATGAAAGTAATGTTAAACATTTTCAAAGTAAATATGTAATAAATTTACTATTCTGTATAAGTAATTACTTTTGTTGTAAGTAATTAACTAGATAAATTCTTTAATTACGTGCTCACGGGAAGCTTAAAACGTAATACGATTGAATCGTGGGTTCGCTTATAATAAGGGAAATGGCGTAGTAAAATGTCGTACACATATAATAAAAATTACTGTTTGTACAATGAAAACAAGGTTTACTTATTCGAAAAAACCATTTTAATTTAACGATCGAATTATGCTATGATTAATTTTTAACTGATTCTTTATAGAAGAAAATCGAGTGAGTTTGGTACCAAAAGTAGTTAAAAAGTACTACCCGGTGAGCCTCGATAGACTATCGGTATTCCAATGCTGGCTCTTGAGTGCCACGATATATACATCCAGTGGGTTATATATCGTACATGCGACATGGTTTTACACGCAACAGTGCGATGTGCATGGGTGAGTTACGCATGGGATACAGGGACATTATTTAAAAATAGTCAAGTTAAAAGAGAGTATTATAATATTAATTATTGTCGGATAGGGTGTCAGGATATTGAAACATATAATTGCGATCAGTTGTGAGTAGAATAACCTATTGGTTAAATAATTTAAAACTGCATGCAAAAAAGGTTTTTTAGTTATAACTCTTGATTTGTTACTCCTATTGAAGAAAGTCCAAAGTAAATATATATATGCGTAACTCACCCATGCATATCGCGCTGTTGCGTGAAAAACCATGTCGCATGTACGATATATATATTTATATATACTTAATATAAAATATATATATATCTATAGCCTTTCAAAATTAGCTTACGTTGATTATCAATTTGTTTTATTGCAAACCTCCAAAAATGCCAAATGTAGCTTATTCAAATTTTATATATATATTTTATTTTGCTTCTAAATAGTTTTAATATACTCTCTAAATGTCAAATAGTGGAAATTCACTATTTTGTATTCACTATTGGAATTTTTGAAAAGCGGTTACTATGAAACAGTGATTATTCACTTTTTAAAATAGAGAAAAAATTAAATTTTAAAATAGCTAATATCCACTGTTAAAATAGTGAATATTCATTATTGAAATAGTGAATATTCAATATTGAATCAGTGAATATTCGATATAACAATAGTGAATATTTACTACTTCAATAATGAATTTTCAATTTCGAAATATTACATGTACACTTTCAAAATAGTGACTGTTTTTTTTTTGAAATATAAATTATTCACTTTTGAAGTAAGTATATTTTAATATTCTATACTTAATGTTAAACAATAAAGTAAAAAATTGTTAAATTATTAATTTATTGCCTCCTGTGTATAAAGTACATGATTTATTTAATTTAATTATACGTGCATAGAATAATTATTTTTGACATCCATGCAGTGTATTTAGGAGTAGTTTGGGTTTTTCCTCGATATTGATGAACAAACCATATTAATGTATTTGGCGACGTTTCGATGGATATCCTCCATCCTCATCAGGCTATACCTTTTTTTATTAAAAATGATTTCATTTTACAAACATCTTTTTAACACAAATATTACATATATATATCTAAGTTAATTATTAGTTCGTCAATACATAGATATAAAAAACATTAACAGCATCACTAATGTGTCGCTCTATAATCGAAAACAAAGATTAATTATAATAAAAATAATAACAATCGTTTAACAATTTTTGCACAGAGATTGAGGTTATACATAACATACCTTTCCCCCATTGTTGTGTCCATAATCCACACAAAAAATTAAAAATTCAAATAAATAGTTTAATAACATTACAAAATAAGTTAACACATAATCACACATATTAAGCAAAAGGCAGTCAAACATTAAAATAAAGCAAACAATACATATCACAGATGCTTAATACTGAAAAATTTAAAATCTCACGTCTCCCATTTCCAGAGTCACCTATGTGATCAATCTTAATCAGATCGACAACACAGCCATCCCCACTGCAGGCGCGAAACTTCAAATTACGTACATTATGTGTACTGATAAGAGCAATAAAAAATTAATAAATTATTTATAATTATTTACAAAGAGAACACAAAAAAATTAATATAAGACTAAATTAAATTCACCATTTCAATAAAAAATTTTTTACACGTTGAAACTAATAATAATTGGTAATAAAAATTCGTAATAATTAAATTTAAGGGGGTGCCATACTCAAAAATTACCGACAAAGCGGAGATAATTCAGTAAACTGCAGTGTACTAGTAGCGCCATCATACGTATATAATTTTACTATTTCATATTGAAAGTGTAGATGGCGCTATCAGCATACTAATAGGTTATAACTTATTTGACTAAGAATAGTAACAATATATACAATAATATTAATAATAATACTCATATTTAGAGTTGGTAATAAGGTTGGTAATAAAAATTTTCAACCTTATGTTTTACACCGAAATCAAATAAATGGGATTAAATACTCATGAGTTGGTATATCATGATTAAATACATCAATTATCAAACAATTATAGCCATCTATTTTGAACCAAAATCCTACTATCTGGATTGAATACTCGTATGAGTTGGTAATAATATAGTACTTATCGATAATGGTACGAAAATCGTTTTTCGAACGAGTGAAAATTTTATAATTAGAGCAAAGCGATAAAGATACTCGCTGAGTTGAAACACATCTGTTACCCGTGCATCGAACTATATTTTTTGATACATAAGGTGTATTTGCAATTTTTAAAAAACAAACATTGCGTAAATCCCATTTTGCATACTTTGTATTGAAGACAATTTGTTACAATGCTACTTATTAGTCTATTATAATTGAATATACATGGATTATTAATCAATTATATCAACATTTGTAGTCACTATCCTGACACGAGTATCTTAGATTTTCATCGAGAATGTAATACTACAAAAAATTATTGTTCATTCATAATGTATTTTAATAAGAAGAATTATTTTAAAATTTTTGATAATGTACGTATGTATTTCAACAAGTTAATCGTTCCCATTCGTATCAAATTATTTGCATAGGTTTGTAAAGGAAATTAATTTAAAACTTACGCTATAACGTTTTTTTAATATATCTAAAAAATATCAAAAGATGACGTGATTCACAATTTTTGTAATGTAATTTTGTATGTAAAAATTGTGACAATGAAGCGTTGCATATATCAACGAAATTAAAACATACTGAAGCTACAGCAAATACCTACCTACCGGAATAACTAATTGATTACCTACTTAAACCTACCTACCCATATAACTAAAGCCCATCCTTATATCTGACTACCCGCACTGTATCTAAATCCTACCTATCCTTACAATTCTAATAGCCCATCCCAAGTCGCACTAAAACACACTGGCACTGGCCAATACACGTTATCCGGAAGGTGGAATGAACCTAGCAGAACTCAGCTTATCTTCAGGTCCGTCTAGGCACCCTTTGAGGAAGGTTGATAATGCAGTAAACACAGGGGTTCCCAATAGCCTGACATGCACGGAGAGATTGATCTGGAAGCTGTCAGCAGTTTATAGCTCGGGTGAAGAGAGCTACCCTCGATTCAGGGTATCCGGAGTCAGCATGCATGTAGCCAGTTCACTGTAGAAATAATACCATCTATTTTAGCGTATGCTAGTAGTATGTGAGGACAAGGATAAAAGAAGCACATACAGATGTATCTTAATACTACTGCCGTATCTTAATATGACATATAAATGCAAATAATATATTTATGAAGACGCATACTAGCGCAAGCCCAAAAAGTAAGTAATTACCTGAAGCAATACATGGGATAACTATGGCAACTTTGGTCGTCGACGTCATTAAGCAGGATAGAGGCGGCTTCGGGTAACGACGTTGGCGGCGCAGCGCGGTCGACTTAGCGCCTGAAACTTATTAAGCGCAGTACTCATTAGTTGACGGGCGAAGATTATACACAAGATGATTACCTAAAGGAATTAGCAGCAGCGATGTCCGGGCGAAGAGGATATTAGCATGCAGCAGGATACCAGCTGAGCCACAAAGAGACGCGCGATCGAGACCGAGCTATGCGCATGCGCGCATGAAGATTCGCAGCAATCGGGAACCACAAGGAGTGGCTCCGCAGTGCAGCGTGAACAGATAGCAACTGACACATTAAATGCTGTGACCGACAATGCTGATATGAAAGTGCTAAACAAAATGTTTTTGTGTAATATTAATATTTAATTATTTATTCAAAATAACGATTGAAATGCATAGTTGAAATAATTCGATACCACGATGTCAACGAACTTGATATTTGTAAAAGTCTTGACGTTTAAACAATTTTTAAATTAATCTTTTCCGAATCACTAGAACGCGAACTTGGCAGACAATTAAAAATTATCAATAATGATGAATAAATTTTTAATAATACAAAAATTTATTTTTAATAATTATTTTAATTATTTACCCGAAATTAATAGCATTTTCTTTATCGACTAAATCTGAGCTGATTACATAGTAGCATATTCGCAAATATTTGTTTACGTAAAATAAATCTATACATAAATAACTTCATATCCATTGCACATTATGATACGTCAAAAATATCGAAGGTGCGCGTGAATGTACCACGATCTCAGTATGTTACAAACGCAAAATTTGATAATTATTTATTAAAAAAAAAGCTGTACGCGAGAAAATAATAAAAGAGACGCCTTCATTTATCGATAATGTAAATATGTGTTAGAATTCAGACAAAATTATTATTGTGTTTTCGAGAAACTCTAACCAAAAAACTGCAAAATATTCACCTCGTTGAGATTAGGTTACCACTTGTACATGGTGGTCCGTCCGAGACATAGCTGCTGCTCGCAAACGTACTACGATGTCAACGCGAAGTGCGTCCTATACGCAATATTTGATAATTAATTAATAAAAAAAACTTTATGCACAAAAATAAGAGAAGAGGCGCCTCTGTTTATTAATAACCAAACTATGTGCTGAAGTATAAATTAAAATCTTATTGCGTTTTAGCAATGTCTTACCAAAAATATGCAAAATTTCCGTTGAGGTTAGGTTACCACTTATAGGTGGTTGTACGTCCGAAATCTCGACGGTGCCCGTGAACGTACCGCGATGTCAAAGAGTAGTAGCTCCGATACGATATCTTTTCTCTCCACCTCGTTGAGGTTAGGTTACCACTTGTACATGGTGGTACGTCCGAGACATAGAAGCTGCGCGCGAACGTACCACGATGTCAACGCGCTGCCAGTTGCACACGCTATTTATTATAATTAATTAATAAAAATATATAGCTGGATGCGAAAAAATATGAAAAGAGGCGCTTTGGTTTATTAATAACCTAACTATGTGTTGAATTTCAAATAAAAATGTCATTGCGTTTTCGAGAAAAGTCTGACCAAAAAAAAATTTTTATCCACGTCGTTGAGAATATAGGACTACACTTACACATGGTGGTACGTCCGAGACATCGAAGCTGCGCGCAAACGTACCACGATGTCAACGCGCTGCGAGTTGCGCACGCTACTTATTATAATTAATTAATAAAAATATAAAGCTGAATGCGAAAAAGTAAGAGAAGAGGCGCCTTGGTTTAGTAATAACCTAACTATGTATTGATTTCCAGATAAAAATGTTATTGCGTTTTTGAGAAAAGTCTGACCAAAAAAAAATTTTTATCCACGTCGTTGAGAATATAAGACTACACTTACACATTGTGGTACGTCCGAGACATCGAAGGCGCGCGGGAACGTACTACAATGATCAACGCTTGTGATGTTTCAATAATCTAAACTATTTTTAAATTTATGAATTAATATTGAATTTTGTCGGTCTTGCTGAGCTAACTCCAAGCTCTTAGAGTCGTTAGACGTTAGCTCAGCAAGACCGACAAAATTCAATATTAATTCAAAAACTTTTGCCTGGGCGAGAAAAAATTATATTTTTAATATTTTTAAATTTATGTTTTGGTATCGCCACAACGCTACCTTCGCAGTCAATAATAAATTATCAATGTTTTCTTTTAAAATATCATCATGAAAATTGTGGTTTTTACAATAAATTTTAACGATAACCATTTAAAATTATAAGCAATGTGTTCTTTGAGCTGCACCGTACCTAGCGCCACCTGACGTAACTATTTGAAGTAGAATATCGTAATTATGTTTTTAATGTTATTTATGGTAATATAATCTATAATAATTATTGTTAATCCAATTAATTTAGAGAGAACGGGTGCCTTGGAATTGCCGTAGACTATTGTAATGCAAAATTTCAGTCATAAATATTCTCACGTTTTCGAGAAAACCCCGACCAAAAAATATTGAAATGGTCACGTTTACTTCATATTTTTGGTAAGACTTTTCTCGAAGAAGTAATGGAATTTCAGTCTGAAACTTTGCACAGAGATGCATCTTTCGTAAATGCAGGCGCCCGTTCTCATATTTTTGCAACTGGTGGTTTTGCTTATAAATAATTAATGGATTATTAGATTTTCTCGGTCGGTAAGGTAGGGAGGATAAATGTTGGGTATGGCACCCCCTTAAACAGTTAAGTATTTTATTAAAAATGTTTAAATATAGTAGATTAACCACGAAAAATTTTTATAATAGTCAAGAATCTTTTAATTATAAAACTAAATGAGAAGAAATTAAAACTAAAAAAAATATATATATGAATTGACCACGCCGCGCATCGTTCAAGAATAATACGCGCAGTAAGTATCGATCATCGCGCAAGTCAATTACTCGCCTTATCCAAACATCTGATCGATATACATTGATTTGAGGCTATGTATACATATTATAATTTAGATTTTAATTTAATACTATTGATAATGTCACTGTTATGTTGGCTAAGATGTCTAGTATCGCCTTTGCAATTGATCGCATTATGTTGCAGATTTATGTGGATCATTTCTGATAATACTCGTTTTTTCCAATTTTTTTCAGTATCAAGTATTTTGACGTTGTCACAATCTAACGAATGATCATATGCGAGCATATGTTCATTGATTACATAATGCGACTCAGTTTTGTTTATATTAGCTTTGTGTTCTTTAATACGACATTTTACTGTCTCTTTGTTTCACCCACATAACTAGCATTACAATCTTTACAACCTATTTTATACACTACATTAGTTTTAGTTAATTTGTCTATTTTATCTTTGCCCTTCACAATAACACCATCAATTTTATTATAAATTTTAAGTATAACTTTGATAGCTTTGTATTTCATAGAACCAGATATTTTTTCATAAAATTTAGGAATAAAAGGAATATTTAAATTTGCTTTATAATTAGTTACTGCTCTATTATTAACTTGAACATTTTTTTGATGTGCAACACTTACTTTCAATGGGATAATAAATATTATCAAAAACTATATGGAAGTCCTATGGGCAGTCCGATAAGCCCGATTTTTGCTGATATTGTTATGACAGATTAGGAGCAATACTGCCTCAAAAAATTAGATTTTATTCCACCGTTCTATTACAGATATGTGGACGATACAATTATGTGTATTCCCGAAAATAAATTAATAAATTTAATTGAAGTTTTCAATAACTACCATGAGAAATTGCAGTACACTCATGAAAAAGAAAATAATGGTTATATAAGTTTTTTAGAGGTATCACTAATAAGAAGTGAAAATAGAAAAGTTATTACTAATTGGTATAGGGAAAGATACCTTTTCAGGACGATTTTGAAATTTTGAATCTAGTCAAACAATACAGCAGAAGCGGGCTATGGTATATACATTAGTGGACAAGGCAATTTTGTTAGCACATAAACAATTACATGGAACCAATATTAAACTAGTCAAAGAAATTTTTAAAAATAATTGTTACCCAATAAAGTTTATAAATCATAATGTAAGAAAAAGATTAGAGAAAATAAAATATAGTTCTAGTCATAACAATGTTCAAGTTAATAATAGAGCAGTAACTAATTATAAAGCAACTTTAAATATTCCTTTTATTCCTAAATTTTATGAAAAAATATTTGGTTCTATGAAAGACAAAGCTATCAAAGTTATACCTAAAATTTATAATAAAATTGATGGTGTTATTGTGCGGGGCAAAGATAAAATAGACAAATTATCTAAAACTAATGTAATGTATAAAATAGATTGTAAAGATTGTAATGCTAGTTATGTGGGTGAAACAAAGAGACAAGTAAAATGTCGTATTAAAGAACACATAGCTAATATAAACAAAACTGAGTCGCATTATGTAATCAATGAACATATGCTCGCATATGATCATTCGTTAGATTTTGACAACGTCAAAATATTTGATACTGAAAAGAATTGGAAAAAACGAGTATTATCAGAAATGATCCACATAAATCTGCAACATAATGCGATCAATTGCAAAGACGATACTAGACATCTTAGCCAGCATTACAGTGACATTATCAATAGTATTAAATTACAATCTAAATTATAATGTGTATTTCTCCCCTATGACATAACCTCAAATCAATGTATATCGATCAGATGTTTGGATAAGGCGAGTGATTGACTTGCGTGTTGATCGATTCTTACTGCGCGTATTGTTCTTGAACGATGCACAGCGCGGTAAATTCAAATATATATTTTTGGTTTTTTTTTTTAATTTCTTCTCATTTAGGTTCACAATTAAAAGATTCTTGATTATTATAAAAATTGTTAAGTTTATCTACTATATTTAAAAATTTAATAAAATACTTAACTAATTAAATTTAATTATTAAAATTTTTATTACCAATTATTATTTGTTTCAACGGGAAAAAAATTTTTTATTGAAGTGGTAAATTTTAATTTAGTCTTGTAAAAAATTTTTTTTGAGTTCTTTTGTAAATAATCATAAATAATTTATTAATTTTTATTACTTATCAGTACACATAATGTACGTAATTTGAAGTTTCGCGCCTGTAGTGGGGATGACCGTGTTGTCGATCTGATTAAGATTGATCGCATATGTGTCTCTGAAAACGGGGGACGTGAGATTTCAAGTTTTTCAGTATTAACCGTCTGTGATATACATTGTTTACTTTATTTTAATATTTGACTGTCTTTTGCTTAATATGTGTGATTATGTGTTAATTTATTTTGTAATGTTCTTCAAGTATTTATTTAATTTTCAATTTTTTGTGTTGATTATGGACACAACAATAGGGGAAATGTATGTTATATATAACCTCAATCTCTGTGCAAAAATTGTTAAACGATTGTTATTTTAATCATTGTTTTCAATTATAGAGCGACGCAGCATAGATGCTGTTAATATTGTATACCTATATATTGACGAAATAGTAAGTAGCTTAGATTTATATATGTAAAAATTGTTTTAAAAATATGTTGTAAAATGAAATCATTTTTTAATAAAAAAAGGTATACCCTGATGAGGATGGAGGATATCCATCGAAAGGTCGCCAAATAAATAAATATGGTTTGTTCATTAATATCGAGGAAAACCTAAACTACTCCTAAATACACTGCATGGACGACAAAAAATCACTCAATAAGTAATACTAGTTATGTAGGTGAAACCAAGAGACAAGTAAAATGTCGTATTAAAGAACACACAGCTAATAAAAACAAAACAGAGTCGCACTATGTAATCAATGAACATATGCTCGCATATGATCATTCGTTAGATTTTGACAACGTCAAAATACTCGATACTGAAAAGAATTAGAAAAAACGAGTATTATCAGAAATGATCCACATAAATCTGCACTATAATTAGATCAATTGCAATGACAATACCAGAGATCTTAGCCAACATTACAGTGACATTATCAATAGTATTAAGAGGACATTGAAGCTAGCATTTTTACCATCAGAGTACCTCTACCTAATGGCACATATTCGCAATTACAGTTTCACACTATTCTTCGTTATTTGCCGCTGGATTTCAATGAAATTTGCACAGGATATATAAAATGATGTAGAGAATTGGGCTGTGCATTGAAAAGCGGCGAAAATTGAAAGAAAAACCTTTCTGATTAGTCTAAAACTGCTAACCCCAACATCGATGCACCCATACAGCGCCACCTCTTGGGGAATATCCTTACTACATACGTATAACGTACGCGGTTGGGGTTAGCAGTTTTAGACTAATCAGAAAGGTTTTTCTTTCAATTTTCGCCGCTTTTCGATGCACAGCCCAATTCTCTGCATCATTTTATATATTCTGTGCAAATTTCATTGAAATCCAGCGGCAAATAACGAAGAATAGTGTGAAACTGTAATTGCGAATATGTGCCATTAGGTAGAGTTACTCTGATGGTAAAAATGCTAGCTTCGACGTCCTCTTAAATTAAAATCTAAATTATAATATGTATCTATGTATGTATCTAAATATGTGTCGTTATGTATTTGAAGGACTACATGACATAAACCACTTAAGTAATTGAAATAAATAAAATAAAAATAATAAATTCTAAAATTACTATAGAAAATAATAAAGAAATATTAATTTCTGCTGTATATAGGTCACATGATATTCCTAAAACAGAATTTATACTATGTAATATACTATGCAATATAAAGAAGTTAATTTTTGAAAATAAAAAACCGAAAATCATTTAATCATAGGATATTTTAATAGTGATCTGTTAAAGATGGAAGCTATTGGGCAAGAATTACTTAATAGCTTACTTGAAAGTGGATATGCACCGGATTTTCAGGGCATAATAAGACCATCTCTGTAGTGAAGTAATTAACTACAACACATTTACTTTAACAGCCCCTTTTAATGATCACTATTATGACTACAGGAAAAATTAGAAAATCAAAGATAAATAATACTATTAAAATGATTAATTATACTAAATTAATCAAACTAGCTAACAACGAAAATTGGACAGAAATTTTAAATATGCATTTGTAACAAATTTTCTAATTGAAAAAATACAAAATTGTATAAATAAAGTTAAACAGCGTATAAAGATGAATAAAAATAAGAATCATTTAAATCCTAGAAATAGGTGGATTACGAGTGCAATAAAGATATCCTGTAAAACTAAAGAAAAAGTTTATATTTATTTTGGAAAAAAAACCTAGTTTAGATAATAAGTTGTACTATAGAAATTATTCTAAAGTACTAGATAAAATTATGAACAAAGCCAAAGAATAATATGAAAATTAGCAAATAGAAAAAAATTCTAGCAATCCCAAAAAATCTATGGCAAATTATAAATGAAAAACTGGGGAAAAAAGTAACAAAAAAGTCAGGGTTAATTACATAATTGAAAACAATAAAAAGATAAGTTATCCTACACGAATTGCTAATAATATGAACAAATTTTTTACTAATATAGGTAAAACTTTAAGCGATAAAATACAAACAGAAATATATGAAAATTTAAAATTGCCACAATTCAATTTAAATAGCATTTTTATTACACCCACATATGCATATGAAATCGAAAATATAATAATAAATTTAAAGAATAAAAATGGAGGAGTAGATAATATTAATGCAAAAACAATAAAATGCCTATCTCGTTTTTTAATATTACCATTAGTACATGTCATAAATTTATGTATAGAAAAAACTACTTGGCGAAGTGCACTAAAACAGCAGAAATAATTCCGATTCACAAAAGTAGTGAGAAACATAAAATAACGAATTATAGACCTATTTCGCTTATTTCAAACTTAGCGAAAATTTTCGAAAAAATTATATTCACTAGATTAATTAAGTTTATAAATGACAGTAACGTACTAGCAAACAACCAATATGGTTTTAGGAAAAACAAAAGTACTAAGGATGCATTAAACTACATAACCAACATAATATACAATAACCTAGATTCAAACACTCCAATAATAGTAACTTTCCTTGTTTTAGCCTACGCTTTTGATACTGTTAACCATACTATTTTGTTGGATAAATTATATAGATACGGAATTAGGGGTAAAGCGCAGAAGTTGATAAAACGTTATCTAAGTAATAGGGAACAAAGGGTAAAAATAAATGATACATATAGTATATAGTGTATATGAGAAAATAACAACTAGAGTACCTCAGGGCACAATTTTAGGACCATTATTATTTATTATATACGTAAATGATCTATTGACAGCAATGCCAGATAATACAATATTATCTTATGCTGATGATACTGCAGTAATATCAACAAGCAATAGTTGGAAAGAAGTAGAAACAATTATGAACTCAAATTTTAATAAAATAGCAAATTGTCTAGCACTTGACAAACTTTCACTTAATATTGATAAAACAGTATATTTAACTTTTGTGAACCATAAGGATTATATTCCAATAAATTTTCATATAAACATAAAAGGAACAGAATTACAAAGAGTGGAAAATGCAAAGTATCTAGGAATTATTTTTGACTGTCATATGAGATGGGATAAGCACATAGAGTATATACAAAAAGACGAAATATCTAACTTTTATTTTTCACAAAATAGCTAAAATCATGTCCACTGATACTCTCAGAACACTGTATTATTCTTTTTACCATAGTATAATCTGTTACGGAATAATAGCTTGGGGTGGTGCATATGCAAATAACAAATCTATAATACAAAATCAACAAAATAGATTACTTAAAATAATTAATAAAAATAAATTTATAAGCGATAAAAATCCAATGAACATTGACAAACTTTTTATTTTTGAATCCCTTAGTTTTCATTATAGTACATTGCAAGAAATTTATGAAAACTAAAAAAGTATAACAAGAAATAGGAATATCCAAATGCCACGTTGATGTAGCAAAGTCAGTTCAAAGAACAGCTATATAAGAGCAGTAAGCCATTACAATACCTTACCAAACGAACTTAAAAATATAGATAACATTAAAGTAAGAAAAGCAAAATTAAAAAACTGGATCAAGACAAACTTATAAAGAATTAGTATGAATAACTCAGTAAAAATTGATTATACTCAAATAAAAAGATGGTTTTGTACGTTAATTAGTCAAAAAAATCAGGTGCTTGCAAACAATTCAATAATTAACACACTTTTAACACATAAAAATAATAAATTTGTTAGATGTGTAAATCCTGCATTGGAAATCCTACAGGATACGGCAGCATTTGACAAATTGTTACTTAATGTTAGAACATATCTATGCGCAAATGGTAAATCTAACAAGTACTACAAACGATCGCATCGCAGAATATCTGATTACAACTACAATAAAATGAAAAAAACAGAAAATATCAGCAATTTAATTCTTATTGCAACTGAAGTAATTAATATGAACTTTCTTGAAGAGGCATATAAACTTTCAGTTGCAGTTTCAGTTGCAGAGGACGTGGTGAGTTTGAGTGATAAACAGAAAGCTATACCGGATAAAACAGTGAAAAAAGACAAAAAACATCTATTTGATAAGTTCTGTGAAACTAAAATTAATCGAGTAGTTCCTGGTTTTAAATACATAAATTTTGTAAAAGAAACACCAGAATGTAACAAAGTTAAAGATGAAGTTGTAAAAGAAAAATATGATCCTATAGAATCAGTATATACTAAAATAGACAAAATGACTGAAGATAATGCCACAAATATGAAGGTCACTAATCCACCAGGGAAGATATTACAGCAAGTTAACTCTTACCGCATGTCCTATGGAGATCTAAACTACATTGGATCGAATAAAGCAATTATTCATTTTGCTAGGGGATGTTACAATAACTAACAACATTTTCTGCACTTACGTAGAAATCAATTCTTTATTATAATACAAACTGCAATAGAAATATAATGAGGTATGATAAACCCCGTCCTCTCGCGGTGGCGCTTGAATTCCGACTGAGCTGTGCCGCCAATCCCCGTGGGGGCGTTCCGATGATTCCATGGTTAGTCCAAGTAGTGGGAGGAGATGTCCCTTCTTGGGCAAAGCGAACCTCCCACCACATCATCATGGCAGAGTTGCAAGAGTGTTCAAAGTGCCAAATAAGGTGACGGCGTTTCATCGTAAGTCACTGTCCGCAGGATATAATGTTTAACTGGTTCACTGTCATCGGAACTCCAAACAATTCGCTGAAGTTGCGCATCATGATCAGTGACTCGAATTTGTCGAAACATCATCGCTATGTCAGTGCAGAAGACAAATTGATGCCGTCGCCATCGAATCATGAGGGCTACTAAATCATCTTGCAGTTTGGTCCCTGGGAATAGTGCATCGTTAAGAGAAAATCCTGATGAAGTAGGTCGGAATGCATTAAAGACAACTCTTAATTTGCGACCCTGATCAGTTCGCTGCCAAATCCCATGGTGAGGGATATAATAAGAGAATGAATTGTCTCTATGCAGTTCGTCATCGGTCAGAGGTTTCATATGTCCAAGCTTTAGGTAATCGTCCATAAACTTAATATAGGAGTTAGCAAATTCAGGATCCTTTTTCATACGACGGTACATCGATGATAATAAAGATCTTGCGCTTGGAAGGCTTTCGCCAAGTTTATGTAAAAACCCTGGACTGATTGACAATGGAACGATGTATCGCCCGTGCTGGACCGTTGATAATTTTTGGTATGGATTTGTTCACATTCAGCATCGTCAGGAGACGTTCGCGTGGCGGTAGACACTTCTTCGATTTGCCAAAATCGTTGCAATGAGTTAATAAGCTGCTCATGCCATGATTCCGTTAATGGTTCAGACAAGCTGATTACAAGTACACGGGTTTCGTTAGTTAAATTCTCTACTCCAGTAAGCGTCCAACCGAAAACAGTTCTTTGAGCTACAATACCTTGATGCTTCACCAGTCCTGGAAGGAGGACCTTACTGGAGAGGTCCGCGCCAATTGTTAGATCTATTCGGCTTGACATACTGAAACTCGAGTCAGCAAGTGGTAGACCATGAAACTGTCGTCTGATTTTCATCCCGACTTCGGGGATGATCAGTGATGAAGCAGCTGGTGTGATTACTCCGATGTTTCGGAGTCCATATGCATTAAAGCAGAGCATTTCATTGGTGACTGGTACATGAAGAGAAAGCTGGGTACGGTAACGAGCAGAGTCCATAGGAGTTCCAACTACTCCAGTAACAATTCTGTTGGCCTCGGTGATGTTTCTCCCGCAATTCTGAATGAGATGAAGACTAGCTAAAGTTGATTCGGAACAAGGGTCAATAATGGCACGCACCTTGACCTTCCGTTGCCCACCATTTGCTACTGTTATCTGAGCAGTGGGTAGCAAAGAGAGTCACAAGGGAATAGTCTCGTATTGGATAGAATCGGGAGGAGCCGAAGATGATGCTGGTCGGTGCCTTTTAAGTGGCGTGTCATCTGCTGAAGTACTTGCGGCACGTTTCTCAGGCAGATAGAGAATTGTGTGGTGCCTTAGGCGACATTGTCGACAAGAGAAGGTGGAGGGACAATGGGTGACTACATGCCCCTTTCTCAAACAATTGCTACACAAGCGCTCCCTAGTGACGAATTCATTCACTTCTTGAAGTGTCATGGCCTAAACTTTATGACAATTACCAGTAAAATGAGATCCATGACACATGATGCAAGGATCTCTCCGATAAGTGGAGGTAGTTAAAACTCTGAGGGGATGAGAAGAAGAAACACCTCGCCTTGAGTCGATTGTTGTGTTTATATTTGATTTAACGTTGGTGGTCCCAAGCGATAGAAGCGTGCGACATCGCCGCTGTAAAAACGATGAAAGGAAGGTGAACGTTGGCTGATAATGCTGCCCTGTTTCAGAGATCGAATCTCGATCCTCATCTTCAAGTGCCTTCTCCCAATCACGTCTTGTGGTCGGATCCAGTGCGCCTACCACAAAGCAGACAAACCAGTCGTCCCAATATTGCACGGGTCGTCCCAATACCTGCAGCTGATCTCGACGACGTTCAACCTCATCCAAAATATTTTGAAGGCCAATAGCTGATTCATATTTTAAAGATTTTAAGTTTTTTAAGGCTGTCAGATGATCTTGAACAAGTAAGCGTCGGTGATCGTACCGACCTTCAAGAATCGACCAGGCAAGAGAATAATTTTATCCAGTAATCTGGATCTTATCTAGAGCAAGTTTAGCTTCTCCCTGGACTTGGGTTTTTAGGTAATATAATTTATCCACGTCAGATAAATTGGTGTCCTTGTCGATTAAAGACCTGAACAAATCGCGGAAAGACCCCAGTCTTCTCGTCGGCCACTAAAATGAGGAATTGAAATTTGCGGAAGACGACTTACGCTCCGAATTGACGAGCCTGAAGAAGAGAATGGGATCTCGGCTGATGCCCGGTTGATCCGTGCTTGTATATCGTACAAACGACCATAAGTCGATAGGTAGGAGGTTTGAGTATTAAGGTACACTCCATTTGTGAAATACTCATCATCGTGTAGAGCTGTCTCTGTTATAAAAGCAACGTGATTCCCATCAAAATCGGCCCAATATCGCTCCAGCAAATCAATGTGCCTAGATGCCAGTCCCGTGGTCCATTGGTTTTCAGAAATGACGTTGATAATTGATGAGGCACGCTGAATTACTTCAGCAAGAGCCTTTTGAGCGGTTAGTTAATCCATTCCTGAAACAAGATATTATAAACACATACTACACTGCTCTGACCTATCAAGTAACTTGTGTAGGTTCTGCCATTGTGACTAGCGGTTAATAAGAGTGTAATACCCTTTGGTCTATGGGCAACGCGTGACGTGAGTAGCAACTGCGCATGTACTGACCGCATGGGTAACAAGTGCGCATGCCTTGAACCTGTAGATGGCTACTGCGCATGCCATGACCTCGCACGTTGCAACTGCGCATGCTCTGACAGCATGGGTAGCAAGTGCGCATACTTTGAACCTGCAGGCGGCTATTCCGCACGCCCTGACAATATAGTTGGCAATTGTGCATGCCCTGACCTCGCAGGTGGCAACTGCGCATGCTCTGACCGTAAGGGTAGCTATTCCGCACGCCCTGACACTATAGTTGACAACTGCGCATGCCCTGACCTCGCATGTATCAACTGCGCATGTTCCTGATCGCACGAATTAGAAAATATAGCAAAAAGAAATAATTCACTCACCGAATGATGAAAAATAAGAAAGCGTCGGTCAATCAGCGGTACACCCGTCCGATCCGGCTCGAAGGACCAATTTGTTACAATAACTAACAACACTTCCTGCACTTACGTAGAAATCAATTCTTTATTATAATACAATCTGCAATAGAAATATAATGAGGTATGATAAACCCCGTCCTCTCGTGGTGGCGGTTGAATTCCGACTGAGCTGTGCCGCCAATCCCCGTGGGGGCGTTCCGATGATTCCACGGTTAGTCCAAGTAGTGGGGGGAGATCTCCCTTCTTGGACAAAACGAACTTCCCATCACAACAGGGGAATAAGAGGAAAACAAATTTTTACAAATTCTTTTTATCCACTGAAACAGCAGCCTAAATACAAAGATCTAGTAGTTATAGATCAAATAGTATTTACATCAGCATGTACATGTGATTCTTCAAAACTACATCAGGAAATGTTTCCACAATACAAAGTTACTTGTGCGGTTGAACTCACTTGCCCTGCAAGACTAAACAACATCGAGAAAATTATAAACGTTCACAACTGCTAGAGCCATGTTTACAAGATTTTGGTGAAAAATAAGGAAAAAATGTTTAAAAAAGTAATAATATTAAACAATAATATGAGCATTTAAATTTAAAGTGTTTAAAAAAAAGCTAAAAGAGTGATGCACTAAACAGTATACTAGTTATACTGACTAAGTTGCAAAACTCTTATTAAATATAGTATTAGGTTAATTTAGTATTAGGATATAGTGTTAAGTTCTCCGGCTCCTATGTACAGGTGCAGTGTGCACCTCTATAGGATACATTTATTGTAAAATATTGTAATGTCTGGAGTTAATAATAAATAAATAAATAAATAAAAACTATCTCTCCCTTATGACATAGCCTCAAATCAATGTATATTGATCAGATGTTTGGAAAAGGCAAGTGATTAACTTGCGCGTTGATCGATACTTACTGCGCGTATTGTTCTTAAACGATGCGCGGGGCGGTAAATTCAAATGTATATATTTTTTAGTTTTTAATTTCTTCTCATTTAGTTTTATAATTAAAAGATTCTTGACTATTATAAAAATTTTTCGTGGTTAATCTACTATATTTAAAAATTTTTAATAAAATACTTAATTGTTTAAATTTAATTATTACGAATTTTTATTACCAATTATTATTTGTTTCAACGTGTAAAAAATTTTTTATTGAAATCGTGAATTTAATTTAGTCTTATATTAATTTTTTTGTGTTCTCTTTGTAAATAATTATAAATAATTTATTAATTTTTTATTGCTCTTATCAGTACACATAATGTACATAATTTGAAGTTTCGCGCCTGCAGTGGGGATGGCTGTGTTGTCGATCTGATTAAGATTGATCACATAGGTGTCTCTGGAAATGGGAGACGTGAGATTTTAAATTTTTCAGTATTAAGCATCTGTGATATGTATTGTTTGCTTTATTTTAATGTTTGACTGCCTTTTGCTTAATATGTGTGATTATGTGTTAACTTATTTTGTAATGTTCTTAAACTATTTATTTAAATTTGAATTTTTTGTGTTGAATATGGACACAACAATAGGGGAAAGGTATGTTATATATAATCTCAATCTCTGTGCAAAAATTGTTAAACGATTGTTATTATTTTTATAATAATTAATCTTTGTTTTCGATTATAGAGCGACACATCAGTGATACTGTTAATGTATTTATACCTATGTATTGACGAAATAATAAGTAACTTAGATAGAACTTCCTTTTTGATTGTAACTAATGTTATGTAATTTTTGAAGTCTGTAAGATAGGGAGGTTAAAAGTTGACTTTGACAACCCGTTAAATGTAGAATACAAAGAACAAAAATAATTTTGTTTTAATTAGTAAGTTCGTTTGAAAATATAGCTGTATATAAAAACTAATATTAATTCACTCATTATACTGCTTACAATTTTAATCGCTGCAATTGCTGCTATTTTCAGCTAAAGCTGAACCAGGTTATGCGTCGAGTGACTGGATGGATGAAAGACTACGGACTGCAACTTACGTTACAAAAGACGGAACTTGTGATTCTAACAAGACGAGGAATCGACACGGAGATACCGATGACAGTCGGACGCAAATTCGTGGTGGTCCGAGACGAGGTCGAGTATCTAGAGGTGACTCTGGATACGAAACTGAGTTTCTGGCCTCACATACGCACGGTGACTAAAAAAGCATAAGAAAAGACAAAAGCCTTGAGCAGACTCATGGCTAATATGAACGGACCGAGACCGAGCACTCCACCTCAGATGTCCAGCTACTCTTTACAAAATTTTTTGGTGTGAGATTTACATTTTGTGTAAAATTATAATTATTTTGTTTATCAAAATAATTATATTTGTGGCTTCCAGATTTTTTTTTTTTTCCTTCAATATTAAATTTCTCGTGTCAGCGAATTAAAATATTTTTTTTATTATTTTTTTTGTGAGTTGCAAAAGATAGCAGTTTATGTTAAAATTGTTACAAAATTAATTTGTTTGTCGAATTAATTTGGTCTTGGATTGGTCCAAGTATCGTTTGCAATTTTACTTAGATTTTGAAGAAAAGTTCGACAACAAAATTTTTTTCTCTTTAATCCGAATACAGATTCGATTAAGATTTCGAATCTTGTGGCAAACAATTTTTTTTTCTAGTTTGTTTAAAAAAAATTTAAATTAATTTATATTAATTTGTGTTGTCGTTTTATTTTGATATTATTTAACAAGTTTGCCAAACTCGGGTCGGAATATTTTTTTTTGTGTTTCTTTTCTTTTCATATAAGGTATGCCTTCTCATATATAGTAGTCTCGTACTCTATATTTGAATCTGGACTCTGAGCTATCTCCTCAGATGTCCAAACTTTACAGGGCATACGAGGACGCAGTTGGTGTGCCAACTGAGAAGAAATCCCCAGGAGCACAACGCCGTCTCTGCCTTTTTAAAAAGATTACGATGGGCAGCTATGAGACGCGTATGTGCAAAATACTCAGTGACTCGCGGGATGCAAGGCACATTAAAAAGGACATCAGGTCACTTCCTTTGGAGGAGATCTACGCCCAACTCGATCGTTTGCGCCTTAATGCAAAAAGCGAGGAGTTTGAGTGTAGAGAGCGCCTTCTAAGACATAGAATTAAGTGTTATGATCCTCAAATTGACGTGCCTTGGTATCCCAATTACGATGAGGATACTTCTGCCCAACCAGTGACCAAGCCTTTAGCTTGTCCACAGTTCTGGCAGAAGCACTAAAAGCGTTCCAGAAGAGGTAGTGTGATAATTTCTGATACCGACAGGTCTATAGAGTCTGAGTTGTCAGACGATAGACCAACAACTGAGTATATAACCCCCATTCAGGAAGAAGAGAGAAATGTGACTACACATATTAGAGTGCCCACGCCGAGCGCCCACAATTGACGGTGTCGACCGCTGCATATACTGGTCTATGTAAGACGCATGCTACAAATTCACCACATACGTCACACCAGGATCAGCGTAACTCGGTTGGTTGGTAACCACAATCCAGTGGAAAGGGGCGCCATTCGTCGTAACGATTTTGGGCTGAACTCCGATACACATGATCGGTCCACTCCCAGCCAATTTAGTAAATCTGGAATAAAAAGCACATTTCGGAGATTCAGTCAGATAAGTCGCGACAACAAACGAGCAGGGAATATGAACTCCCTTCCAACGATCGCAGGCAGTCGACTGATAATCGGAGGGAAGCCCCAGATACCTGTCAGAGGAAGGTTAGTTATGACAAGCATAACAACAGGACCTCCTCACATAGATTTGCGCCAGCACCAGAAGAAGCAGATGATGAATCGTTCTCGGAAGGTAAGCGCTATCACAGGAGTGAAACGTCCACTTCTAGACAGACACCGAATGAAGGGAATCGTAAGTCTGGCGCGTCCGATCGTAGCCAAAGTACTCACACTAGGAGGGAGGCTTCTACACAATGTGACAATGGTTACAACAGATCCCGCGCAACGAATAATGATCCCGTCGAGCACGAGCGAGCCGTCGCTAGACGCGATCAAGGTACTCAAACCGATTCTAATGTTAGCAACTTAGATTCGGACGAATATTGCGCTGCAAATAGGGAAGATACAACCGCTTACTATGCGAGAAGATATCGTAAGGAGCGCCTCCCTGACAGACGTAGCAGAGTACCATCGCCGAGTCGAGATGTCCACCGGCATGATACGAATAACCAATGTGAGAACATGGGTGCATTAGTCCCTTTAGGATACAACCAGCCACCAATGAGAGATATAAAGGATTGGCCTGGTTGTGATAGAGCCCTCAGAGACTGGGGTCTATCGTTCGATGGAGAGACCAACAACGATGCCGAAGAATTCCTAGATAGTCTACAAGACTTCAGGAATGACGTACAGTTCTCTGACCGATCTGACTTCGAAAATGAATTTTTGAATGAATACGGTCAGGAGTTACAAGATCAAGGTTTGTTCGAGGATCTACAACGCCGCACGCAAGGCAAAGGAGAGAAGGTCGTAAAATACCTGAATTGCTTTAGGGCTATTGTGCGGAAATTTCGCCGACCTCCTCCGCTGCGCCAACAAGTAGAGATGGCATATTCTCAATTGAGACCGGAGTGCCGTAAATTTATGGCCTCGAGATCCATAAATAATTTCGAAGACATAATGAAGTACGGCAAAGAATATGAACAACACTTGATATGGAACAAGAGATTTACGGAACCCCCACCAAGAGAACAAGTTCATACCCCACAAGCTTTTCCAAAACGTAGTTCGTCTAAAGTTTTGAGGAAAGTGGCGTCATTAGTTGAGAATAAGAAGAGCCAACCGGTTCCTCAGTCATCTCCACCACCGAAGAAGAAGACGTTGAAAAAGAAGAGGAGCAAGAAAAATAAGAAACATTCTTCTAGCCCATCTTCAAGTGATTGTGAAGTAGCCAATGTGCATGGTACTCGCAACATAAGTCAACGTCAGTACTCGCAAAAAAGTAAAAATTTTGTGGGCGCACAAAATATCAATAATGCGAGACAGTCTTCGGTAAATAAACAGTCAGAGTCAAAGCAGCAACAATATAACGGTGCTAGGCCGAAACAATACGTTGCTCAAGCTCAGACGACACCTGTCTACATGCCTCAAAGTAGACAAAGCATGGTATATGATCGTACTATGGAGAGGCAGACCCAAGACGCTGGTTTTCAAAGGAATCCGAATAGTCCCTTCTTTGGCATATGTTTTACATGCCACAAAGTAGGACATCGATATTCCGATTGTCCCAATTAGACTTGCCTACATTGCGCAAGTATGGGACATAAAGCGGAGCAATGCCCGAACGTGGCAGCACCCATTGAGTGTCAGGTGTGCCACACAACCGGGGTAACCCTAGATAGTTGTCCGAAGTGTGAGCATGTAAGGCAATATTTGGGAAACCTGGCAGCAAGGTACCAGAATCGCCCCCCCCCCCCGGGCCCTGTACGCAATTAAAAGAGCGCAAGAAAAACAAACACCTCACTGACTTTGCTGAACTGTTTAACGGAGAGCAAATAAACCTTCAGAAGGTAAGAGAGAATACCTCTAAACATCTAAATTAGCCGAAATCTACTGAGTTACCTATGGTTAAGACTGAGACCCCTTCCAAGCTAACTCCAACGATCGAAGCATCGAACAAAGCAGATTTAGAACTTCCAGAGATCAAGAAAAACAAAGAGTCTTTCTGGTCTGAAGTACTCCGTAGGCAAGTGTTTAACCAACACAAACGGTTACTCAAGGAAATAGAGAACGAGAGAAAAACTCTAAACCTATGTAACCCCACCAATGAGAACGATGATACTCGTTACTCATTGTCACCCCAACCTACAATCAAAGAAAAGAGTTTAAAACAGTCTAATGAGAGTAAAATGACTATCTCTCTTGATCAGGTGCTGAACAGTTCAAAATCGTTGCCGATTAGAACAGTTCAAAGGGGGGGGGGGCAGGAGCCATTCCGAAGACGTCCGAGAGACAAGTTTGACTCCAGCTCTACATGACAGTCAAGCCGAAGACATGGTTGTGGGATTGCAATCCGAAAACCGTTTGAAAATCCGAAAGTCGAATAGTTTTTAACTATCGTTAAGTGAAAATGATTTTAGCAATTTAGTGGCAATTAACAAATGGGATACGCGAATTAAAATAGGAACACGCGTTAAACTGTGAATTACGTTAAAAAGAATTACGCACTTATCTTGTATCGATGGATTAATAAAATTAACAATAGTTCCTTCCTTAACATTTATATCTAAATTTCTTATTCATTTCAAGGATCGACGTTATTAAATGAATGCCAATGTATTTGAAGGCATGATTTAGCTCGAGATTTTGCAAAAGAAGGTAAGAATAAATATTATATTTTTACAGATGCTATAACAATTAAAACATATACTTTTTAATATGTAGGGTTGATTTCTTTAGAGGTTTATTGTGCATAACCTCAATATGCATGCCTCATAATTTTCATGTACAACTGCAAAATTGTTTATGAACTACATTTTTATTGCATCAAAATAATTTACGAATTTAAAAAGTTAAAGAGAAAAAGTGAGTTTACTACTTAAATTATATTTATATATATATTGTAACGTGGTATTGGCGTACCCGCTGATAATAATTTATTGTAATAATTATTAGTTATCCGATGGGCTGCGTTACCCAATACCGCGTACACAAGTTATCTATTTTGCGAAGGTTGTCGGCAAGTGTCGCAAGGAACAAGTTTACTGATCGCACGGTAGAGAGGATTCGGGCAATCCATCTTGCCTTAACCGCGATTTAAATTAAATAATAGTTTATGTTGGCGGAACAGGAAGAATTCAATAAACATATGAGAATATAAATTAATATAAAAGAAGCATTTTATTTATTAATTACAAGATGGCCATCCAGGCTTCGTGCTGCGACAATATTAAACGCGTGGGCGGAAGTTCCGGGAAGCCTGCCGGCGTACCCGAACACACTTCCGAGTTTCACTCACACAATCATATACTCGGGTGTGGGGGGGGGGGGTCACGGTAGTATCAAAGGTGACTTACTGGTCGACGCTCCGAAGATGGCCCAGCCGATCTCGGTTCCGGTGATTTTCTGGACAGCGGTGACCCTTGTCGGCTGTAGTAGGGAACAAGCGGTCCAATCCGCGTTCGCACTCGCGTACGACTCCATCCTTCACTTTACACACTTACACTCGTGTACACACGCGCGATCGCACGAGGATACTCCCGGATGCCGTTGGCCTTCGCGCCTCACGCGCTTTTGCTCGGTCTTATACGCACAAAAGAACTTTGCACCGGGGAAAGATTCATCCGCCTCGAGCGCGGATCGGGACATACTAACTCAGCAATTGCCTAACTTCCCGAAAAATGGATGAGTGAGGGGAAATTCGCACACACACTCTCACACTCTCATCCATTACGTATTGTTGCGCACGTAATTGTACACTCGAATTAAAGTAAACAAGTGTCGTCGGTTGGCCTTGACATACCAAAGGCTCCGATGACTTAGAATTTTTATGAATTTAAATATTTCATTCGCCGCGAGTAGATTGTGTGACGATTTCCGGCACAATGGCTTCAACTAGACTCTACTTCCCTCGGGAAGGCCGAGTCGAAAGAAGGCACAATCTATTTGCGACCGCGCGCTATTCTCTTCTCTCTTCTATCGTCGGGATGGGATGCGATCTCTTAGGATACGGACCACTTCCTGTTCTACATCTATTGCTAGGTTGGATGGTCGGCACCTTTGACCAAGCGAAGGAAGTCGGTACTTTCGAAGAAGTGCCGCGCTTAGACCCCTTAGCCGCTTTTGGCGTTGACTTACGAGATGGCCCAGCCATCCTCGTAGAGGCGTCGACCTCCATCGGTGTGGGTCATCGCAAATTACTAGACCGAGCCTTTTGTAACTGCTTCCCCTGAGACTTCGGACAGGAGGCGTTGGTCCCATCCTTTCCTACGATGTGTTGGACAGGGACTGGCTGAGCCCCGCTCTCTTCTCGTCCCTGCCTCGATGGTCTAGCTGCTGGGATGTTGGCCGATGGAGTGTGTAGGCTTTCCCTAGACTCCATCGACATCTGCTCCGCTTTGGTCTGAACAACTGCATCTAGAGCCTCCTTTACTTTTCGATGGGCCTCGTGCAATCCAAGACAAATGCAGCTGCTTGGCGGCGAGTCGCCTCTTCAACACGACGACTCATCACCACTTCCGCATAGGAGGGCTTAGCATCAGAAAGCTCCATGCACGAGCCCTTCCTGCTACTCTTCTTGCGGGTGGGCGTTTCCACGTGTCGTCTTTTCGACTCCTTTTGACTTGCCCGCTGCGATGACCGCTTTGGTGCCTGTGGCGACCGGTGCAACGCGGTTTTCCGGTGAGAAGGGAGAGTAATCCCGTTGTTGCATCCACTTATTGTGAGATTCAGAATATCTGGGCACTCCCTCAGGGCAATCCACAGTCAACCCTCGGCGGCCGCAATTGAAGCAAAACGTTGCTTGAGGAATCGCATACAAGCGGAGACTGCGGTCGTTCGCCCAACAATTGAAGCAGGGGTTTTTAGGGGGATCCATCAATCAATCGAATGGGATGTGTACCAATCGACGGAGGACAATTTCCCTGGTAATTACTGGTCCAGAAGTAGGTGCCCAGTCTTCGCCTGTGTGGGTAGGGGCTCGACCCTAACGTCGAGTTTCCCTGCTTGCGATGGGAATACGATTGCATTGGCCTCACCTCCGAATACGGTCAACGGTTGCTCGGGCTTCACAGATTGTGGATGACGCCCAAAGTTTAAGAACGCGGGTGAGACTTTTGTATGTGTTTATTGCATGTCGAAATTCGTGCAAGTGTGTGTCCCACCCACGATGATTCGAATCCACAAACATTGCATTTATCGTTTTTAACGTTCTATTAGTTCTCTCGACCGGGTTGACTTGTTGCTGGTAAGCAGGGGTTCTGACATGTTTTATGCCATAATCCTCCAGCATTTGCGACATTATGCCGTTGATGAACGCAATCCAATTATGCGTTATTAGGAAATTTGATGTTTCCCAACGGAAGACTACGAGTTCCCCAAATGCTTTCGACACCGTCTCACCGGCCGCCGTAATGGTTTGAGCTCTATTCACCTTGTAAAGAAGTCTTGAAATATCATGATGTACTTGTATTGACTTTTACTACGTGAAAACTCCATTACATCTGCTGCCACAACAGCCCAGGGTCTCTCAATGTTCCGTTTACCCATAAAGCCTTGAGCACCTGCTTGAAACATCTTGTAGCTCTGACAAATCAGACACTGCCGAACGAATTAGCGGGTATCGTGGTAGATACCTCGCTAATAATAATCTCTTGCAACACGTTCGTAAGTCTTTTCGATTCCCATATGACCCATATATGGGTGGAAATGAGAATCTACTAAGACTCGGTTCCTCTGCTCTTTGGGCAGAACAAGACGCCAGCCTTCTTCTCGTTCTGTTACAGAGTCCAAGAGTTTATCGCTTGTAAAACAATATAGCATTTCATACTCTATTTTCCACTCTGGAAATTTCTGAGGGCATGAGCGCACATCGTTTAATCTCGCAATATACCATGGGTCTGTATTACCTCGAACGAGGCAATCTCTTCTCTGTCGGGATCTGGATCGACGGCACGAGAAAACGCGTCCGGGACATAGTATAAAGCTCCTTTCTTATGCACTATTTCAAAGTCCGATTGCTGCATTTGAAGTATCCATCGTGCCAACCTACCCGACGGCTTCTTGAGATTTTTGAGTCATTTGAGAGCACTATAGTCGGTCACAGTCGTAAATCGATAGGCTTCAATATATGGTCGCAATCTCTTAATAACCCATATGAGCGCCAAGCATTCATTTTCCGTTGTCATGAAATTACGTTCAGCACGATTTAATATTTGGCTGACGTGAACAATCGCATGCTCGAAACCCTCGTGGTCCAGTTGTGTCAACACCGCTCACTATTGCTAAGTCACTAGCGTCACTTTGGACGGTAAATTGCTTAGAAAAGTCTGGACGGGTTGATACATGCGTTTCAGTTAACGCAACTCTAAGCTGACGAAACGCCTCCTCCTGCTCCTCGCCCCAGTCCCAAGCCTGATCTTTACGCAGTAACTTGGTAAGGGGAGATTTAACGTCAGCTTCTCGATTAATGAATCGAGAGTGCCAGCCTACCATCTCGAGGAAGGTACTCAGTTGTTTGATATTACGAGGAGTGGGGTAACTAAGGAGCGGGGCGACTCGTTTCTCATCAGGGCGCAAGTCGTCCGCGTCTAATTTGTACCCAAGGAAAGTTACGCTGAAACAACAAAACTCACACTTCTCTCGATTCACTTCGAATCCTGCGTCGCACAGTAGCGCAAAATGATATATTTTTTTTTCAAATTACTCTGCAACGGTCAATTTTAAAGCAAATGGAACAAATTTTTTTTTTAAATCTTCGTTTTTAAATTCTCTATCGATCCTTCTGATCCATTTTTGCAAAGTCTCGAGAAAGTTCAATTTTCTGTTTTTCTTACTTTTTCCATTAAAATGACCCAGTAAAGGTGCGGTTTAGCAAAATAAACTTCAGGTAAAAGTTGTATCACGTCGGAGGGGAAATGTGTTGGTCATCTTCGCTACTACCTTCAAGGTCATTTTCAAGGTGATACTTTATATTTTTATGACCAAATTCTTTTTTTGTTCCTAATTTAAATGGGGATGAAAAACATGTGAAGTTTATCTTCAAATTATCGTGAACGTCATTTTCAAGGTTATTTCAAGGTTAGCTATCCATTTTTATGAAAATACTAAAAAAGTGAAAATGAAGAAATTTCAGATTTATCAGATAATTTTAGGCAAACTACTTTTTACACCACAATAATGCTCGCAGAGGAAGCAATATAATTAAACTTGATAAAAAAGGATAGCTAACCTTGAAATGACCTTGAAAATGACGTTCACGATAATTTGAAGATAAACTTCACATGTTTTTCACCCCCATGTAAAATAGGGACAAAAAAAGAATTTGGTCATAAAAATATAAAGTATGACCTTGAAAATGACCTTGAAGGTAGTAGCGAAGATGGCCAACACATTTCCCCTCCGAAGTGGTACAACTTTTACCTGAAGTTTATTTTGCTAAACCGCACGTTTAGTGGGTCATTTGACCGTTGCAGAGTAATTTGAAAAAAAATATATCATTTTACGCCACTGTGCGTCGTTCAACTTCCTTAGTGCGTATTTGAGCTATTTTAGATGGTTCTCAAAACTTTCGGTTATGACGATCAAGTCGTCTAAGTAACCAAACAGATGCGGTTCCACCTTAGGCCCGATAATTGCATTTATAAATCGTGCAAAGGTCATAGGAGTACTCGTGAGGCCAATAAGCATTCTCGTGAACTGCCACAGTCCCAACCCTGGTATCGCAAATGAAGTATAATGCCGGCTCGTCTCAGCCATTAATATTTGGAAGTATGCTTTTTTAAGATCAATTTTCGATATATACGTTGCATTATGCAGCTTATCCAATATGGTATCCATATTAGGAATTGGATAAGAATAACATTTTGTGGCTGAATCGCAGTCTGTAAAAAACATGGAAAAGTTAATGTGCATGAAATTTGAAGCACAGAAAACATATATAATCATATATGTTGTGTTAACGTTACTTGTCATACGTTTGCTTGCAATAATTGTATGCCATTGATTAAAGGGGCAATGAAAAGTATGCCAGTAGAAAAAAAGTTTGAATGCACTGCAAAAATTATTAATCACATTTCTGCTTATCGAAAAAAAAACTGTGAAAAAATTTATGTATAAAAATTGCATGCAATTGATATTTCTAAAATTTGTTTAATACGAGAACTTTAATAAATTTATTCAATAACTTAAATACAAATTTTTTAATTTTCAGGAGAATTGGAATAGAAAATCTTAATATTATTCGATTGACCGGAAATAGAGCATACAGATTACTGAACAATTTGAGTTCTGGTCATCCATTTTCTAAAGTAAAATTAAAAGAGAGAATAAATTTTATTAATTATTTAATACAATCAGAAAATCCTAAATATCTAAAAATTTGGATGACAGAACTTGAGTGAGAGCCAATAATATGTTTCAAACATATGAGTTTCTGGATGTTATACATCAATGGAAATATATTGATGGTAGAAGTGAGACAGAAAAATAATTATGTGGATAAACTTTATTTAGAATTTTTGGGAATTTCTATACGAGAAAAATATGGAAAGGAGACCCAATTATTCTTTTAATTCAAAATAATAATTACTAAAATAACAATGATATTGTTAATAATTGGTACGTTAAACAAAGTGATATGTACCGAATTTTATGTGATTCCAAATTTAATATTAAAATCTGACATAATTAATTCTTGCCAGTGTACGAACCTACAGGTGACATATAATATTGTTTCAACAAATCCTTTTGTACTGTTGGTTGTAGTCTTTATTCGCCTGAAATTCGGTCGACATTCTCTACATTTTCATGTTGCTGCTGAGGCGAAAGTAATATAAAATTGTGCAAAATCACTTGTTATTGTTATTATTTTGCTTTTTTGAAGATTGTATTTCAAAGGTTGTCTGAGAATTTGCCGCTTTGACGTCAGTATTCCAAAAGCACACTCTATTGTTAGTCTTGCTCTTTTCAATCGATAACTAAATATTTTTTTAGAGAGGTCTAAGTTTACTCTGCGAGAATATGGCTTCATTAATTGTGCGACGCTACTTTTCGTCGGCAAAAATAATTAAATAAGATTATAAACCAACAGAGGTTCCGTCGTAGCGACGTTCAAAATAGCTAGGATATATTGCCGATTTCTGTTTAATTGGGCGCCTGGCGATATTTATAATAGAAATCATAAGGCGCGCCAGCGCCTGACGCAAGTATGCAGGCGCGCAAGCCCTTATATACAGCTACTTTAACCCTCGGATTTTTTCATATCGTATATTTTTATATATGAATTTAATTTTTGATGTTTATCAATTAATCTCTCATTCCTTAGTTATTTTCTTCAAATTACATCAAATTCTGCGAATATTAATAAACGCATATTACAGGAAAAGCAAGTCAAAGAAATTGCTTGCTGAATTCCTTTTCAACAATTTTGCGATTTCCCTGTTTTCGTCTTCCATATACATATATATCACTATATATACTTTTCAGCCCAGGAGAAGGCACGGACAGAGGTAAAAACTCGGATCAGACTCTGAAAAATTTCGCGAGAGGGAGTTGCTGTTACTTTTCATATGTGTTGTGTATATATAGGGGAAGCCCGGGCAAGACGGTCATACCGGGCAAGACGGTCACCCCCCTCTATTTCTAATATGGCTGTTCGGAAAATTCCGAAAAAATTCAAGTATATTGTTTGTGTTACTAGTATTTAAATTTCAGTACGTCCGCGCCGGTCTCGATGGTAACATCGACGAAAAACATAAATATTGATTTTTGTCTGAATCCTTACGATGTTATCAAGGTAAGAAAGTAAACTTATTTTTCACACAAATTATTAAATTAATAAATAAATATTGTCAGGCTATTATATTTAACTAGTTTTAAAAAAAGACACAGGTTAGAGCACATATTAATTTTGTTTTTTACTAATTTTAAAAAAAAAATTCATTATATCCATTCCGGGCAAGATGGTCCGGGCAAGACGGTCATATGGCCATTTTGCCCGGAATACACAAATTTGAGTTTTTTCTTTTTAAAGCAATTTATTACAACTTTTTTGTAAAGTGTAAAAAGTGGTCTCATGAAAATTGTTCACCATACAAAGGAATGGTAGTTATTTTTGCGAAGAATGCGACGATTAATGTACTATTTATAAAAAAAATTTTTCTTTTCTTTACTGTTAATGTTTCTATAAAAGTAATTTATATATTAATCTATTTTTGTTAGTAAATGATGTTTAAAAATATAAATATGTTCAAAATTCCTTATTTGACCAATTTTTATCGATTTTTCCTGAGGGTGTCCGTTTTGCCCGGGCATTTTTGAAGGCCTCGAAATTTCACAATTTTTTTAACAATTTTTTATTATATGCTTAAGTTATAATATATCAATATACTTGCACGTACTTCTTTGTTCTGATTCCTACTTCACGAAAAAAATTTTATTGATCGTATATTTTGTTGTTTAGTCCATTTTTTATTCGTTTTTCCTTAAGAGGTCCGTCTTGCCCGGGCTTTCCCTATATATATATATATATATATATATATATATATATATATATATATATATATATATATATATATATATATATATATATATATATATATGTATAATTTTAAATATCGGGGTTTATGACGCCCATGACAGAGAGGGAAGATACGTACTTTAGTACGATAAAAAGAGACAGAAAAGATTATGGAGCCCCGGCTCCATAAACCTGCCATATTAACAATGAGTGGGAAAGGGATAGGGTTATTGGGATTTAACACATGAGGCTCCATAACCCCCTGTTTAGAAATGTATATATATATTGTATATTATTTTTATTTATCTTATATTATATGTTACATACATTATAATTTGAAAGATAAGAGGTTATTTATTATAATTGTGACTCCAGTATAGTGGATATAAATTAATGATTGTTTAAACATGGTGAAATTCACTATAACTCCAATGATTGGAAATTAAATAGTACAATATTATATTACTCGAGTAACTGAGAAGTCCATTCAGATACTAGTGAAAACCCAAAATAGACAAATACAAATCCTTGATAAAATCGTTTGAACAAGCAGAAGAAGAGAAAAAGAATAAGGAAGTTGAATTAGAATTTACATGGGGTATAGGAGTTAAAGAAAAGACTGAAAAATTAGTAAAAGAAAAAATGAAACATAATGAAAATTTAACTCCGTTTTAACAGTATTTGGAAATAATATTAAGTCATTTCTTTCACAAGTTTGAAAGTCTTTTAATTTTGTAACATTTACATGAATCAGTGATTTTTACTCAAATATCGAGTGACCTAAATGATTGATGAAAAGCATATTGTTATTTAAGCGGACCCTGTGTCATTCTCCATCCTTATTAATGTTACTGAATAACCTTTTTTTAACTTTCTGTATAAAGCCAATACATATTTGTTCGATAATTTGGCAAATGCATAATATATTTAATATAAATATTAATTATATATGAACTAAAATAAATACAAGATTATTCTCTTTCCAACGTTAAGTGAAAGGGATGTGTTTAATTAATAATTATACTTTCACTTACTTAAATAATTTTAACAAATGTTGATAAGGTATTAATTATGCTGTATATACTTATAGTTATTGAATACGTTTTTTACATTTAAATAAAACAAATAAATAATACTTTGGCACCATACTTGTGAATTTGTACACCTTCGTAGAAGGTGTTTTTGATATTTAACGATTGGATCTTATGTATTACATAAGATTAGTTAAAATAAAAAAAAAAAAACAATTAAAGTAAGTAAATTATGTAGGGTACATACTTTTCTGAAAAAATGTTGTGTTTTTCAACAGAAATACTTGGTGATTTTTAGTTTATACTTTTCAATAGAGCAATAGTTCCACTTTCTTCTTTCTTTAAAGGACATTTTTTATTTTTTACCCTATTGTAAAATGTGATTTTTATATTTTGCACTGTTTAAAGAGTAATTTTAGTTGTTTAAGTCGTTTAAAAGGTGTAGTTTTGGGATTTTTAATGTTACTTAAAGAGTAGTAAAGTCAACAAATTACTCATTTAAGGTTCAGTTTTTACTCTTAGCGGTTAAGAGTGTGTGATGAAACTTTTTTAATTTGACTGAATTTTCCTGAACGAAATGTCAGACCCAAATTACACAAATCTATTGATAAAATCATGTGGATCGTTTACAAACACTTGGTTAAATGAAATAATAATTACTTTACAAAACTACGAATTAAAACATGTATTTAAAATTATAGCGTAAGGCAATATACTGATTTCACTACGTTGCGAACTTTATTAGATTAAAAATAATTATGGAAGTTGTTTAATTGATGATACAGAGTACTAAAATTGGCAGAAAAGTATATTCTAGTACAATTATAACTAATATTGTAGAAATTGTTTGTTTTCTGATAATTACTACACTATTAAATTTTATAGAAAGTTTCAATATAATTAACATATAAAATAAGGATCTTATGTATTACATAAGATTAGTTAAAATAAAAAAAAAAAACAATTAAAGTAAGTAAATTATGTAGGGTACATACTTTTCTGAAAAATGTTGTGTTTTTCAACAGAAATACTTGGTGATTTTTAGTTTATACTTTTCAATAGAGCAATAGTTCCACTTTCTTCTTTCTTTAAAGGACATTTTTTATTTTTTACCCTATTGTAAAATGTGATTTTTATATTTTGCACTGTTTAAAGAGTAATTTTAGTTGTTTAAGTCGTTTAAAAGGTGTAGTTTTGGGATTTTTAATGTTACTTAAAGAGTAGTAAAGTCAACAAATTACTCATTTAAGGTTCAGTTTTTACTCTTAGCGGTTAAGAGTGTGTGATGAAACTTTTTTAATTTGACTGAATTTTCCTGAACGAAATGTCAGACCCAAATTACACAAATCTATTGATAAAATCATGTGGATCGTTTACAAACACTTGGTTAAATGAAATAATAATTACTTTACAAAACTACGAATTAAAACATGTTATTAAATTTTATAGAAAGTTTCAATATATTACATATAAAATAATAATAAATAAATATAACAATACTCTCTGGTAACTTTAGTATGCTATATCACCAATGAAACAATATAAACTACTATTTTAATCTAATACAGTTCCCAACATAGAGAACCCAGTATACTGCTTTGCGCTATTTTTTTAAATACAAGTTTTATTAGTAGTTCTGTAAAATAATTATTATACCACTTCACTATGTATTTATAAAGATTCTACATAATTTTACCAATTAATTCATGTGCTTTAAAGATACTATTTTTTTAATTACACCTATTTTATATGTAACTTATACAACACAATAGTTTTCTGCATTTAAAAGTACAGAAATTAAAAACACCTTCCAAGAAGGTGTGAAAATCCGCAAGTAAAGTGTTTTTCTAAACACACATATCAAAATTCTTGTCTGATAAATGCATACCTTTAATTCGACCTCCCATATTTTTCTATTTCTTTAAATATTAATTACACATTTTTTATATATACTCCATAATAGTTTTCTGCTGTTGAAAGAACTGAAATCAAACTGGAATCGACAAGTATTTTGAAATAAATAAATATCTTTCATTCTAACTCCCATATTTTTTCTACTTATTCATATTTTAATTACACCTTTTTATAAGTAATATATACTTCATAATAGTTTTCTGCAATTGAAAGTACTGAAATCAAAAACACGTTTCAAAAAGGTGTCAAAACCCGCAAGTATTGTTTAATCTAATAAAACTTTTAAAATTGTTATCTGTCTGATAAATTTTAAAGTATAAGATAAAAATATCTTTGATTCTAATTCCCATATTTTCTCTACTATTTATATTTTAATTACACCCTTTCTATATCTAACTTATATTCCATAATATTTTTCTGCAATTGAAAGTATTCAAATCGAAAACACCTTCCAAGAAGGTGTCAAAACCCGCAAGTATTGTTTATCTAATAAAACTTTTAAAATTCTTATCTGATAAATAAATTCTGCAATGCAATCTGACATTGTTATCTAATAAATAAATAATTTTAATTCTAACTACCTTATTTTATCTATTTCTTTGAATTTTAATTAAACATTTTTTTAAAGGTTACGAAAATTTCGTATAAAAAATTTCTGCAATTGAAAGAATTGAAATCAAACTGAAATCGACAAGTATTTTGAAATAAATAAATATCTTTCATTCTAACTCCCATATTTTTTCTACTTATTCATATTTTAATTACACCTTTTTATAAGTAATTTATACTCCATAATAGTTTTCTGCAATTGAAAGTACTGAAATCAAAAACACCTTTCAAAAAGGTGTCAAAACCCGCAAGTATTGTTTAATCTAATAAAACTTTTAAAATTGTTATCTGTCTGATAAATTTTAAAGTATAAGATAAAAATATCTTTGATTCTAATTCCCATATTTTCTCTACTATTTATATTTTAATTACACCCTTTCTATATCTAACTTATATTCCATAATATTTTTCTGCAATTGAAAGTATTCAAATCGAAAACACCTTCCAAGAAGGTGTCAAAACCCGCAAGTATTGTTTATCTAATAAAACTTTTAAAATTGTTATCTGATAAATAAATTCTGCAATGCAATCTGACATTGTTATCTAATAAATAAATAATTTTAATTCTAACTACCTTATTTTATCTATTTCTTTGAATTTTAATTAAACATTTTTTTAAAGGTTACGAAAATTTCGTATAAAAAATTTCTGCAATTGAAAGAATTGAAATCAAACTGAAATCGACAAGTATTTTGAATCGTTCCATAAATTTCTATTTTAAATAAACATTTTTATATATACTAGCAACAATTCCTCGGTCGCTAACGCTCCCTCGGTCGAAATTACACTAAATATATACTTATTTTTTTAATTTTTTTTTAATTTATAATTTTACAATTTAATTGAATAAAAATGTAAAATATAATATAATGTGTAATTAATTAACCTAGTATTCAGTTACAATCAATTTTTTTTAGTCAATAAAATAAAAATAACAGTGTATTATATTTGCAACATCGTATATATACTTATTTAATCTTAGTCAATTACACAAGAGATTATAGATACTGAACATATTTCTACATAGTACTGAAACAATTAAAAAAAATTAAAAATAATCGACATGATAAATTTACACTGGAGTAAGGAATTTTAATTTTAATTTTTAATACGTAGTAACACATATATCATTACTTACAATATTTCCACACTATTCCTGTAAGAAGCTACATCAATCTTATAACAAATGTGTTATTTTTCTACCAGAATAATATTTTCAACAACAAAAATTACAATATAAAATTATTCTTTGACCATTATACATATATTTCATGCTTTTTCATGATGTTTCACGGAAAGGAGATAAAGAATTTAAAATTTCATACAAAATTACTAAACTCTTTTTTATTACTAAATTCTTTCAAACAAATAATTATACGTAATAATTGAATTTATAAAAAATTTTTTCAGATTAAAATTCTGGCTAAAAGATTTATTTTCCTATTTTATTAATTTTGTTATATATTCAAAAATCTTTTATAAAAAAGAATATTAGTAGCTGCAACCAAAAAATATAAATGATATACAATTACAATAATAAAAATTGAATATGAATTATAAAAGTTATTTTGATATTACACTTGGTATTACATTGAAAAAATGAAAGAAAAATAATATTTTAAATTTTTTAACCACCTTCCTCACGCATTTTACATCTTAGAAATAGGAGATGATGAAAAATGTTTGTAAAAAATATCTATATAAATGTATTAAAAAAAAAATAAAATGTATCGTCAAATAAAATATGTATTACAATAAATTATATATATTATATTATATATGTTGTAACGGTGTGCTTGCCCGGGGAAAACTTATCGAGTCGCCCGTCTTACATACCCGTAGTTCGTGGCGAACAAACTTGTATAATCTCGCCGACTAGATATCACGTACTCGATGACTCAATATAATTCGTAACTATACATATGTTGTTTACAAAATATTTCCCGCGCAGCGGCTGCGGTTACCTGTCCGCACACTTGCCGTTAAAGTTGTATGGAAATCGAATTTCGATTTCCAACAACAACAGGTAAAACAATGTTGATCTTTCCTAAAATGGACCGCGGAAAGAAAATCGAATGTGAGTTCGCGAGAATTCGTATATTAAAATACGACTCGAAGGAGAACGGAGGAACAGATATATACGCCGGTTCGAAAAATATAAATCAACACGAGTTGAAATAGATTATCTATAAACAGATTTATTGGGATAAAAATAAATAATTCAATTTAATAACAATTATTATGGTCGAGGCCTTTATACGCACGAAGGTTGAGTCGTAAACGTCGACTCAACACGAGAGGGGAAAGGGGTACGCGAACTATCTATCTTAATAGTAATCGCACGACCGCGTTAAATAAAATATCTAATATACGATAATAATTATCCGCGCGAAAGTGGTACCACTTACTTTTATTTCTTTTCTTCAGACCTCGAATACCAGAAATATAATCCTTCCTCTCTCTCTCGTTATCTCTTTGCCGTTACAATGGAAAAAATGTCGGTGGGAGAATGCCTCGACCACCGATCACTTTATTTTTATGTGTGCGTGTCCAAAACCACTACACCAGAATACCGGAAAAATAACTCGCGGTGTCGCGATCAAAAAGAACAACCTGTAAGACTCCACGGAAAACTTGTAGATAAAAAAATATAATTTAACCGGGATATCTCGTCACACGTGTCGTCGTGATATCGTGTGTCTCTCTTGTCCTGCGCGCGCGACTCTCTCCCGAATTCTAACTATCATTGCGCGGGTATCAGCCGTTCGACTCGTTGGCTATACCTATATCTATATATATAGCGCTCGTGTTTACCTACCTAATTCGTATAATGGTGAGTGAATATCACTCACCATTACAATGTTATCAAAATTTATTAGAATAATAGTACTGTTTTTGTCAATGTTCGTATTACTGTGACCACTTTTTTTTTACCGAAAACCCCTATAAAATATTTTTGGAATTTTTCTACTAAACCCCCCTCTTACCCCCTACCACTCAATCATTACATGGGGGATAAATTAATACTGGTTGTCATATTCAATGTTGACCCTTCCTCCCACCTTCCTTCATCTTTAAAATAAGGGATAAAAAAGAGTGGTTGTCATATTGTTATTCACCTGTACCGAAACCCCTAAATTATTTTTGGAATTTTTCTAATTTTATTTCCCCCCCCCCCTCTTGCCCCTCCTCCATCTAGCAATAAATGGAGGATAAATGAAGAGTGATTATCATATCGCTATTCACCGTAAGCAAAAGCCTCATCTTAGTTTTTTTAGAATAAAAAAGAATGGTCGTCATATTCTAATTCACATATGCCGATAATTCCTATAAAATATTTTTTAAAATTTCTAATTATACCCCCCCCCCCTTATGACTCCTCCTGCACTTATCATTACATGTGAGGTAAATGATGAGTGGTTGTCGTATTCAGCGATAACCCTTCCACTCCACACATACGTTTAATTCTTGTAACATTTGGGATACCGGACACCGGAGAATGGATGAATTTTGATATATATATATATACAGTGTTACGTACGTAACATCGACGCGCGGATTGGCGCGTGTGTGAGAACGGTGTAGGATGACCGAAACGCGAAATATCATGACGAATGCAACTATAACAAGAAATCGCGGACGGTGGCCTAGTGGTTAGGTCTCGTGACTGGAAACCCGCGGATCCTCGGTTCGAGTCCCGGCGTCCGATCAAATTTTTTATTCGGTCCTTTCCTATCACCTTCTCCATACGCAACAATAGATAATAAATCAAAAATAAAATTTTAATTTTTTTATCCACCTTACTCACTCATTTTACACCTTTGTAATAGAGTATGATGAAAAATGTGTAAAAACGTATATTTAAATGTGATAAAAAAACAGAACGAATCATCAAATAAAATATATTTTACATTAAAATATATTATTTAAGTTATTAAAAATTATTAGACTGACAGTACTGCTTCAGTCTATGTTAGTATTACTATGACCACTTTATTTTTACATTATTTATGTATGTAGTGACTATTATTTATTATTAATTACTTATAGGTATGTTCTTAATATAATAATTTAATTTCGTACAAAAATATACAAAAATTGGAGTACTGGCAAAAGTGCTTATTACACTTTTTTAATATTTTATCCCGTAATTAGTGGAGTTATCCCGGAATACCTCACGAATTCTCGAAATATCGAGGAAATCCCGTAATCAGTGAAGTATCCCGAAATAACTCACAAATTCTCGAAATATGCAGAAAATCCCAAAATTAGAGTAGTTATCCCGGTAAACCCCAGAAATTCCCGAAATATCGAGGAAATCCCGTAATTAGTGAAGTTATCCCGAAATATCCAGGAAATCTCATAATTAGTGAAGTTATCCCGAAATAACTCAGAAACTCCCGAATATCCAGTAAATCCCAAAATTAGTGAAGATAACCCGGCATACCTCACAAATTATCGAAATATTTAGAAAATCCCGAAATAGTGGAGTTATCCCGGAATACCTCAAAATTTCCCGACATATCCAGGAAATCCCAACATTAGTAAAGTATTCCGGCATACCTCAAAAATGACCGAAATATTAAGAAAATCTCAGAATTGGTTGAGTTATCCCAGAAAACATAAAAAATTCCCGAAATATCCAGGAAATCCCGTTATTAGTAAAGTTATCCCGAAATAACTCAGAAATTCCCGAAGTATCCACTAAATCCCAAAATTAGAAAATTTATCCCGGCATACCTCAGAAATAATCGAAATATTAAGAAAAACTCGAAATTAGTGGAGTTATCCCGGAATAAATCAGAAAATCCCGAAACATCCAGGAAATACCTCAATTAATGAATTTTTCCCGAAATGTCACAAAAATCCGAATTTCACATCCCGGAATACCACAGAATATCCCGAGACATCCAGGAAATCCCGAAAGTAGTGGAGTTACCCGTAATACGTCAGAAAATCCCGAAACATCCAGGAAATCCCTCAATTAGTGAATTTATCCCAAAATATCACAGAAAATCCCGAAACATCCAGGAAATTCCGAAATTGGTGGATTTATTCCGGAATACCTCAGAAAATCCCGGAACATCAAGGAAATCCCGAAATTAGTGGTGTTCTCCCGGAATACCACAGAAAATCACGAAATACCATAGAACATCTTGAAACATCCAGGAAAATCCGAAATTGGTGGAGTTATCCCGGAATACGTCAGAGACTCCCGAAACATCCAGAAAATCCCGAAATCGGTGGATTTATCCCGAAATACCATAGAATATCCCGAAACATCGAGGAAATCCAGAAATTAGGGAATTTATCCCGGAATACGTAGAAACTCCCGAAACATCCAGGAAATCCCGAAATTGGTGGATTTTTCCCTAAATCTCCAGGAAATCCCGAAAATTGGTGGATTTATCCCGGAATACCACAGAATATCCCGAAACATCTAGGAAATCCCGAAAGTAGTGGAGTTACCCGGAATACGTCAGAAAATCCCGAAACATCCAGAAAATCCCTCAATTAGTGAATTTATCCCGAAATATCACAGAAAATCCCGGAACATCAAGGAAATCCCGAAATTAGTGGAGTTCTCCCGGAATACCACAGAAAATCGCGAAATACCATAGAACATCTTGAAACATCCAGGAAATCCCGAAATTGGTGGAGTTATCCCGGAATACGTCAGAGACTCCCGAAACATTCAGAAAATCCCGAAATTGGTGGATTTATCCCGAAATAGCACAGAATATCCCGAAACATCGAGGAAATCCAGAAATTAGGGAATTTATCCTGGAATACGTAGAAACTCCCGAAACATCCAGGAAATTCCGAAATTGGTGGATTTATTCCGGAATACCACAGAATATCCCGAAACATCCAGGAAATCCCGAAAGTGGTGGAGTTATCCCGGAATACTTAAGAAAATCCCGAGACATCCAGGAAAACCCTAAATTAGTGAAGATTTCCCGGCATATCTAAGAAATTACCGAATTATTTAGAAAATCCTGAAATTAGTGGAGTTATCTCGGAATACCTTAAAAATTCCCGAAATATCCAGGAAATCCCGTATTTAGTGAAGTTATCCCAAAATAATTCAGAAATTCCCGAAATATCAGCGTTAACCCTTCTACTTCACTTATACTCTTAATTCTTACAACAGGAGACCGTACACCGCCGTGGGACACCGGACACCACCGCCGGATATCGGAGAACGGATGAATTTTAATATAATATAGATTTATTACTAATAATCATGACTGCCGGTAAGGTACGGAGGATAAATTTTGACTATGGCACCCCGTTATCGGCAATAGCGATTATTAGTAATAAATGTGTAAAAAACAGTATGTGAAAAAGTAAGAGAAGAGGCGTAGTTTTGGTAAGACTTTTCTCGAAAACGCAATAATATTTTAATCTAAAATTCAGCACACAGTTAGATTGTCAATAAACGAAAGCGCTTCTTCTCTTATTTTTTACATACGGTTCTACTTTTTTATTAATTAGTCATCAAAAATTGAGTGTGAAACCCCCTTAATATTAAATATTATCGTAACGTTTTATATACAAAATTGCATTCATTAACTGTTAAGAAATATTTCTTTACAAAAACGCAGTTCTAAAATTATCTAAAATCTTAATAGTTAAGAACTTCGTGTTAATATCAAAGAAATATATGTTTTGCTACAAGTCAATGTAAATTTTTAGTAACAAATGCACAATTTCTTTCTTACAAATATTCGACCTTTCTCTCAGTGCGGCATCATATAGATACATTCCCGAAGAAAGTGTCTCATTATTGCTTCTTTGCAGAAGTAATACGTCGCGGGAGTATTGAAATGAAATTTTGAATATTTCGAAAATGTATGAAATGTATAAAACGTGGATGAAAAATGAAAATAATGAAGAATATATGGCATCTAGTTTTTGATATAGACATATATTTAACAACGAATATAATTTATCATTTTATCAGCCTAAACCTCATAAAATCACTAATTTTCATGTATTTTAGGGCATAACCTACAACAGTGGTCTTGGCCAATAATCTAACCACCGCCATTCGACAGCTCTCAAAAAATGTGATCTTTTGAGCGGTGTTAGATCAAAATCGATTGTGGCGTGGTCGCCTTTTTTTGATATTCAATATTTCCGGGCGTTCTATCTCTTCGAGATTTTAAAATTAAGAATTGTAACCCAGGTAGATAAGTTCTAAAGATTATTTTGAACAAAAGTTGTTTGTAATGTTTTTTCAAAACAATTAATAGATTTTGAGATAAATGGCTTTAAAAATAGAAATTTTTCTAAAAAATTGAAAAATTTACATTTTTCATGGTCGAATAACTTTTAGGCAAATTATTTTTAACACTTGAAATTTTTTTTCTATCTTCTTGAAGATATTTCCAGCCTGTTGTCAAATTTTGGAGCGATTTAAAATTTTCATCGTACCACGTGACGTGAAATAGCCCATATATATGTATATATATATATATATATATATATATATATATAAACACCAGTATCGGTACTTATGGTGACACTACGTGTTATCTTGGTGTTTTGAGGTTATAAAACATATGTAACGACTCAGATATAAGGGGGAGAATATTAATTGATAGAATAATGCATAAAAAACCAATAACCCAAATACCTAAATACCCCTCACGGGTAAAAAAGCACACTTTGACCTTATAATATAACGTCAAAGCGGGGCTCACAAAGATAATTTTCCGATTTTTTGTGTGTCGGCGTAAGTACGGATACATGGTTGAATTTTCGGTGGAATTATGCTGACGTCGGCATAATTACCCCAAAGTATGCACAATTCCCATTTCCCGTAAGAATTTGTCGGCATAAGTACCGATTGATCAATTTATATGTATATATATGGGTGGTTCTCTGTGACATCGAAGATGAAAAAAATAAATATTGCTATAACTGTGGGAATATGTTTTAGAGGTATCCAGTAGTTCTCCTGAATTTTTTCAGATTTTTTTAGGCCATTATTTTAAGTTACAGAGAGTCAAAGTTGACATTTTAGCACTTTTTTGCATTATATGCCCATTTTTATGAATTTTTAGCTCCCAGGGGATGCATTTTTCACTAAAAACATAAGTATGACTTTTTTTGTAAAATTTTCCGAACTTTTCATTAAAAATACTTTTAAAGACATAAATGTATGCTGTCACACTCGTGTAAGCCATTTAAACCTTAAATAGTGAAAATCAGCAATTCTGCTCCGGACTCTGGTAACCTAATACTGTCTAAAAGATGTCTTTTTATAGTCAGAAACTGCCTAAAAATTTCCAGAGTGGGTCTAAATCATTAAGATCACTTATGGTCAAAATATCCGGGAAAAGTACCCGAAATATTAATAGAAATGTATATTTGTTGCCTTATAACGATGAATCTATTAGCATGATCATTGCAAAAAAATTTATGCACTTACCTTGGAATGGTAGGAAAGTATCTCCACTTGTTTCAGTATCCATCTAATCCCCTGTAAGCTGCTAAAAATACAAATATTATTATAAAATTATAAAAAATTTTTTTTTAAACATTTATAATGCTGGATTTTTAGTTTTACATCCCTTACAAGAATTATAATACTAATCTGAAGGATTACTATAAAAGTATCAACGTTATTATTATTATTATTCAGCAATACATTGTTTAGATTTCACAAACTTGTCACTGTCACGTTATCATATTATTCATTATAATTATATATCCGATTTATTTATATATCTTTTGTATTAAATACGTATATTCAATTATTGTAATAATGATGTTTATATATTTATAGTACTCCTTCAGATTAGTATTATAATCGTTGTAAGGGATGTAAAACTAAAAATTCAGCATTATAAATGTTTACAAAATAATTTTTTATAATTTTATAATAATATTTGTATTTTTAGCAGCTTACAGGGGATTAGATGGATACTGAAACGAGTGGAGATACTTTTCTACCACTCCAAGGTAAGTGCACAAATTTTTTTGCAATGATCATGCTAATAGATTCATCGTTATAAGGCAACAAATATACATTTCTATTAATATTTCGGGCACTTTTCCCGGATATTTTGACCATAAGTGATCTTAATGATTTAGACCCACTCTGGAAATTTTTAGGCAGTTTCTGACTATAAAAAGACATCTTTTAGACAGTATTAGGTTACCAGAGTCCGGAGCAGAATTGCTGATTTTCACTATTTAAGGTTTAAATGGCTTACAAGAGTGTGACAGCATACATTTATGTCTTTAAAAGTATTTTTAATGAAAAGTTCGGAAAATTTTACAAAAAAAGTCATACTTATGTTTTTAGTGAAAAATGCATCCCCTGGGAGCTAAAAATTCATAAAAATGGGCATATAATGCAAAAAAGTGCTAAAATGTCAACTTTGACTCTCTGTAACTTAAAATAATGGCCCAGAAAAAATCTGAAAAAATTCAGGAGAACTACTGAATACCTCTAAAACATATTCCCATAGTTATAGCAATATTTATTTTTTTCTTCTTCGATGTGACAGAGAACCACCCATATATATATGTATAAATATGTATATTAAACTTTTACAGAGTTTACTGAGTTTAACGTAAATTAAAAATCTTACTAATTATATAAATAAAATTAAGCGTTGCCTTCAATAGTTTTTATATAATTGTGATTTTTATATTTACAACAAAATAATTCATTTATTTTAGGTATCTTGTGAAAGGCCACACACAGTCCAGTGGTGATTCTGTGCATTTGGTAATTGAAATTGCGGCAAAGTCTCGACAAATTTTTACGCAAGATGAATGGTGTCAAGTTATAAGTGAAGCGAAAATTAAAGAACCGAAGTATAAGATCCATCAAATGACATAAAAAGACATTTTCCATTTTTCTGTCACTTTTGTTAAAAATTTTTGGAAAAAAATAAAAATTTCGTCTTTGTCTGAAATTGAAGTCAGACCGAATAAAACTATTATTTTTAACTATAATTATGAACCACAAATTCATAATTCGTGTATAACAATTATAGAAATTAATAATCTAAAACAATGTTATGAATTACCGTTAGATTTAGACAATGAGAAAAAAAATTATCTTTGAACGCTCAACAAAAAACTAATTCCAGAAAAATACGAAAATTTTTATTAAAAAGTATAAATCTAAATATAATTTTTGTTAAAAAAAGATATGTATATTCTTATATTTATATTTATATAGATTATAATATTTATAAATAATACTTAATAATAAATTTAAATATTTTGTATACAAGTTTATTAAACACGCACTCCCGAGATAGGACTTTTCTTGCAGCTCTCTTCGAGATAGGACTTTTCTCGTCGCTTCCTTCGAGATAGGACCTTTCTCGCCGCTCCTCTCGAAAAAGGACCTTTCTTATACCACTCCCATGATAGGACCTTTCTCACAGCTACTTCCGAGATAGGATTTTTCTCGATGCTCCTTCCGAGATGTTCTTTCTCGCAACTCCTACGAGATAAGACCTTTCTCGCTACTTCAGCGAGATAAGACCTTTTTGCACCCAAGCGACGGTATGTCTTTTTATCTAGACAATATTTCGTTTATAATAAATTTATGTTTTTGTAATGTCGGCTCTATAAAAAAAATTAAATTTGAATTAAATAATTATTTATTATTATTATTTATTATTTATTTTAATTATTTTTTAAATTTTTATTAAATTTTAGAAACGCTAATGTCTAAATAAATATGTTACTTAATGGTCATGCGATACTTGCATGCAACATGCTATTTGTAAGACGTGTCACAACGACGACGACGACGATTGAATTTGTGGGGACCTAATAGAGGAATGTGGTGACTTCATAGAGTTTGTACTTTAATATAATAGAGGATAACTTTTGAAAACCCGTTTGTTAGGGTCTGCGGCTCTGGCTTTCTACATATTTTTATATTAGAAAATAAATCCTACAAGCTGGAACGATACGTTACCCGAACATATGAGGGTCTCCTTGTAAGACCTCTTCTAATTCCTCGTTCTAAAAAGAAACCTGTCTTCATATATAGATTTGAATTTTGACCTAATATTTGTATAATGAATTCTTGCCATACTTTTTGCGCATGCTCATAATCATCATCTGATACTGTTCAGTGGTTAAGATGATTGAAAAATTAATCTTTTTCAAGTAATTAAGTTTCATCAACTTTCTTAAAGCAATCAATATACTCGCAAGGTAACACTCTTTTCCGAGTTAAAAGTCTGTTTTTGTGCTCTTGAATATTGGAATATATTAAATTAACTATTTTATACTCATGACGATAAGATGCTAATTTGTCAAGCGATGAAGCTGTACATCAGTAAGAATCTATACATCAAAATTGAATATTGCTATTTGCAACATGTCTTGTGAAAAAGATGTATCGTTCCTTAGTCAATAGAAGAAAATCGATGCGACCTTCAAAATTATTATAAACATTATAAATTATAAAATGTGTATCATAGCTACTGAGATTATGAAGTACAACAGGTATAATTCTTGAGTCTTGATAATTAAGATTACAGCCAGCATGCATCGGAACTCTATAGTTTTTTGTTAAATGACAGTGATCATGAACTATAATTCGATTATCAAACGATTTTTTACACATATGACAAACATTTATGAATGAAGAGAAAAATGAGCCTGCTTTATTTCACAAGTAAAGCTTTAGTTTGAAAATACCGATAAATATATATTATATAAATATCACCGAACGTTAAATTCAACTTTGTTTTAGAATAAGGAATGTTAAGCCGTATATAAAAAAAATTAAGTTAAATAAACTAAAAATAAAAATATTTTAGTAAAAACAGAAACGTATAACATATATATGTATATATATACAAATAATACTAATAACTAAAATAAAAAAAAACTAGAAAAAATATTTTAGATAAAAAGGAACTTAAGTTATATTTCTCGTTCGAGATTTTTTTTCTTATTGTTGGTCCCGCTTCTTCCTCAATATGTTCTTCTTTAATTAACTTATCAAAAAATTTCTGAAATTTTCTTCTTCGTACTTTACTTGGAAGCGGTAAAGGATTTTCTAACTTTAAAAGAGAAAGATACATTTTAATAAATTATTTATTATATAATTCTATTAATAAAAATTTTATCCTTACCAACACGATTTTCTTAATTTTAATTTTGTTCCCCGTCGATGATGATTGAGTTGTATGTGTACCTGATAGTGTAGAGAGGGGTATGGGAGCTTCACAGGGTGGTGAGGTGGATGCTGGGATGGGTTGCGCATGAGGTATTGGTGGACTTGATGAAGAGGTTGGGAGTAATTCGTGATGTTGTGGGGATGAGGCGACTCAGAAAATTTCGGTGACACTAATGGTGATACAGGGTCTGGTGGGGTGCGCATGCTATTAAAAATAGATTGCAGTAGAGGTACATCCCACCTCGTTCGCTTAATCCTTGGTATTCCCTGCAAAATATGTGTATTTATATATAAGGTATGTGTATGTGTATATGTGTTTATGTATTATTTAAAAATATTTTTTATTCCTGCACTAACCTCTACAGTATTTTGAGGAAGCTCAATAATGGATAGCTCCGCTCGCTGTAAAAAACTTTATTAGTTAATTAAGAAAATAAATTAAAATTGATACAAAGTTAAATTTTCATTTATAAACAAAAAATTAAATATATACTTTGTGAGGTAGTAAATACCTCACATAATAAAATAATATTAAAAACCTTGTCGTCGTAATGCCCGTGCATTACCTGTATATAAATGTTGTTGATACCTCCTGGTTCAAGGGAAAACTCCTACTTGGCTACGTAGCGACTCCTTGGCACTGGCTCCTGCTGGTCCTGGGCCTCGTTACCTGTAAGGAAAATTAGAAATTAGAATGATATTAGATTATTAAATTGTTTAAACTAAATAAGGAAGTGTTGATAATAAATGTAGTATGTAGGATAGGTAAGAGGTAAGGTTAACATGTGGTATTAGAGAGGTTAGGAAAAAGTAAACAATGAATAACAAGAAAGCCTGAGCCATTCTCATCACCGAATTGTTTAAATAAATAAAAGGAAAGGATGGGAAATAATAGAAGTGATTTGGTTTGTTTTATATGTTGGAGAGAGAGAGAGAGAGAGAGAGAGAGAGAGAGAGAGAGAGAGAGAGAGAGAGAAAGAAGAATAAACAAATAACACTTACCGTAAAACGTCGAGCTAGTTGAAGAAGAGAGAGGTTACTCGCTGTTGGTGATGGAATATGATGGAGACGCCGACCCGCACGAACAACACCTCCGGATGATGGAAACTCCTTCCGTCGTAGACGTCGTCGCCGTGAAGTCGCACCAGGTTCGGATCGCCGCACAAACGTCGAGTATTCGTAAACACGAAAGAGAGAGAGAGACGGAGAGAGAACAGACTCGCGCGCGAGGCAGTACTGCCGTATGCGTGTATATAGGCGGCGGCGGAGAGGGGGGAGCTCACTCGCTTGCACCACGAGGACTACCGAGAGAGCGCGCCGGCGCAACGAAGCGCGGGACTCTCTCGGGCTCAACTCCCGTGCGTAAGAGAGAGAAAACAAGAGTGCGAATTGCACAAGTGGAGGCGCCAGCCCAGCTAACACTTGGGACCGACGATAATATTCGCACCGCTAAATTCTAATGGATAATACGGAGGGAATATAGGTGGCAGTAGAATCGATAGCACCTGTTGACCTGCCAATAATGGGAAAACGGGTGCCATATTCAAATGAAGAAAGGTGACAGCGCCGCGGGTCGGCCTTGACGAAAATTTAGGAAAAAGGAAGAAGAAGGCGGAAAAAGGAGGAGAGGATTATTACTAGCTGCTCTGTTAAAAGAGACGCCGGTGCTTTTACGAAGTTATCAAGTATTATTTTGGAAATTGTGGATTACTTGGATTATTGTTGTAGTGAAGATAGATATTGTTGGAAGGAGAAGAGGTTAGCATAGAAAGTTTGTTGTTTAATAAAGGATTATTTGAGAGGAAATCAAGGAAATATTATTGTTGGAGGATTATTATTGTCGTGGATCGTGACGTTCTTCGGTATTTACATAAATGGCAAATACCAATGATATCCCACTGCTACTTTCTACCGAACTTGTTGCAACTATCATTGCAGGAGCTACCATGTTTAACGAAGTTTTGATGAATACTGCCAAAATGCTATAATTTTCGTCCTTGCAAATACTTAAAAAATCTGTTTAAGCTCATAACAAAATGTAAGAAACATATTGAATATCGTCGGCTGAGTGGAAGAACAGTCTATCTCGGAACTTGATTGGAAAACGCCCTATCTCACGATCCGCTTGGAAAACGCCCTAGCTCGGAACTCGCTTGGAAAACGCCCTATCTCGCGCCTCGGTTGAAGAACGTCCTACCTCAAATGAAATTTTTCGCTTTCAAATTTTGTAGTGGCACCACCGCGCAACTTAAAAATACGGTCTTTCTAATTAAAATAAATTAATTAGTAAGTGTTTAAAATTCGGAAAAAAATTGTTTATCGCGTCATCGGGACTCCTCGGAGAAAGAGAGACTTCTCTGACTTTATCTGTCTATTAACGGCGATGTATCGAGTACTTATTATATCAGCCGACCTGTGTGAAATTTAAAAATGTTTTAAGTTAATAAAGGTTAAAAAAAAGTTGAGAGAACGAATGAGATTTTTAAGCTTAGAATTTTTAAGTTGCGCCGTGGTGCCACTACAAAATTTGAAAGCGAAAATTTTCATTTGAGGTAGGACGTTCTTCAACCGAGGCGCGAGATAGGGCGTTTTCCAAGCGAGTTCCGAGCTAGGGCGTTTTCCAAGCGGATCGTGAGATAGGGCGTTTTCCAATCAAGTTCCGAGATAGACTGTTCTTCCACTCAGCCGACGATATAAGGACTATTGTATTTGTATGAAACATTTTTTGACCTCCCGAACGTTCCGTACAAAAGAATAAAATATCCTATTGAAGAAAACAAAACTGAACTTATATATTAACTATTATAGAAACGAAATTTTAATACCTTTTATAAATATGAGACCATTGATTCAAATCTCCATAGCTCAATACTCAAATCAATTGTTCCTCTGAAAAAAATATCAAATAATTATAATATTACATATTAATCGATCAACGATAAAATTAATACATACTCACATCGAACGTTGTTAATGGTTACCAATGCATGTTTCTTACACTGATGCATCTCTATCTTACTCCTCTTCGATATCGAAAGGTAAACTCTACTTACCAGCTCACATGGTAACACTGCATTCTCCCCCATCTAATCAACATTCATGTACTATGATTCAATCACATTTTGCTAGAGGACTCCTCAATTCACTTTTTGCGCCTTCTTTGCCTGCGTCATTTCTAACCTGAAACACAAAGATTGATATTCATGTTTAAACTACTCCCTACATAAGAAAAATCAATTGATATCTGAAACAAAGAGAAGAAAAAAAATACGGCGACATCTGAAACAAAAAAAAAAGAAAATATCCGTTGATATCTGAAACAGAGAAAAAAACACGAAGATCGCTGAACAGAAAAAGATTCCTTGATCCTCCTGCATCATTGCCCTGAAACAAAAAAAATAGTAAGAAAGTATATTACCTTATTATGCAGACCGCCGGAGCTCGTTCTCGTCATTTATTGACTAAAATGTTGGGCAACTCGTATAAATAACATTCATTCCACCAACAGATACACGCGATACAGCATGCGTGCGCACATACTATCTAGGGGTAGGGGGCGAGTTTACCCGCGGTGTATGTATCGGTATCCTCTGCTGGAAACGTTGACTCATTCCGTACCAACGTTTGGCCGAAGTTACGAAATCTTGCCAGGAGTACCACTTATGTTTCTCATTCTGGTACCACGTGGCGGCAGTGTCTGTCAGAAATTCAGAAAGTAATGGCAGTAACTCATCTTCTGACAGGTTGGCCAGGATCCTGCAATCCTCGATCCTGGTTAGAAAGGCGTCAATGCTCTGGCTCTTGCCGCCAGAGAACTTGAGCTGCCACTTCCTAACAATGCCGCCAACGTCCCGAGGTGTTCCATTCAATCTCGATGACGTAGAGTAGCTTGGTGTCGAAAATGTCCGGCTGTGGTTTGGCGAGCTGCGCGCTTGTAGAATCCTCTGAGATTCGCGCGCACCCCCCCCCCCCTTCCAAGCTCCATCAGGCTTTGTCTGAGGGGAGCTTGTGCGTTGTTGCTCGCCATTTACTTGCGCTTCACTTATTTCGCTCACGTCAGGACCATGACGCGTATATATGTCTTGAAATTGTACATGGTGAGATTGGTTGGCACCATCCAATCTCGTGCTGTGAGCGGTTTGAGTGCGCTCGGAAATAAGCTTATCCACCTTCTTCGTAAGGTCATTAACTTTTTGAATAAGCTCCACCAAAGTCTGGGAGAACGATCGAGGGATTCTAAAAGCGTTTCCCTCGTCTGAGACCAATGATAGACATTCTTCCCCTAGTTCGGGTTGTAGCTCTAAGTTGGTCGCGGGTGGCGTCGTTTCGTCTAGCTCTGCGTCCTCGAAATCCTGCACCGTCCTGTGCAGGTTGTCCTTCTCCGTTGGAGACGGCTGCAAACTGCTGTGGCTTCATCTGCCTGCTGGTTAAACTCCTGGGCCGAATAGTTTCTTAATAGCCACTGGTGGAGTCGCTCGGCATTCCTATATACCGAGCCTGCCGATTTTAGGTTCAAAGCGTCCAGGTGTAATTCGATTTGCTCCCGGGTGAGCGTCTCGATTTATGCGTCAATCTGGTTATCGACGTCTTTCTGCTGAGCGGCCAACTTCAGTTGTAGCGTCGTTTGTACGTTTAAGACTGTGTAGCCTCGCTGGCTCGACGCACTATGTGTGGACAAGGTTATGTGCTGTCGCTTATTTTTTTGGGTTTTGCTTCTACCTAAGCGAACTGCTAAAGTACAAAACCGGATGCTAAAAGTAAGTCCTGTCTTACTTTGACCAAGGAACAACTACAGAGTTTAAATTATTTTTAACAAATTTACTATTAAATTTTCGATAAACTACTGCCTGGCTCTTACCTTGCGCTAACTTAACGGTATTATATAATAAATAATAAATAAATTAAATAATTAAATTTACCGCGCGCTTGACCTCTTACAAAAATATAATCTACAATATAATTTTTAAGGTCTGATCCAGGCTATAAGCTTCCTGTTTTGTGCCAGCAAAAACCAGTTAAACCTTGCATACACTTACAATTAATTTATCTTTACCAAGTAATTGCCACCAGGTTATATCGCGCTGTGTCGTGTTCTTTGTTCCTCTAGGTGGCGCTAGTTACTTGGTTTGGTCCAAACTTTCCAATTTCCATGTAACGCTGGTCGGTCTATCGATTCCGTTCGAAAACCCACCAAATTTCCTATTAGTGCGACCTGTTTCTAGTGGCGCCACCTATGTTCAACCAGGAACTAATTTCCTTTGTCTACCACTAAGTAGTCAAGACGAGAAAAATGAAAAAAATTTTATTTGCTATAAAAAATTGTTTTATTTGTTTATAACAATTCTATTTGTTAATAAACAAATCCCGTCTCGAGAGGGAAGGAAAGAGTACCGAAATATACTTTACAATTTCGAAACGCGACTACTGACCTCGTTATTGTTCGCGAGTTATCCAATTGTTAATTAACAATATTATTAACAATTAAACAACTTTATCGTGTTCGTTAATTTTTCCAATGTCCTGTAACCCAAATCCCCACGTTGGGCGCCAGTTGTAACGGGCTGGGTGCTGGGGAATGTAAGGCCCCCGGTCAGGCCCAATCGGTCCCAACTTACCAGCCTAAGTGCACAGTCCCACGATACGGCCGAGAATCACTTTGATTCCCGTGCAATGCCGTTAACAACGCCAAACACTTCGTTTGACTTTAATACCGTGTGTTGGGCCCCATGCCCAAAATTGCCAACCAGGATATATGCCGGAAAGGGGGTATTCGTGGGATAAGACTATGACCGGTAAAACGTTATCAACAATTGAGATATTATGTTAGTAGGCCAGATAGATAGTTTCGCCTAGTCAATTTATTAAATAAACAACCAAATAATAATAAATTAACTTTAACAATTCAAAATTGCCAACCAGGATATATGCCGGAAAGGGGGTATTCGTGGGATAAGACTATGACCGGTAAAACGTTATCAACAATTGAGATATTATGTTAGTAGGCCAGATAGATAGTTTCGCCTAGTCAATTTATTAAATAAACAACCAAATAATAATAAATTAACTTTAACAATTCAAAATTGCCAACCAGGATATATGCCGGAAAGGGGGTATTCGTGGGATAAGACTATGACCGGTAAAACGTTATCAACAATTGAGATATTATGTTAGTAGGCCAGATAGATAGTTTCGCCTAGTCAATTTATTAAATAAACAACCAAATAATAATAAATTAACTTGAACAATTCAAGGGGGAGTCTTACCAATGACTACGTCCGAGGTCAGCGCGAAAACAAATCGTTAAAACCTATCAACGGTCGAATTATGAGCAACCAATACGGGAACGATCGGCTGCTTAACCTGATGGCTATACGTCACGCCGTGTGACGTATGTACCTCTGCCGTAGGGAGCTCTAACGTAGGCAGCTCTGACGTAATAGCTGCCTACGTCACACGCGCCTCCTCTAGTGACGTGGCTCCCGCGAACCACCGACCTGTCTACCCGGGCGGGATTTATCACGAGAGGGTGGAAAAGAGGACCGCTTCCTCTCCTGGATCATACCAGGTAAATCGGGATACGAATTTACAAGACACGCGGGTCTATATGTGGTGCACAACTTACCGCGAATGTCAGTAACTCGTATCGGCGGGAGATAGGGGCTGAGCGATTGAGAGAGCTTGGCCTCGGCACTATCTCTCTCTCTCACTTCAATGGTCGGGACGGCTGCCGACTAACTTCTTCCTTCTTTTAGAACGGCAGGGCGTGCTACTCCGCACGCTGACGTGGTGGTTGGTGGGAAGAAATCGCTTACACCCACACACGAAATACACCGACACTTTGGTTCTTTTTATTAACTAAAATAGGTCGGACCGGCTCGACACCACGTTGTCTTACCGTGCATGCGCAAACTTGATACCTTTTCTTGCTGGGCGCGCACGACTCTCATGCGTCCCTGCGCGCGCATCCTTCTCTATACTCTTTTCGGTTTCTCACCTGATCGGTAACTCGCTTAAGAGCTCTCTACGTCAGAGCTAATACGTCACACGGCGTGAAGTCAGAGCCATCGGGTTAAGCAACCGACCGTTATCGGATCGGTTGCTAATTACGCGGCTGATATTAAATTTTGATTAATTATTTCCGCGCTAACCTCGAGAGTAGTCGACGGTGCGACTCCCCCTCAATCGTTATTGTGAAATTTAATATTATTTATTTATTTATTTAATAAATTGACTCGGCGAGCTTGTCTATCTCGCTAACTAACGAAATATCAAGCTTGTTAATCAATTTCCCGGTGATAATCCTTCCGACAAATACCGCCCTTTCCGGTGTATACTATACTTGGCAATTTTTGGGCATAGGGCCCCACACATGTACTTAGAGCAAAAGAAAGTGTTTGGCGTTGTTAACGGCATGGCACGGGAATCAAAGTGATTCCCGGCCGCATTGTGGGACTGTTATACTTAGGTTGGTAAGTTGGGACAAATTGGGCATAACCGGGCCTCATATTCCCCAGTACCCACCCCGTTACAATATATATATATATATGGGGTATTCCACGTGAAGTGGTCCGATCAAAATTTTAAAATGCACCAAATTTTGGGTACACTTTGCAAATGTTTTTCAGAATACAGAAAAAAATTTTTAGGTACTGGAATCTATTTGCTCAAAAGTTATTCTAACCTCAAAAAGTGAATTTTTTCATATTTTTTTCAACACCAGCTGGGTTTACCGCTATATTACTCAAAATCTATCAACTTTTACTATAGAACATTATATGTAACATTCGTTGCTAATTATATCTAGAATTTATTCTTCTGGGTTAGAATTTCTAATCTCAACATTAATGTTACATAAACTACATGTCAATATTCAACTGGAAAAAAGTGCAAGTGCGCCACCTTTGATTTTTTCATCCAAAAGTCTAAAAGAAAGCTTGGAGCAATACCTTTCAAATGGTCTGTAGCATTTTTATGGCCTCCAATTCTGTAAAAAGTTATGACAATTTAAAGAAACACGAAATTTTTTTAAAAATTTAAATGGGAATTACCATGTTAATTTTTGTGAATTTTTTGTCTTTCTTTAAATTGTCATAACTTTTTACAAAATTGGAGGCCATAAAAATGCTACAGACCATTTGAAAGGTATTGCTCCAAGCTTTCTTTTAGACTTTTGGATGAAAAAATCAAAGGTGGCGCACTTGCACTTTTTTCAAGTTGAATATTGACATGTAGTTTATGTAACATTGACCTTGAGATTAGAAATTCTAACCCGGAAGAATAAATTCTAGATATAATTAGCAACGAATGTTACATATAATGTTCTATAGTAAAAGTTGATAGATTTTGAGTTATATAGCGGTAAACCCAGCTGGTGTTGAAAAAAATATGGAAAAATTCACTTTTTGAGGTTAGAATAACTTTTGAGCAAATAGATTCCAGTACCTAAAAATTTTTTTCTGTATTCTGAAAAACATTTGCAAAGTGTACCCAAAATTTGGTGCATTTTAAAATTTTGATCGGACCACTTCACGTGGTATACCCCATATATATATATATTCTAAGAAAATTTAATGTCATACATATATATGTATATATAATCATTATAAAAATAAAGTTACAGATATTGTTTATTAATGTCTATTTATCATGTTTACATTTGCAGATACGGCCGATGTGATACAGAGAACTTATACATCGTCGACGAAAGGGATGTTCGTGATATGAGGTGATCACACAGGGTGGTGCAGTATGTTCAACCAAAATGGGAAGGCACTCAGGTAATATCATCACGTGCTTTCATAACAATTATATGTAGTTTTAAATTCACTTAATATGAAACCTACATTTAATTTTTACATTTAATAGTTACATTTAACAAAAATATTATATAAAAATATACTATTAAAAATATTTTCATTAAAAATATGTAATTCTCTATGCAAAAGTTTTTGAAGATGTTTTATATATTGTATTTACAACCTTGTATTAGTGTTCGTGCATGACTTTTTCTTGGAATAAAATATATTAATTAAATATAAAGATCAAACTACTCTGCCTGGTTGGTAACAATTAATTGATAAATAAAGTTTTGGAGATATTCGAAGTCAAAAATGATAATTTTGTCATTTTTTGGATTTTATGTCCATAAATGACTAATTTATTACAAACTCACGTAAATATCTCTTCTTCTACAAATTGATTATTAAATTAATAAATATTAATTAAATTAATTATATTACTCAACATAAAAAAGTTGAACTTTATGTTAACTTTATATAAAGTTTATGTATATATAAACTTTATATTTATATGCTTAATGGGACTATGTCAAACTTGGAGTTTTATTAAATTATGTATACCAAATGTCAATAATAAGTATGGGGAAAGTAAATATAAAGTATTAAAAAATTGTTATACGCAAGCATACTATCAATAGGCGTGAACCGCACGGCCTTTATACATATAGCTTATACATAGTAATTAGTACCGATAACGGCCGTAAGGTGGCTACCCCCTTATCGCGCCGTTCCCGTTATCAAGATAAGCGAGCGCCGTTATAAGTATAGGCCAGTTCGAGCGTACAGCAGCTCGCCTTCTCCCACTGCGGGAGTATCCCACCTTTCGGGATAATCACTGTACCATCTCTGCAGTTTTTGAACAAAGGCGAATCTACATTATAGTAAAGTTATCTTTTTTAGCGATTTTATAAAAACTCCCCTATTCTTGCGAAAAATACTTAAAACATATATATTTTGTGATAAATATGTGTAACATAAGTTAATGCTTCATATTACTGACAAAAAAATTATTATTATAATTACTAAGTGGTATTAAAAAAAAAAACGATAAATTATAATGTCCGTCCGTCCGTCCGTTCGACAAACATCATCTTGGCGTGAGAGAGAATGAGACAGAGCGAGAGAATGAATGAATGAATCTAGTTTATTGGGCCTTTTGGGATAGAAACCCCGTAGGCACTTCAGCAATACATTTGAGTTGATATGTACAAATAATTAAAAGTAACAATGAATAAAATCCTTAAAACTACGCAACAAAAAATAAAATATATATGTACAAACATAATAAAATTAAAATTAAAATTAAAATTTGATGTTTAAACAAAAGAAATTTTAACGCTTTGTAAAATAATAATTAAAATAAAATACAATGATCGCCATACAAAAGTTATAAGCAGTGTAAAAATATAAATTTAAATTTACATCCCGCAAGAATAATACTGATATAATAACTTAGCTAACTAAAATATACAAACTATTCTACTCCGCTTGGAAACGAGGGATGGACCGCAAAACTATTCGCTCATTTTTTACCCGGTCGGACCAAGCTGCCTGGTCGAGTCCAAACAGATGATCGAAAAGGGAACGTTTGAAATGATTTAGAGAGGAATTCATAAAGTTGTCGATGGGCAGGGAGTTTATTATGCGGGATGATGTAATGACGAAAGATTTATTTAAGGCTTCTGTGCGAGGAGGTAAGTAGGTGAGTGCTTTAGGCGGATGACGTGATGAGGTGCGAGGATTGGTGACTGGGTTATTTATTAATGAGAAATGAACTACGAGGTATGGTGGTGAATTATGTATTATGATATTGTATGCTAATGATCCAATGAGGTAGGAGCGTCTGGACTCGACCGACAGCCATTTTAGATCAAGCCTATGAGGCGTCACATGATCATATGTGCCCAGATCGCCCCTCACAAATCTTACGCACGCATTTAGTAATCTCTGTAACTTTAGATTTTTGGTTTGGTCAATATCATCATAAACCGCGCACGCATAATCAAAATGCGGGAAAATGACCGCCTCCACCAGATTTTTCCTAAGTTTACGCGATAGAGTTTTTCTATAGTATCTTAAGGAGTGTAGGACTCCATGAACCCGTTTGGAAATTGCTAAAACCTGTTTTGACCAATCCAATGTGGGCGATATGAACAATCCCAGAGACTTGACCTCATTTTCAAACTGCAAGTATTCATTTTCAATTCTAACTCTCGGGGCAGTGTTAAGATCTATACGGGAAATAAACGCCTGACTGCCCAGGATTATAACCTTCGTTTTATTTACATTCAATTTGAGACCATTTTTGTTCGCCCAACCGGCAATCGCATTTGCATCTTCCGAGATTTGCTGAACTCCTGTTTCGAATTCCGCCGGATAAAACGAAGAATAAACCTGGGCATCATCCGCGAACAACATACATTTACTATACTTCAAGACATTCGGTATATCATTAATAAAAATGGAGAATAAAATCGGACCAAGTACACTGCCCTGAGGTACACACGCATTTATATTCAACCAATCGGACAGTTCACCACCCTCACCCTGCACCGCCTGTGAGCGACCTACCAAACACCATAAGAATCGTAATTTTCCGAGAGTCAATGGCTCTTCTGACATCATCCAGGACCCCCAACAATGCTGTCTGAGTGCTATGGCCTTTACGAAAGCCAGCCTGTCTCTCTGTCAATAAATTATTTGTCTCCAAATAATTTGAGAGTTGTAGATGAACAATGCGCTCGAGCACTTTCGATAATTCACATAACCTAGCAATTGGCCTGGTATCCGCACACGTTCCAATTTTACTAGTTTTAGCCAATGGAAATAAAACCACCCTCTTCCAGCAGTCGGGAAAAAAACCCACACTTAACATATTGTTATATACTTCGGCAAGCGGAAAGATTGTGGCTCTAAGAGTCTGAGCATCTTTAAGGAGATACCGTCAATACCGACTGCTTTAGAGGTAGATTTCAGTATTGCATGTCTAACCCCTTTGGCCGTTACTAAAGAGAAAGAAAAGGAAGGAGATGAGGATGACGATGAACAAGTGTTAGAAATGATGGATGCCAACGACTGAACTGAGAGAGGGGGTGATCGATTTGAGATGGAGGCATAATGGGTATTAAGTTGGTGAGGTGAAAAAACTTTTAATGGAGAAGTATGAGCCCTTGAGCAAAATCCCATATTCCGAAGAGACTTCCAAGAGCTAGCAGGATCTTTATTTACATTTCTAATTTATTTGCAAGAAACTTAAATTTACTGGAATTTAACGAATTCGATACTCTATTTCTAAGCTCCTTATAATTTCTATAATCCAGTGGGTCTCCTGAAATACGGAACCTTACAAAAGCATTATTTCTTTCTCTAATGGACTGTTTTATTTCGCGTGTGACCCATGGTTTCTGTGAATTTTTAATGGTGATGAATTTCAATGGTGCTAAAGCATTAAATGAATTTAAGATTGATTGATTAATGTTTGTTAATAAAGAGGAGATGATTTCGAATGAGTTAGAAAATGAGGAAAGGGGTTGGTCGGGCCAGGCAGGAGCCAATGGGTTATTTATGAAAGATGTGAATGTAGTGGCGAGAGTCTGTAAGTTTACCTCTTCCAGATTTCTCCTCCAAAACTTCCTCTCCCCTACTTTTTGATTACTCGATACTATTAATTCCAGACTAATGGAGTCGTGGCCGGCTGCGAAGGGAGCAGTAGATTTCAGATATTTGAAGTTTGGCACCGGCTCACGAATCAGGAAGAGGTCTAACCAAGTGTGAGAGAAACCATTCGACGTCACTGCATGATGAGTCGGCTCCGATGGTATGAGCCAAAGGCCCAATGCCATCAGATTCGACTTCATCATGTTAGCAGCTGCACTGTTTGAGTTCATATCAATGTTGAAATCACCCGTGACGATAACGCTGTTGCAATCAGGTAAAATATCCGAAAGAACCTCAAAAAAATCGCTAGGGTAGGCGGCTGTTGGTCTACGATATACCACCGCTAGAAGAAACATTAATGAGCCGCTGACCAAACGTAGGATTAGGAATTCCGGTTTGTTAGAAAAAACCGGATCCGAGTTTGCAACAACGCTAACCTTAAACTCCTCACGTATGTACACCGCCACTCCACCGCCTCCCCTACCTACACGATCCAATCTGTGCAATACATAACGAGGTAGTTTAAAAATATCAGATGAATCGTGTTCAGTAAGGAAGGTTTCGGTTAAAGCGATGACATCGAAAGATCTCGGATAGATTGATGCTTCAATGGCTGCAAAATGAGTTTTAAGACGATTTATGTTAGTATGAGAGATGGAAAATGAGTTAGATGAAATGAGTTTATTATTTTTATTGGCCCGACCACTCCTGTCTCATTTAGCATGCGAGGAAGTTGAGGAAAGCGGCTGCAGGTTTAGCAAGTCGGCTTCAGAGGTTACACGCGTCAATGGCCCATCTCTCGTCTCCCGTATATATACTTTTAAATTAATTACTAGGGGCTTCGCATAGCCCAACTCTAAACACCTTCGATTTGCTGACGACCAAAGCTTGAAAATGATTTTAGGCCATAATGGTCTAATAAAAATGGCATTATTTTCTCCCTCTTCGAAAATTTCACGCGACTTTCGTCCTTTCAGAAGGTACGCCCTGTCCACAACCGCATCTCTAGCTGACGTCGAGGATAATCTAACAACGAGCCCTTTACTTTTAGGTTGTGAAGCACTATCACCGGAGCCTGTACCCACTCGCGAAGCCCAAGGACGAATGTCAACAACCTGCTTTGCCAGCAACGGCAGGTTAATTACTCCAACTAATTTTTCAACTAACAACTCGTCCGAGGATCTCGAGACTATCGGAAGGCCCAGTATAAGCAACTCACAAGTATCTTTAAGTGAGTCGACTGAAACAGCGGTACGCGAGATGCCCATAGAACACGTTGACATGTCGGTCTCTAACACCTGTAATCGCGAATTAACCGTGTTTAATTTATTACTCATATCGCAAATATTTCGGTTCGTCTGCTCCTCGAGCGTGTCAACGCGTTCATGAAGCGCCTTAAGATCAGCCCCGACCATATCCACCTTCTCCTCGACTCGACCAACCATTTCCGTAATTAAACCAATATCTTTTCTGAAATCTTCCCTGAGACCACGCGCAAATGTTTCCAACCACGGCGGTGGAGCTGCCGCCATTTGAACGGAGTCCACGAGGGTATCACGAGCTATCTGATTGGAGAAGGTGGGCGCGGCACCGCGTGGTTGCTTAGCAACCTTCGTTGTTGATGGCGACGGAGGCGGGGCAACGCGCTTCGCGCAAGAAGTAGAGGGAGTGGGCGTGACCATCGGTGGGGTAACGTCGGTCTCTTCAGTCAGCCGCGGCAACCCAGTCGGTGGCGCCTCCGCCTCGGTATTGGTATGAATCACCGCCTTGATTCGCGCTAGTACGCAACAGCGACGCTCGGATGAGCCCGGCGCGATATCGAAACAATTTGTATGAACTAGGCTGTTACATACTGCGCAAACCTCGAAGTAATCCTTCCTAGTGACACGACCACCGCAGACGAAGCAGCCTCGCAACGTTGCCATTTTCGCGATATTTTTCACAACTCATCAACCTAGCCAGGTGTTACGTACTTGTAAATGTTGGCTGACCTGCTGTATTTTAACCGCCCAAGCGAAGTCCTCTGAACCGCTCAGCTAACCTCCAAAGAATATCTCAATTTTCAAAATAAAATCACAAGAACCACTGTCCACAGAAAATTGCAACTATTATTTGAATAGCTCCTGCAGACAGCCTCCGGTCCTTTCAACTGCTGTAAAAAACTCCAGGTGGCGATGTGAGCAAATTGCGATAGCAAGAACGAAGAGTACAACAATAAGGAGGCTTTTACTCACCGAGAGAGAGAGAGAGAGAGAGGAAGAGATAGGGAGACAGATAGAGAGAGAGAGAGAATGAAAGATAGAGAGAAAGAGAGAGAATAAGAGAGCACGAATGAAAGATAGAGAGAAAGAGAGAGAGAATATCTCTCTCTCTCTCTCACCCTCTCTCTCTCTCTCTCTCCATCTATCATTCTCTCTCTATCTCTCCTTCTATCTATCATTCTCACTCTATCTTTCCTTCTATCTATAATTCTCTCTCTCTATCTCTCTTACTCTCTATCTTAATCTCTCTCTCTCTCTTATCTCGCACTCTCTCTCTCTCTCTCTATCTCTTTATCTCTCATTCTCGCTCTCGCTCTCTATCTCCCATTCACTCTTTCTTATTCTCTCTCTCTCTTATTCTTTCTCTCTTTCTCTCTATCTTTCAATCTCTATCTTTCATTCTCTCTCTCTTTCTATCTCTTTATCTCTCATTCTCTCTCTTTATTTATCTCATTCTCTCCCTCTCAATCTCTTACCCAGTCTCTATCTCTACCCCTGACTCTCTCTCTGTCTCCCTAACTCTCCCTCTCTCTCTCTCTCACTCTCCCTCTCTCTCTCACACTCCCTCATTCTTACTCGCTCCCACTCTCGCACCCTATCACTCTCTTCCTCATTCTCGCTCTCGCTCTCTATATCCCATTCACTCTTTCTTATTCTCTCTCTCTTTCTCTCTATCTTTTATTCACTCTCTCTTATTCTCTCACTCTCTTTCTCTCTCTTATTCTTTCTCTCTTTCATTCTCTCTCTCTCTTATTCTTTCTCTCTTTCTCTCTATCTTTAATTCTCCCTCTCTCTCTATCTCTCATTCTCTCCCTCTCTTTATCTTTCATTCTCTCTCTTTCTCTCTCCCTCTCTATTTTCATAAACGACCTACCTGCGGTTCTCCAGACCTCGAGGTGTATGATTTTTGCCGATGACACGCAGCTGTATTGTTCGTTTTTGCCAGCGGATTTTGACGAGGCAGTTGAGAGCATTTCACGCGATGCTAGCGAAGTAGCGAACTGGGCGTCTAGGAATGGCCTTGCCCTGAACCTAGGTAAAACCAAGGTTTTACTCCTGGGCAGCCATCAATACGTGGCGCGCTTTGACCTTGATACGATGGCAAGGGTGAATGTAAACGGCGTACCGTTGCCGTATGAGCGGGTGGTTAAGTCGCTGGGGTTGTGGGTTGCGTCATCTCTCGACTGGGTTCGACATATCCAATATATCTCTCAAAACATTCACGGGGTTTTGAAATCGCGTAAAGCCCTGGTGGTAAAGTTTGGCGTGGCCCCATTTCGACTACATGTGTGCCGCCTATAATGACGTAGACCGTACGCGCGACCTCAAATTGCAAAGGTTACAGAACGCTTGTGTGCGCTTCGTTTGGGGCAATATCCCTCGGATGGAGCACGTCTGTCGGCTGGCCTCAGAAGATCATATCTCATCGCTTTATTAGCCTATAAAATTCTCGCGACTTCCTCTCCTTCTTATCTCCACCATCACTTTACCCTTTCCGGATCTCGTCCAGACTCTCGCTCTTCATCGCGTCTTCCCTTTCGTCCTCTCACATATCGGCCACTCCGCACTGAGGCCCTCAATGCCTCCTTTTTTATTACAGCCTCCAAACTTCTTAACGATCTTCACGTCCCTCACTTCGACATGTCACACTTCGTATCATTCCAGTCTCGCCTTTTCGATCATCTATCTGAGGTCGACCGTCGGTCCTGGGCCAGTCGCGTTGTCGCGGAGGGCATTATTGAGCCGCCTGTCCCGTCATTGTAGGTGTTGCCTGGTCGAGGTCATGGCGTTGCTTCTCTTGTTATTATTATTCTTATGTTCATGTTTCGATGAGTCTATCGTATTTTATACTTGTTACGTGTCGACTAGATGCTTTTATATTTTATATTTTACGTTATTTTATCTTACTTTGTTCTACCATCTTGTATTATTATGCTAACCATTTTTGTACCAACTCGTGCTACTTTGGGGGTTAACTCCCGTAGCCCAATAAAGTTTTTATCAAATCAAATCAAATCAAATCTCTCTCTCCCTCTCTCTATCTCTCATTCTCTCTCTCTCTATTTCTATCTGTCTCTCTATCTCTTCCTTTCACTGTCTCTCTCGCTCAGTCTCATTCTCTCATTCTCCGTCCGTCCGTCCGTCCGACAAACATCATCTTGGCATGAGAGAGAATGAGTCAGAGCGAGAGAGACAGTGAAAGGAAGAGATAGGGAGACGGATACAGAGAGAGAGAGAGAGAATGAGAGATGAAGAGAGGGAGAGAGGGAGAGAGAGAGAAAGAGAGAGAGAATAAGAGAGAGAGAATGAACGATAGAGATTGAAAGATAGAGAGAAAGGGAGGGAGAATAAAAGAGAGAATGCAAGATAGCGAGAAAGAGAGAGAATAAGAGAGTGTGAATGAAAGATAGAGAGAAAGAGAGAGAATAAGAGAGAGTGAATGAAAGATAGAGAGAACGAAAGAGAGAATAAGAAAGAGTGGTTGGGGATAGAGAGCGAGAGCGAGAATGAGAGAGAGAGTGATAGAGTGCGAGAGTGGGAGCGAGTAAGATTGTGGGAGAGCGAGGGAGTGCGAGAGTGAGAGTGAGTAATAATGAGGGACTGTGAGAGGGAGAGAGTGAGGAAGAATGAGGAAGTGTGAGGGAGGGAGAAGGAGAGTGAGGGAGAGAGAGGGAGAGTTAGGGAGACAGAGAGAGAGTGAGGGAGAGAGATAGAGAATGGGTAAGAGATTGAGATAGAGAGAATGATATAGATAAAGAGAGAGTGAGACATAGAGAGAGAGAGAGTGAATGAGAGATGGAGATAGAGAGAGAGAGACAGAGAGTGAGAGAATGAGAGATAGAGAGATAAAGAGAGAGAATGAGAGATAGAGATAGAGAGATAGAGAAAGGGAGATAAAGAGAGCGAGAGAGAATGAGAGATAGAGAATAGAATAGAATAGAATACTTTATTAGGTTATTGGGGTAGAAACCCCGTAAACACAAAAATTATACATCGCTGAAAAAGTACAAAGGTGTAAAAATAAAAATAACAAATATAAATTAACAAAATAAAAATAACAATAGAAAATACAAAAATATAAATAAAAACGCAGGTAAAAACAATATAAATATATAAAACATATGATTAAAAAGCGAAAATATAACGACGGATGATTAGTTAAAAATATAACAATAAAATACAAGAATAGTAAAAATAAAATAATAAAAATAGAATAATAATAAAAATAAAATGAGATGGTGAAAAAATATGAGAGAATGAAAACAATAAATAATGAAACAAAAATGAGGTATGACAGCGTGTAATAAGCTTAATAGCTATAGTTAATACTGATACATCATTACATACATCATTTACGTTGCCGGTGTTATTTAAATTACTACTAATATCATTTACATCGCTTAAGTGGGGACGGATTAAATTTTCGCGAGTTGCTCTTTCCTCCCAAGCTATGGAGTCGAGATGAAGAAAATGGGCGAAAGTAGATGATTTGAAAGTGATGAAGAGAGATGGGTCAAATGACGTGATGGAAAGCGAATTTAACAGTTTAGTGGCCGTGATGACAAATGATTTGTGAAGTGATTCAGTGCGAGGAGGGAGGTAAGTCAATGGTTTAGGAGGATGACGAGATGAAATGCGTTGATCGGTTAAGCTATTAAGTCTAATGAAATGATCGGATAGGTAATGAGGAGAATTGTGCGACAAAATGTTATACGATAAAGAGGAGATAAAAAATAGTCGTCTCGATTCCACAGATAGCCAGCCCAACTTTAACCTATAGGGCGTTACATGATCATATCTATTTAAATTTCCCCAAACAAATCTCACACAGGCATTGAGGAGCCTTTGAAGCTTTAAGTTTCTAGTCTGGTCCAAGTCGTTATAAACCGCACAAAGAGAGAGAGAGAGAGAGAGAGAGAGAGAGAGAGAGAGAGAAAGAGAGAAAGAGAGGAAGAGAGAAAGAGAGAAAGAGAGAAAGAGAGAAAGAGAGAAAGAGAGAAAGAGAGATAGAGAAAGAGGGAAATAGAGGTAGAGAGTGAGAGAAAGATTGAGAGGTAGAGAGAGAGAGTCAGAAATAGAGAGAGAGAGTCAGAAATAGAGAGAGAGAGTCAGAAATAGAGAGAGAGAGTCAGAAATAGAGAGAGAGAGTCAGAAATAGAGAGAGAGAGTCAGAAATAGAGAGAGAGTGAGAGAAAGAGTGAGAGGTAGAGAGAGAGAGAGAGAGAGAATGAGAGGTAGAGAGGGAGAGAGAATGAGAGAGAGCGAGTAAGAATGAGGGAGAGTGAGGGAGTGCGAGAGTGACAGTGAATAAGAATGAGGGACTATGAAAGTGAGAGAGTGATATAGCGCGAGAGTGAGAGCGAGTAAGAATGAGGGAGAGTGAGGGAGTGCGGGAGTAAGAGTGAGTAAGAATGAGGGACTGTGAGAGGGAGAGAGTGAATATGAATGAGGGTTTGTGAGGGAGTGTGAGGGAGAGAGTGAGAGAGTGAGAGAATGAGAAAGAGAATGAGATAGAGAGAGAGAGAGATTGATTGATTGATGTATTTATTGGGCCAATTATGGGGTAGAAACCCCATAGGCACTAAAGCGATCTGATACATAGAATAAAACTTTTTTAAAACTAGATAATAATATAAAATTCCATAACAAAAATATAAAATAAAAACCATGGCAGAGTAAAGAATTAAAATAACAAAATAAAATATATGTACAATTGATTAATAGGTTAATAAATTAAAACTTAAAAATAACTAACAAAATAGTTAGCGTTCGCATATCAACCGCAATATAAAATAAAAAATAATATATATAATGAATACAATGAATAAATAAATAAATAGTAACAAAAATGACGTATAATGACGCAATGAATCACAGAAGAAATGACAGATGAAATAACACAGCAATGCTGATTAAACTTAAACTTATATATCCAGGTGATAGAGACAATTAGAGGTAGAGAGAGAGAGAGAGAGAGAATCAGAGATCGATTGATAACTATATTTATTTGAGCCAAAGTTGATACAACCGGATGGCTCTAATCATATAAAATAGAACATATTAAATAAATTAGAAAACTAAAGAAGAATTAATATAACCGATAATACATATGTAAAATAATAATTCTCGCTAAATTAAAATTAAAATAATATACGTCGCAAGCATTGGACATAAAATCGGATAAGTCGCTATCCGTCCTCATGGAGAAATTTTTATAATACATTTTAAAAATATTTACATTAGGGCACTCTTTTATTCTAGATATGATATTATCCCACGTTTCCATTGCTAAATAAATAAACGAAGATTTACACGCAAGATTCTTAACATTAGGTAGTGTAAAAACAGTATTTACTCGTTTGGATCTACGCAATTCAATGCCAACAAAAGCCAGCTTATCGAATAAATATTGAGGTGTTTGGGTGGCCAACAATTTATACATAAAAGACCAAGGAAATATTTCCGTCGAACATTTAATGGAAGCCAGTTTGGCTGATCATAGAAAGGCTACAATGCTACCTCACGTTTTAGATGAAAAATAAATCTAACAACGGTATTACACATGCGTTTAACTTTAATATTAAGATAAGATGGAAGATCTAATAATACGAGATAAGCATAGTCAAAGTGAGGAATAATTAAAGCATTAGTCAGCAAAATTCGAGCACGCACAAGGAGACAACTACCTTTGTAACGTAAAGAGAGAGAGAGAGTGAGAGAGAGAGAATGAGAGAGAGTATGAGAGATAGAATCAGAGAACGAGAGGTACAGAGCGAGAGAGAGAATGAGGGAAAGTGAGGGAGTGCGAGAGTGAGAATGAGTAAGAATGAGAGTCTGTGTGAGTGAGAGAGAGAATGAGAGAGAGAATGAGATTAAGAGAGAGAGAGAGAGAGAGAGAGAGAAAGAGAAATAGAGAGAGAGAGAGAGAAAGAGAAATAGAGAAAGAGAGTAAGAGAGAATGAGAGGTAGAGAGAGAGAGAGAAAAAGAGATAGAGAGAGAGAATGAGAGAGAGAGTATGAGAGAGAGAATGAGAGAGTGAGAGAGAGAGAATGAGAGAGAGTATGAGAGATAGACAGAGAACGAGAGGTACAGAGCGAGTAAGAATGAGGGAGAGTGAAGGAGTGCGAGAGTGAGAATGAGTAAGAATGAGAGTCTGTGTGAGGGAGAGAGAGAGAGAATGAGAGAGAGAATGAGACATAGAGAGAATGAGAGATAGAGAGAATGAGAGATAGAGAAAATGAAAGATAGAGAGAATGAGAGATAGAGAGAAAACGAAAGTTAGAGTAATAGAGTGCGAGAGTAAGAGCTAGGTCCCGGTTCAAATCCGGGCTGAAGCTGTTTTCATTGAAATTTCGAAAATGTCTGAAGAGTTGAATTTTATTTTTCATACAAGAAATTATAAGAATATTGCATTTTTCAAGGTTTTCTCGGCGACATGTTGTTATAATAACTTGAAGCTTTGTAAAATGATAGATAATTACATAACGGAGGGCAACTAACTCCTGTTTTTGTGTAAATTTGTTTTTATTAATTGTTATAAGTAAATTAGTTGTTTTTTCGTCTGCTATTTTCTGGTGCGAAATTTGTATTTGTAATTGAGTATGATACCCACTTAAATAAGTTATCAATCGACATAAGAAGGTTTAAAACGTGTAATGAACGAAAAATTGCTGAAATGAGTTTTTGGTATGACATCTTACCTGGGATATGATCTGAGATCTCTAGTGAGATTTTTTAATGGGGATATATATATATATATATATAAGTAAACAATATATCAAAAATAATATAACAAAACAATATATCAAAAGTTGTAAAAACAAATCGTTATTTCTATTTGAACTTCTAATATTTGTCATCTTAGTACATGTGGTATTTTAAATTCTAATTGGAATGTTATAATTAATAATTTATTAATATGAATCGATCTATTATGAATTATATAAAGTTTATCAGATATTAATGTAAATAATAATATTAGAATTAATTATTGGGAATAACAAAAATTGTTAATGATATAAATAGTAAAAAAGATCATTCTTCTATTAATTATTACGGATTTATCCCAACAAATTATATAATTGTAATATTTATTTAATTACTAGTACTATAAATTATTTTACTAAATAGTTTTTAAAAAGTAATTTTTTGAATATTACATTACATGTAATTTGATGGTAAAGAATTATTATGTTAACAATACTATTTAACTGCGAGCATTTTGGCTAGTTTATATTAAAGATCACTTGTTGGTCATAATTATTAGCACCTTCTTCCATCCCACCCATGCCGTACGAACTCACCGAGAGCGACTACATTGGGCTCTCCCTCGCACAGACTTCGGATCACCTTGAAGTACCGGAATCGGACCGCCGCTACCCAGATCATCATCAAGAAGGACCAGGCCACCCAAACCGTCAGCAGCATCAGTACCCAGACGGAGCGACCGCTACCCCGACTCTCTCCTCTCAAGGGTTGGCTAGTGGACAACGGCGTACAGCAGACGGTGCGGTTTGATCTACCACCTCCAGGGACTCCGAGGATCCGAGCAGAACCACCACCGCCACCTAGGCGGGTTCCCACCGCAGCAGCTACACCGCTAGAGGCAGTCCAACGCAAACCGACTCGGCCGAGACGACCACCAACTCCGGCAGCCCCGAAACCTCCATCTACTCAGTGGGCAGCAGCCACGGTTAAACTTCGAGTGGTCGCCGACGTCATTCTGCCGCCTACAGGGCGCCTCCCGCTTCCTCCGAGGACACCTCGCCGTTAGAGCGGCTTGCACCTGGGTTGGTCCATCTTGACCAACCCTACTAAGAACTTCATAAAGAATAGTTACTTCCAAAAAATAGAAACTTCATTTCAAATGCTTGTAACTTCTAATCTATCAAATATTGTCATTCAAACCAAAGTCTAATGAAAAGCTGAGATAAAATAGATATAACATAAGAAATAGACGCTCAAATCCCTTGAAATGGAGCAAAGTTATAGCTGAATAAATTATAGGAAATTTAACGAAACTTTGTTAATACACTATAATTAAATTTAATTTATATTAAAAATATTATTTATTTAATAAATATAATATACAAATATGATATGTAAATACTCTTTTTCTGAAAACCAAAATAATGTTACTTATATTGTGGTGTTAAATGCAATCATTTATTTAATAATAAAACCATAAAAATGTAAATACAGTGTCAACTTACATTAAACGATGACTGTATGCCAGAATGCTTTCCATCCATACGTACAAAAAAACAAACATTAATGATATTATTTACATCCATTAAAAAAATATTTTTTGTCTCTATACAGGAATACATTGTCGGAATAGGTTTTTTAATTATATGACACTAAAAAACTCTTTCAGTTATGCACTTATTGCAATAATCGCATATTTATTACAATTCACGTTACAATTGTTACACAAAAACATGTACATTTACATATCCTTACACATTTTATAATGATACCTATACTGCGATTATTTCTCACAAATTGAATATAAGAAGAATTATTTCGTTTTCTTTGAGCATAATCATCTGTTTCGAAATATATATTATTTTTAAGGCATTTACCTTCTTGAATAGGTACATTACAATCTTTAAAAGCTTTTAAAATATATCCAGGAATAATTTGAGGCTTATTACATGAACCTACAATAAATTGTGATGTAGCCACATCACTTGGTGTAATCTGAAATTAAAAAATGTATATATTAATCAATAAGTATTTTAAATTAATAGGTAATATCATTTAAGAATACTTATCGGTGTCTACAAGGTGATGACTCGAACATCCAGAGTGTTACATGAAGATCAGCGTTTCCAAGGGTCCCTCGGTGTCAGTTACTCCTTGGCACGCTGCATCTGAAAAAAGAAAACTGCATTAAAATTTTATAATAGTAAGGGATTCATTAGTTCGTAAGGATATTGGTTGGTCAATGAATGGCAATAAGTTTGAAAGAAAGAAATACATTAAATAAGGAACTTATTAAAAACATAAACTAAAGAGTGGGTATTAAATTTACTGTTTAAAAAGGGAAATAATAAAATATTAAAAAAAGAATGTGAATAGTAAATAGGACAGAACAAAGGGAGAAGAATTAGTTAATATAATTAACATGGTTAAAAAATAAATAAGGTGAGGAGTAATGTTAGCAATGGGAGAGGTTAATGAATATGAAGGGAATTATTCAATTAATAAATAATGAAAATCTGGATTATACTTACGATAGCACACGGATACTGCATCCTTCAACATACGGGAATGATTGTCCATTCGTCGGAAAAGCGGCAAGGTACTGTCGTGTTGTAGGCTGCGTCACCTAGGGGGCGATCTGCTTGTGGGTGCATGCAGTCCGCTCGCGTACCACTCGGCATCAGTACCCGGGTACTGTCCCCGATGGTGGGGAATGCGTGCACACGGGGAATCGTCCGCAATGCACGTTGTTTACGTGCCGGCCTGCGCTCAGTTGTCGCCATCTTGAATCGACGTAGATTCAAGCGCGCGCACTCTGAGCACGCGGTCCGCGCTCGTATCGGTACGGTGATTGCGCATATCGAGTATAGAGAATTCGGAACGCGGGTAGTGGAGGAACATGTAAGTATTATAGATATAGATATACTTGCAATGTTAAAAATGAAACTTTGTCGGTTAATTTTGGCTTTTCCTTTCATTTCCTGAAAATCATTTTTTTGCAAATGAAATATCGCTAGTAAAAGTAAAAGATAAGGCATGATTTATACGTCTTGGAACGTCTTTATACTTATTGGCGGACATATGCGTATTTCGCGCTATTAGATAAGGACTAACTAGAGGGATGAATATACTGATCTATTAGACCAATCAATAGATGACTTTATTAGATTTGAGACTTCCATATAGGTAATTATATAGGTATATTACATTATATGACAGTACTTACCTCACATATGGGAAATCGAGATACCAGTTGGGACAATGTAAAACACGTTCACTGGGGATCAGGGTGAACAGCTCCCAAACATGAATAAAACAACACTTTTAAAATAAGCTGGAATCTTTAATAATAATAAAATTAATATATATTTAAACGAAAAATCGTCACGGTCGCCAACACGTTCATGCGGCAAATTTATTTATCACAAAATCGCGATTACCACACACACACATACGCACAACTCTACAGCTTACACGGTAAGCTGGAGGAACAGGAAAGCATATGCAAAGTAGTTGTCACCTTTATATATAGTGGAGTAAATACGGGTAGCTTTATGATACCTGTGACAGATGCGGAAGGGTTGGAAAATTATAATATTGCCTGATCTCTCACAGGTAACGCGAGAGAGAAAAGATAGGGATGTTATTGCAACCAAAGGTCCGGAAAGATGTTACAAAAAAATGTCTGCTTCGGATAATTGAAGATATTACAATATTAAATTAGTTTTTTTTGTAAAAAACATTATGTTAAAAAAAGAAATAATAAATAATATTAAATAATAAATAATTTTTTTAAATACACTGCTCCCTTATACCTTTATTAGAAACCAATAATAAAATGAATATTTTATAAAAATATTAATTTGCTTTTGAATTATTATCCAAAGTTTCAGTTATATACTATATATGGGCTATTTCACGTCAAGTGGTCAGATGAACATTTTAAATCGCTCCAAAATTTGAGAACAGGCTGGAAATATCTTCCAAAAAATAGAAAAAAAATTTTAGGTGTTAAAAATAATTTGCCAGAGATTTATTCCACCAAGAAAAATGGAAATTTTTCAATTTTTTAGAAAAATTGCTATTTTTAAAGCCATTATTTCAAAACCTATTGATTTTTTTGAAAAAACATTACATACAACTTTGGTTCAAAATAATCTTTAGAACTTATCTACCCGGGTTACAATTCTCAATATTAAAATCTCGAAGAGATATGACTCCCGGAAATATTGATTATCAAAAAAAGACCACACCATAATTGATTTTGATCTAACACCGCTCAAAAGATCACGTTTTTTCAAGAGCTTTCGAATGGCGGGGGTTAGATTATTGGCCAAGAAAGTTATGCCTCATAAACCTCATAAAATCACTAATTTTCATGTATTTTAAGGCAGATGTACTGCCTTTCACTCATTATTTTCTTCAGTAATGTGTATCCTAAAGCCTCTAGATTTGGAACTAAGCAGTAAAAAGAGAAAAATAAGATTGTGAGTGTACATACATTAGAAAAATATGGAAAAAGTATTGTGAAATATCGCAAAGTATGGAATAGTATGGAAAAGTATGGAAAAGTATGGAAAAGTATGGAAAAGTATGGTGAAGTATGGAGAAATATAGAGAAGTATAGAAAAGTATAGAAAAGTATAGAAAAGAATAAAAAATTAAGTAGAAGTTACTTACACATTTCGTATGAACTTTAACAACCACTGCACTTTCTGCAAACTTTTAACGTAAATCTTTTCAACTTCTCGTGAGCAGATTTCAAAAATTTTGGAAGGTGATGATAGTCAATATCTCCTGAATCCCATATAGTCTTATATATGCAATCGAAGACATAGATATGTATAAAATAATGAAAGTAGATATTCATTATCATTATCCGGTAAATAATCTCTGGCAATATTATGAAAGAATTTATTGGTCTGCGAAGTAAAATGTATAGTATTTTAGTTGAAGGAGGAGACACAGTCAAGAAAGCAAAAGGTATAAAATCTGCTGTTGTAACAAAGTCAATTACTTTCGAAGATTACAAAAGATGTCTTCAAGATTTTATTATTATAAAACGCGAGCAATGTAATATTCGGTCAAAATTACATGTAGTACACACTAAAAAACAATTGAAAATTGCACTTAGCCCTCATGAAGATAAACGATACTTATTGCCTCACGGTATCGACACTCTACCTTGGGGACATTACAGAGTTGTAGAAGAACAGATGGCGCAAGCGGCTGTGCAAGTAGAAGGAGAAATGGCGAGGGGAGTTCTTACAATAAATCACAAAAACCCGAAAGAGGTGGATTCTGAAGTTGCCAATGAGATAGAAGATCAGATGGCGCAAGCAGCTTTATAAGTAGAGGCGGAAATAGAAAAGGGAGATTTGACATCTATCCGAAAATACTAAGGGTGGTAGATGCTGAAAGGGAAAAGGGAGATGAAGTAGCTAATGAAATACTGATTGAATATGATCTTGTCGAAGAGTTTATGCAGGATTGGTCGTGATCAGTGGAGAGGGAAGGATTTCAAAAAGATGATGAAGGGATCTATTGCAGGAGGCAATGGTAGAGGCAGGAATTGGGGAGGGGATTGGGCTATATGAAGGAAGAGACGATACTGAGGAGCACATTCGAGCAATCAAAGAACTTGAGAACTACCAACCTTGTAGAAAGAAAGACAAACTCAACTAACCTTACAAGTAAGCTTTGTTTTTTATTCATTACCAATAAAAATTATACTTTCTATTTATCCCTTTAAAAAAATACTTGTTTCTTCTTATTTTGATTTTAGAATGGATCTATGAGCTTTAAAGAAAGTTGCTGAATCTGTTTTCTTGCCAAGGAAAAAAGTGACATACTGGGAGAAAGATCACCAGTACATGGTGACTGCACTAAAGGAGGTAAAGATCAGGTTTGGTGACAAAGTACTGGCCGAACTCGATGAAAGCTTTCAAATTTTCTTACCAAAAAAAATTCCATTAACCATGCTGAAAAATCAAGAATTTTTCTACAATTTAGCTAACACCGTAAACAAACTCAGCTTATTTGTAACTTATCAAGGCGGGTCATCTTTTAAGTTTGATTCTTGCTAATCAATAATAAGACAATTAGTATATTACACACCTAGGGAGGTAAAGTATTGGTCATTCCATAGCACATGTAAATTGGCACCTGAGCCGAAGGCGAGGGTGGCAAATATGTGCTATGGGGTGACCATTTTACCTCCCGTGGGATGTATACTATTTTTCACCACCAGTAGGCCGAAAATAACACATTCCTTTTTCGGTGCCGGGAGGGAATGTGGTACTTTCGGTCTACGTGTGGTGAAAAATTATTTTTCAACACTAGCGTGCGGAAAGTTTAACTTTCGAAGCGTGTAGGATGCTTAGAAAATGAACAATCCCGTTCGTGTTTTGAAATAAAATTCATTCTGCACGCGATGTATTGAAGGTCGCCGGCGACACAATTATCTATATTGTTACAATAAATATGAGTGCTAAAACTAAAGATTAATTGATTCGTTCCTTATTATAATTTCACGATTATTTTTTTTAAGACATGTGTGAATTTTCTAATTAGAAATATAATTGTACTGTTTGTTTGTGCATACGCAGGTACTTCTTTTTGTTTTCAAATGAACTAATAAATAATTGTGTGTACTCAAATTATTGTGTTCTATTATTTCTTATTATAATTACATAATGTTTTTTTTTTTAATATGGATGATCAGCGCCCGCCTCCGGCCATCAGTCACTCGCTACACTCGTGCCTGCAAATGCCGGCGGGCGCTGATCAATCTTTTCTCTCTAGCTGTCTCTTTCTCTCCATTTCTCTCTCTCTCTCTTGCGCTCCCTTTATATTTTTTTGTTGAACTTTCCGCAACTTGTGTTGAAAAGTAGTATACGATATTCGTGCGGAGTAGTGTTCCCACTCGTGCTACTGCCGCCCTAGCTACATACATATACTTGCATAAATGTTACTATGTGAGAATATACATGAATCTTATATTTTTTCATTAGATTTTGAAAGTTTAAATTGTAAAACTCTTTTCCTTCGTCGATGTACAGCTTAGACGGTACTTTGTTACTACCATCACTTCCATTTTTGGATTTTACCAGGACGACCCATGTATTTTTTGAAAATATATCTATGACTGTAAGTAAGTAACAAAATTCTTTGTTTTCCTTAGAGTAAGAAATCATTTCCACAAGATCAGCTTGCCAAGTTTCATCTATTGCTCGTATATCGTATTTTCATCGCCTATATCTGTGTCGTGCTGGTTTATGAAGTTCTTCAGCTATTTTTTGTCGATCCATTATAGTTTACTATATACTAAGAATATTTTGATTAAATTCTTTTTCACAATCTGCTTTATTATCTTATAATATTCCATTTAATTTTTTAACAATGTAGTTAATACCAGAAAAATTGCATCGTGTTAGATCGTAAAGATATTTTAATTTTGGCTCCACTTCGGATTTATATTTTTGATGATTTTAGATGTGTGATGGTGTCATCCTCAAGGGGGCACCTAAAAAGGAATGGAAAATATTAATATATGGTATTATAAGTATATTATAATTGAAGGTAAACTTACATGGTTCGGAGGTTATTCAGGAACAGTAGTTGGGATGCCGTCGAGGAGTTGTTGGTCGGCTGCTCCGGGGTTCTCTGCTGCAGGAAGCGGGGTTCCCGGGGTGGTCGGCTACTCCAACACACCAGCATCTGCAATAGAAAAATATATAAATATTGGATGTGGAATTGGGAAACAAAGGATAAGGAAAATCAGGAATTAATTATAGGAGAAATGGAAATTAAAACGAGGTAACGGAGGAATTCGGTGGTAGATTGTATCGATACTTACCTATTTTGTGAGTTTTGCACCATTGTTTATTGCATATTTGCAATAAACAATGATGTAAACATTACCATCCTTGTTGTGCGTAGTACCTCGTGAAGCGTTGGTGGGGGGAAATCGTCGTTCGTCCTCGCGCACGGTGTATACTCGCGAGTATACGTACGCGCACTCACTACACACGCGCACAACACCCGCGCAATGATGTATTGTCGTCCCCGCCGGGGGGGATCGCGCGCACGCGGTGAACCGGTCACGAAGCACTTTATTTACGTGCCGGTTCGAGCTCAGTAGCGGCCATCTTGAATCGATCGAGATTCAAGCGCGCGCATAGTAACTAGAAGGTCCGCGCTTTTATCGACGTAGGGATTTATGTATCGATACGTAGGGAGTTTCGGAAGACGTGTAGTGGGGATCGAACAGGTATATAGATGTTATATGTATAATATATAAAAAGCAAATAAGAGATTCAAATCTCGCGCTAATGAGATTTTGATGATATTTCTAAATATTTCATAGTAAGGACGATGTGTCGTGTATGGAATTTCTGCATAAAATGATATTATGACAGTAATTCTGTAATACACGTATATTTACTGTAATAATTGGGACAATGATAACTTATGCAAATGAGTTGTCGTTTTTGAGATTAGTAAGGACTATACGGTAGCGGGGGCGGGGCACCTGTGACATGTAATTACATGGAGATAATTAAAATAATGACTTATCTCCCGCCAGTGACACGAGAGAGATAGGAAAACGGGACAACAAGTGGGAAAAGGATAGATTGTTTAAATTTTCGATTACGGAGGATAGTTTAGGAGAGTTAATTTTTGAGTGTTTTAGTTATCAGTAGCCATTGTAAGGAGTTGTGTTTTTTTCGGAGGGTACAATCAGTTATTGAGATTTGTAAATTCATTACGAAAAACCTTTTTCAAAATTAAAAATAGGGAGTTGGCGCGCGAAGCGTGCAGGTGGGCGACGCCCCCCTAGTATATATATATATATATATGGGAGATTCCATGTGAAGTGATCCAGTTAAAAAATAGAATTTTGTTTTAATGTATGGAACCAGTAAAAAACTACTTGAATAGAGTGTAGCTAAATTTTTAGACCTGAATTTCAATTAGTACCAGAGTTGTAGCCAATCAAAAAATAGAATTTTTTGAAAAAATTGACTTATTGGCCATGTTTATCACTTAATAACTCAAAATCTAACAATTTTTTCTGATATACATTAAATTTGAAAAAGTTTATTAATTTCAAGAAGAATCAGTTGAAATATTTCATTTATAATATTTTTAAACTTTGAATATAGTTATAATCAATAAAAACCTTTATAGTAAAAAAAAGGGTTGTACGATCAAAAAGATTTTATCCATCCAAGAATCTAATTCATCGATGATTAATTGCCTTCAAAATGGTGCAAAGTTTGAGTGCGGCAGAGCATTTCAGACAAAGTTATGGTGTTTTTAGGCAAATTTCTTAAAAAAAGAGAGCGAATGCATTTTATGAAAAAAACAGAGTAACCGTATACTTGCATTCAAACAATATGGCATTATTATTCCTCAATATTACTAAAATATACTATTTATTGTTAGTTACTGATACTTTTATTTAGTTGTTATTTAAGTCTGATACTTTTAGTTATACCTGTTATATAATTGAATTTATTGGAATTATAAAAAGTTTCAGGTATTTATCCAATTATATAACAGGTATAACTGCTTATACCTACTGCTTTGTGTTTGTAAGCAGCTTAGAGATTAAAAAGTTTCAGTAACTAACATTAAATAGTATATTTTTGTATTATTGAAGAATAATAGTGCCATGTTGTTTGAATGCAAGTATACGGTTACTCTGTTTTTTTCATAAAATGCATTTGCTCTCTTTTTTTAAGAAATTTGCCTTAAAACACCATAACTTTGTCTGAAATGCTCTGCCTCACTCAAACTTTGCACCATTTTGAAGGTAATTAATCATCGATGAATTAGATTCTTGGATGGATAAAATCTTTTTGATCGTACAACCCTTTTTTTACTATAAAGGTTTTTATTGATTATAACTATATTCAAAGTTTAAAAATAATATAAATGAAATATTTCAACTGATTCTTCTAAAAATTAATAAACTTTTTCAAATTTAATGTTTATCAGAAAAAATTGTTAGATTTTGAGTTATTAAGTGATAAACATGGCCAATAAGTCAATTTTTTCAAAAAATTCTATTTTTTTATTGGCTACAACTCTGGTACTAATTGAAATTCAGGTCTAAAAATTTAGCTACACTCTATTCAAGTAGTTTTTTACTGGTTCCATACATTAAAACAAAATTCTATTTTTTAACTGGATCACTTCACATGGAATCTCCCATATATATATGGGCTATTTCACGTCAAGTGGTCAAATGAACATTTTAAATCGCTCCAAAATTTGAGAACAGGCTGGAAATATCTTCCAAAAAATAGAAAAAAAATTTTAGGTGTTAAAAATAATTTGCCAGAGATTTATTCCACCAAGAAAAATGGAAATTTTTCAATTTTCTAGAAAAATTGCTATTTTTAAAGCCATTTATTTCAAAACCTATTGATTTTTTTGAAAAAACATTACATGCAACTTTGGTTCAAAATAATCTTTAGAACGTATCTACCCGGGTTACAATTCTCAATATTAAAATCTCGAAGAGATATGACTCCCGGAAATATTGATTATCAAAAAAAGGCGACCACGCCACTATCGATTTTGATCTAGCACCGCTCAATAGATTACATTTTTCGAGAGCTTTCGAATGGCGGTGGATAGATTATTGGCCAAGACCGCTGGTGTAAGTTATGTTTCATAAACCTCATAAAATCACTAATTTTCATGTATTTTAAGACATAACTTACACCAGCGGTCTTGGCCAATAAGCTAACCACTGCCATTCGAAAGCTCTCCAAAAATGTGTTCTTTTAAGCGGTGCTAGATCAAAATCGATTGTGGCGTGGTCGCCTTTTTTTGATATTCAATATTTCCAAGTGTCCTATCTCTTTGGGATTTTAAAATTAAAAATTGTAACCATGGTAGATAAGTTCTAAAGATTATTTTGAACAAAAGTTGTTTCTAATGTTTTTTCAAAAAAATCAATAGGTTTTGAAATAAATGGCTTTAAAAATAGCAATTTTTCTAGAAAATTGAAAAATTTCCATTTTTTTTGGTGGAATATTTTTTATTTTATTTTTAACACCTAAAATTTTTTTTCTATTTTTTGGAAGATATTTCCAGCCTGTTCTCAAATTTTAGAGCGATTTTAAATTTTTTGTCGTATCACTTGACGTGAAATAGCCCATATATATATATATATGTATGTACTAGGGGAGCGTCGCCCACCTGCACGCTTCGCGCGCCAACCCCCTATTTTTAATTTCGAAAAAGGTTTTTCGTAATAAATTTATTTAAAATAATGCTTTAAATTGTATTATTTTTTCACTACCATGGACACCTTAGAAATTAAACAGATTCACACAACACCTTGGAGGTACTGTTATAGTGCATTGGGTTTTATACCAAAAATTTAATTTCTTTTTAAATACGATTATAATTTATAAATAAAAGTTTTTATCTAAATTTAGTGTAATGAAATCAGAATTAAAATAATATAAAAATAGAGACGGATTAAATGTTAACTGTAAATTTTAAACTATATTAATTCTTATTGAGTGATTTTTTGTCGTCCATTCAGTGTATTTAGGAGTAGTTTAGGTTTTCCTCGATATTGATGAACAAACCATATTTATTTATTTGGCGACGTTTCGATGGATATCCTCCATCCTCATCAGGCTATACCTTTTTTTTATTAAAAAAATGATTTCATTTTACAACATCTTTTTAACACAATTTTTACATATATAAAGCTAAGTTACTTACTATTTCGTCAATATATAGGTATACAACATTAACAGCATCTCTGCTGCGTCGCTCTATAAATGAAAACAATGATTAAAATAACAAACGTTTAACAATTTTTGCACAGAGATTGAGGTTATATATAACATACCTTTCCCCTATTGTTGTGTCCATAATCAACACAAAAAATTGAAATTTAAATAAATACTTTAAGAACATTACAAAATAAATTAAAACATAATCACACATATTAAGCAAAAGGCAGTCAAATATTAAAATAAAGCAAACAATGTATATCACAGACGGTTAATACTGAAAAATTTGAAATCTCACGTCTCCCGTTTCCAGAGACACCTATGCGATCAATCTTAATCAGATCGACAACACAGTCATCCCAATAATCTAACCCAAGCCATTCGAAAGCTCTCCAGAAATGTGATCTTTTGAGCGGTGTTAGATCAAAATCGATTGTGGCGTGATCGCCTTTTTTTGATATTCAATATTTCCGGTTGTTCTATCTCGTCGAGATTTTAAAATTAAGAATTGAGGCCCAGGTAGATAAAAGATTCTAAAAAAAGGTTAAAGCTAAAAGGTTCTAAAGAATATTTTGAACAACAGATATTTGTAAGGTTTTTTTCAAAAAAATCAATAGGTTTTGAGATAAATGGCTTTAAAAATAGCAATTTAACTAAAAAAATAAAAAATTTCCATTTTTCATGGTCGAATAACTTTTAGGCAAATTATTTTTAATACCTAAAATTTTTTTTCTCTCTTCTGGAAGATATTTCCAGTCTGTTTTCAAATTTTGGAGCGATTTAAAACTTTCATCGTACTACTTGACGTGAAATAGCCCATATATATAGTATTGTCTCTGGAACCATATATGCCCATATATGGGAAAATGAAAATTTTTTATATACATTGGCATATATTAGAACCCTCAAATCTTAGACAAAACGGCGGCGAACTATTTATACATATATATATGTTTATAATAGGATTATTTTAAAAATGTAATAATTATTGTATTTATTTTTAACCCATTGTACACACCCACACAAACACACAAGCACACACACACACACACACATATACATATATATATATATATATATATATATATATATATATATATATATATATATATATATATATATATAAATATATGTATATATATGGGCTATTACATGTCAAGTGGTACGATGAAAATTTTAAATCGCTCCAAAATTTGAGAACAGGCTGGAAATATATTCCAGAAGAGAGAAAAAAAATTTTAGGTGTAAAAAATAATTTGCCTAAGAGTTACTCCACCGTAAAAAAATGAAAATTTTTCGATTTATTAGAAAAACTACTATTTTCAAAGCCATTTATCTGAAAATCTATTGATTTTTTTTAAAAAAAACATTATAAACAACTTTTGTTCAAAATAATCTTTAGAACTTATCTATCTGGGTTACAATTCTTAATTTTAAAATCTCGAAGAGATAGAACGCCCGGAAATATTGAATATCAAAAAAAGGCGACCACGCCACAATCGATTTTGATCTAACACCGCTCAAAAGAACACATTTTTGGAGAGCTTTCGAATGGCAGTGGTTAGCTTATTGGCCAAGACCGCTGTTGTAAGTTACGCCTCATAAACATCATAAAATCACTAATTTTACACTAATTTCACACACACACACACTCACCCATATATATATATCAATCTTATTATTTTTATCTAAAATTATTAGGATTTATTCAACAAATTGGTAAACAATTCAATTACTATTGTGGCGTTCGATATCTTTATTAAATTTATTTGTTGGTCAAATGTGGTTTCGGTTTTCGGGAGTGTTAGTGATTTTCAATCGTTGGGTTCGTTGGGTTTGTTTGTTAATTACGTCGCGTTACGTTGGGTTTTTCGCGCGTTATTAATAGATAATAGTTTCCAAAAATTTCTCTTGTGGTAGTGGTGACAGTGGGTTTCTACAAGGAATCCGCTTATTAATTTATTTACGCTAATTAAAAATTATTGCAGATTACAGTGGAAACCGGTCTACTCTAAATTCAACGGAATCTCTTTTGAAAGAGTCGGCCGTGCTGGGTTATTTTATTCAGAATTAAATATTTTCGGCGTTTCCACCGGGAAACGGTTAAACATTTTAACCAAAAAATTGGTAACGTCGCAGATGTTAAAAAATCTATTTCAGCCTGTAGAATAACTTTTAGTGCATGCAACGAGACGGCATTGATTGGTTGACTGGCTTGCCCAAAATTACACAATCGTTTATTTTCTAAATCGAAATTACCGTCTATTGTAAAATTGAAACCAACTCCTGGTGGACCGCGACTCTCTTTCGAGCCCACAAGTTTTCTTCCAAACACATCGAGACTCATAATGGAACTGATTAGAAACTTAAATGCATCAATATATATGTCCTGCTTTACGTAGTTCTTCAAGAATTAAATTAATTTCATTTGTGTAATTGTTATTTTCTGCAGATCGTTCGATAATCAATAATGGAAGTCGCTCGACAAGCTCATTTGGATCATCCCACTAGATTAGATCTATAGATGAATATTTTTTTGCTATTTTGTACTTTGGTATGGGACTTCCTCCGCTGGTTGGTTTGATTTTGCTATTGCTGCGGAACATAGGTGCAATAATATTTGTGTATTTTCTACTTGTCGACGTTCTTATATACCCATTTTTGTTATGTCTTACGATGGGCATATGTTGTCTGTTGAACTTTAAAGATTATCATCTGGTTCTTTTTTAAATAGCAATTTCATTATTACACTACTTTTAGGATAAGATGCATTATTTACTTTTATAAATTTATCAAAAAATTAACTTTCTGCATCGCCAATTATATACATTCCACATTTCGTACTCCATATATATTGTCAATTTTACTTCAACTTTTATTCAATAACGATAAAAAATCATCTCTTTTGTCTTCTTGAATAGACTTGAATGTAGATTTAACCAAAGTTTCATACACTGAAAAATTATCATCATTATCTAGTGTAGAATTTAAATCATTTACATCATTTACTACACAACTCGACCGGTCAAATATATTTCTTGCTTCTGAACTATGCTTAGGAGATGGAAGACTTTTGTTTTGTGAATTGACAAGTTACTCGAGTGGTGAAGTAACTGGTTTCATTGTATTGCCAATAACTTTTTCAAAATCTTCTCTCCGTCGTTTCAATAAAGAGTATTTTTGTTTGATAGATTCACGTGCTCGCGAGAGCTCACTAAGAATATTCTTTTCTCTTTCATAATTAGACATGGTGACAAGATGGTGTCTATACTTGTACTGCAAGTTTTATATTAATGAATCCTTCTTTATTGCAAAACAGTCAAATCCTTTCCTGTATCTACCATTATTCATGGCTCTGTCTTTGTCTATAACAACGAATCCATACTTATCATTTTTCCAGCATTCTGAACACAGATTTCGAAATTCATTGAAAGTTAAGTCAGTATTCACATGATCTTCATAAATATGTTTAAGATTAACATCATCTTGACGATAAACAGGATCATGTTGATACTATCCCTGACAAGATGTTTTGGTATATATGCATAGGACTGACATAGATTAAAGCTGTCTACACTTTTATGTCTCCCCATACAGAACAATTCTCTAATATTATCCTGTTTCTCACAAACAACGTCATGAAAAGCATAATTGAATTTGGTAGAGATTCATCTGGAGATATCACAGACTCATGTTCACTGAACGGTAAGTACGATACACCATGAATTAGTTCCAATATTTTTTGAAGAAATTGATACTTGGGTTGATTCAAAGATTTAGAGTAAATATAAACATTTTTGAATCTAAGACCATTAGGATGTGTAATTAATGCTAACAAACTGTTTGTTTTTCTACAGTTTGATGGACTATAAAAAACTGCTCTTATAATGTCTGGTAGTACCTTTTAGAATCAAAAATGCCTACGGGGAGTTTGACATTTTGCTCATTGAAATCCATGTTCATATCATAATGTCAAGTTTTACATTAAGCTGTTAAAGTATATAAGCATCTATTTTATATCTTTTTTCATCAGTTGTAATTCATCATTCAAAGAGTCATGATTGCATACAAATTTAAAAGGCGAGCAGTAGGTTCCAGAATACTTGATAAAGTAATCAATAACTTACCTTTTGAAATACATATTCCTGGGTATCAATACTGCGGACCTGGGACTAAATTGAAAAAACGATTAAAAGAGATAATCCTGGGATCAATCCGCTTGATCAGGCATGTAAAGATCATGATATCGATTATTCAAATAAAAATGTTGACCGTAAAGTAGCAAAGTTAAATCTTGCCAAAAAAGCTTTGCAGCGCGTTAAAGCTCAGGATGTAAGTATTGCTGAAAAAGTGTCGGCTTTTGCTGTCGCAAACGCTATGAAGATGGAAACTAAAACTGGAATGGGATTAAAATTCAATCAGCCATGAGAGGAGCTCGACAAGCTGTCAAGCATGCAGGAGGTAACAAAAAAGTTATCTTGCCACGAGTTCTACCGATTCCATCAAAAATTTGTGGAGTTATTCCTTTTCTCACACCATTGTTCGCGGGAATAACAAGGGGAGTACTTGACCTCCGGGAAACGGATTTTATCCTAACTTTGGTATGTCTTTTATAATATAAAAATGTGAATAAAGCCAAGTTATCTCTTGCCAATGGCCACTTTTACAAAAGTTATTTGATATCTAATAATAATATCAGTAAAAATTACTTCCAATTTGATCGCTTATAACTCTGAAACAAATAGAGAGAGGCACTCAAACCAAAAACCAGAAGAAAGTTGAGTTCAAGTAGATATGGTTCGAAACAAAATAAGCTCAAATTGCTTAATGTAGAGCAAAGTTATAAAGAAAATAAGAAATTAAAGATTATCAGGCCAAAAGAAACAATAAATTTTTCATATTAAATTTTGGTTAATATTTCTTCAATTTCTTATTTTCTTTATAACTTTGCTCCAAATTAAGCAATTTGAGCTTCTTCTTTTTTAAACCATATGTAGTTGAACTCAACTTTTTTCTGGTTTTCGGTTTGAGTGCCTAAATTTATTTGTTTTTGAGTTATCAGCGATAACTAATATTATTATTAGATATCGAATAACTCACGTAAAAGTGGCCATTGGCAAGAGATAACTTGGCTTGCTTCACATTTTTATATTACCAAAGTTAGGATAAGATTCGTTTCTCCGTAGTCAAGTACTCCCCTTTAAGTGCCACCGGTACTTTGGCTGGAGGAGCTGGTGGAATAGCTATAGCTGTGAATGATGCAAAAGCTGCACAAAAAGATCTTGAAGAAAATAAGAGACATCATAAGGCTATGGATGCTATTGGCAACGGTCTCTATCTTAAACCATATAAAAAGGAATGGGATTGTTTATTAAGCCGCATGTGGGTAATGGTTTGGTTAAAAAAACTTCGATTTAATTTTACCAAATCGTGCATTGACTGATTATGATCTTATAAAATTTTTCCAAATTTTAAAGCAGTTTTTTATGAGAAATAATCTGCCTTCCGATGGTCCATGGTTAAAAGAATCTACTATCATTAATTTGGATGCGTTTAAAAATAAAGGAACTCATTGGTTTTGTTATCGAAAATGTGCATCTAACATAATTTATTTGAACAGTTTTGTGATCTTAAACCTTCAATTGATCTCAGGTTATATTTTAATGCGAAAGAAGTAAAATATATCTATACAAGATATCAAAATTTGATACATTTATTCGCGGTCATCTTTGTCTCCAATTCTTAGTCGATATGCTGTAAAAGAGAAGGATTGATAATCAACAGGATCATTCTCTTCTAACTAGTCATGGAAGATAGTTTCATTTTGAGTCTTTCTGGAAAATCATCTGTTATAGAAGCGCAATATTTTCCTTCAATTGAAGTACACGGAGAGAAGAAACAGACTAGCGTTGTAGGTTAGGCTGTCAGCGCAAAGTTGCAGGATGTCATACCGCGATGGTATGGCCGCCCTGCCAAAAGTTTCCATAGGCATCATAGGTGAAAACGCGCAGGGGGCGTGGCTAAACAAGCAATAGTATGACGACCATACCAACGTGGTATGGAATCACACAAAAGTAGTATGGATATCGCGCAACCATAGCACGATTTCACGGCGGGTAACGGTTGCAGAAACGTTCATACAACGCTGGTTTGTTTCTTCTCTCCGTGTACCTCATAACAAGACTTTTGCATTGGATTTAGTTTGAACTTTTAACATCCAACTCGATTCCTAATGTCGATCATACGAACAATAAACTTCATTTAAAAAGCGGAGATACTATTTCTATCCCGACATGAAATTATGAATTGGATGCTATTAAAAAATTTTTACAAGAAACTTTGAAATAAAAAAAATTGAATTTACGTTTAAAGCTAACAACAATACTCTCAGGAGTGAAGTTAGTTGCAGTCAATCACTAGATTTCAGACCAGACGACTCAATAGGTCGTCTTCTTGGGTTTACACCTCGCATTCTCAAAGAAACAATACAGCATAGGTCAGATTTATCAATAAGAATACTGAAAATCAATGCACTCAGAGTAGAGTGCAACATGACTGGTGGAGCCTACATCAACGACAAAAAAGTTCATACAATTCATGAGTTCTTTCCTAGAGTACCTCCAGGATAGAAAATTATAGAAGTTCCATCTCACGTCATATATTTACCACTCAATGTTAAGTATATAGATCACCTTCAAATACGAATTATAGATCAAGACGGAAATTTAGTACATTTCCGAGGAGAGGAAATTACTATTCGACTTCTCATCAAATCAGTATAATGGGTATTGTTTTCAATTCTAGCTCCCATATAAGTCAACTAACATGTCAAACAACCATCATATATATATAAACTTGGCAATAGGGATTTATGATGCCCGACGTAATAAATTTGGATCTTCTGTCTGCTTCCCACCACTAGTTGGATCCCGGGCTCCATAATCTAAAACTCTCTCTTGCACATTAGAAACTACGCATCTTCCCTTTCTGTCTTGGGCGTCATAAAACCTTACTAATAAATCTATATATATAAAATTCCATCGTTAGCCAACATATTTATATTGTTTTCCGACTCTTCGGTCGAGGACGTGCTGGTAAGATATATTGTAAGAATCATATATTTTTGCAAAGAACAATTAGTTTTTACTGTTGTAATTAAATGTTGCAGCCGGTTGTTGAATTTACTTTAATTTCTTTTTGTTTTTGAAATGTTAATCTTAATTTTTCTTTTAGATATCTGATTTAAATTTTATTAAATTTTTATTTTTTTTTAATGGAAAATAATTTATGAAAAAAACTCACTTAAATTTATTCTATGAGTTGATGTATAAATATATGAAAGTGGTGTTCATTGATTCTGCAACTAGCAGAATGATATTTGTTATTCTTTCAGCGTTAGCTAACATATTTATATTGTTATCTGACTCTTACATCGAGGACATGCTGGTAAGATATATTTTGAAGAGTCATTTATTTTCTCAAAGAATATTTAATTCTTTACTGTTGCAATTAAATGTTGAAGCCGATTGTGAGTAAACTTTTTATAATTTTCAGCGCCAACATGTATTAATTTATTCAGAAAGCATGATGCTGTTGTCGTTAGTTTGCATTAATGTTTTAGTTTGGGGTATTTTATCATTTATACTTATTGCAGAAATACTTTATGATTTTCATTGTAGTTTTAAGCGCATGCATATATGATGATGCTGCAGCCGTGTTTTAATATTTTAGTTTTATTATAAAGAACTCTTGCTTAAATTTTGTAATTTTTTGATATTTATTTTACTTTTTACCAAGTTATTGCAGCAATGCGTTATGATTTTCACTGTGATTTTCAGCGCACACATATATAATAATGCTGCAGCCGCGTTTTAATATTTTAGTTTTAATACAAAGAACTTTTTCGTTCGAATTTTTCACAATATTTCTTTATATAAAATACTTTTAGAGTGAATTTTGTGCTTATTCTTTAATTTATCACTTTCTATTTTAGCATTGTTTAGTACTAAAGTTTATTAATTTTTTCTGCTCCTAACTCTTGGAAGAGCAACGTATAATTGACCATGGCTAAAAATTGGAGTTGGTAAATAAATACTAACATGATTATATGATTATCGTTGAGATTTATTAATAGTCATTGCAAATCCTAATCGAATAGGAAATTATTTTCGACGCATGTTGAATGGTATTTCTTCTTTAGATGGCGATAAGTTGAAATTTTCGATTATTCAGGATACTCAATTTGGACAAATAGAATCAGTTTTTAAAATTATTTAATATTTTTATCTCCTACTGAAGTCGTCGTTATTTGATATTCTTACAAATAAAGTTTAATAGAAATCGTTAAATCCATCAATTTACTTTATTATAAACTAATCATACAAAAGTTTCCAAGGAAAAGGTTTAAGTTGATGAATAAGTTGATAAACCGCTGATCAATCGCATGAAGCGCGATTATTTACGAGAAAAAATTTTTAAATGTATTGCATTATGATTAATGAAAATTTCAAATTTTAATAATTATATAATCTACGTTTATATATTTTATAGAAATATTAAAACACAATTAAAATACTGCTGAGCGAGCGTTAGCGAGCGAAGTTTCCGTCGGTAGTAATTAATTAAAAAGTATCCAACTATTATTCCGGAAAAGATCTTTGTCCCCTTATTGGTGCTTTTACCTCATAATAAATATAAATTTTAAAATAGCAATATGTATCAACGTATGCAAACAAGCGAGTGTTAGCTAGCGAGGCACCTGTTACCAGTTTCGAAATTAAAAAAAAAATTATTATTGCAAAAAGTGACTTCTGGGGAGTAAAAGGTGACTATTCCCTTGGATGAATTACTTCCAACTTTCATCCCGAGAATAAAGCCTATTTTACTCTCTAAGTGCATTAATAACTATTTCCCCTTAACCATCTAACAAATCTACTTTATTGACCTCAACGAATGGAGTAAAATTGCATTTTTCCTTCGACGATTTTACCCTCCGTATACTTACTTTATTCCTCGCTAAAACTCTTCAGGGCAGCAACTTCAATCTCGGGAATAAAGGCCTATTTTTATTTTGTCTTCGGAAAATATTAATGAATTTTTATATCACCACTTTAATGTCGATGGAAGCATCTTCTTAAAAGGTTCTTTAAAACATGCTAATAATACTGTACGAATATGAGTTTTTCTTTAACATCCATTCAATAAACTAATTGTGTACTTTATTATAATAATTTTCAATTTAAGTGGTAATGAAAATTATAAGAATAAGAATTATTTCGTCAATATTTTTACGTTCATTTACGTTAAATAAATAAATAAATTTAAATAATAATTAATTTGATATTTTAACAATCCAAAAACTACTATTAAAATCAATATGTTAAGTACGTCTAATACTGTTACCAAAATTAGAATAGATAGATTTAGACAGTGTCAGGTACATGAGGTTGTAACGTTGCAGTGCAAGTGCACGTCAAGAAAACAATCTTTAGGTGTTTTAAGGCAAAAAGTCTCGAAAGAAAAAATAATTATGACCAAAAATGATTTTTAAAGTTAACTTGAAAGTCATCTACGACATTTAAATATTCTACTCATCGATTTTAATAATTAATTTTTATTGTTACATAGGATTTTGGATTCCTTAACTAAATAAATTTATTTAACCATCTATCTATAAGGATAAATGTAATAAATATATTTATCGACTCGTACATATTTGAAATGTATGTGCAGTGCGTATACTGTACACTGTAGCGCATATACTATACTGTACTGACGTCATGCACGGGCGACGAGTGCGAGAGCAAAAAGCGCGATGAACGTCGGAAGAGATCTCTCGATTGGTGCGCTCAACGACGAGAGCATGTGTATTAGTCACGCTAACCTGTATTATAGTAATAATAGTATATTACGTAACTAGTGAGCAAAATAGGACATTCCCACACGAGTCGATTTTGTCGCCCGAGCGAAGCGAGCACTTTACGTCCGCAAAACAGTACGTAAAGTCGTACTTTACGAATACTCTATCGAAAAGTATTATTGTTAAGAGTGCTCCTTGCCCCGATCCGAATGCCGCGATGGCGAATTCTGAACTACCAATTTTATTACATTTTTTCTGTACAAACTATTGCTTGAATCCGCAGGTATTATTGTGGTAATTGAGTTATATACAAACTTAAAGCAGTTTTACACACGGGAATACCATCATATAGGATACAGAAATCTGTTAAATTACTACCAAAAAGAAAGTAAGCCAAGCATCAAATGTCGTCTGCTAAATATATATATGTGTAATTTTTTTTTTTTTTTTTTTTTTTTGAGATTTTTTTACCCTTCATTGTGTATTTTAAATAATTGTTGCGATGATGAGGGTCACACAGTAAAAAACACAAATTTTTTCTTTTTTGTACAACGTTTCATCTGCTTATTTGCAGACCTCTTCAGGTACTATGACACTGAACGAACGAAAACAATACTGCTCAAGGAGCTAAGTCGAATAAACTTTCATAACATTATTCGACTTAGCTCCTTGAGCAGTATTAATTGTTTTCGTTCGTTCAGTGTCATAGTACCTGAAGAGGTCTGCAAATAAGCAGATGAAACGTTGTACAAAAAAGTAAAAATTTGTGTTTTTTACTGTGTGACCCTCATCATCGCAACAATTATTTAAAATATATATGTTTACTTTTGGAAATGAAGTTCATATTAATTTTTCATACCAAATGAGATAAATAATCATGATCATTTGAAGTGTTCCCACCTGCAATATAAAATAAAGAATCAAATTATTTCATAATTTTTCATGCAATATTCAAAGAGAAAGTTGCACAGAATTGTGTCAGTAGACTTGACAGCTTCAAATCGTACGAATGATAAAGAAGATTGCGATTTTCAGTTTCATACGGCGCTGCGAGATGGCGCTTGAAAAGATTGTAAAATTACACAGGACCGTCTCTTCAGAGGGGTCGCACCATTTTTTTTTTAATTTATTAATCATCATTTCTGTATTTTAATTACGTTTTATTATAAAGATAGAAGATCGAGTGATGAGAATCACTAATATATGAATGCAAAGGTGATATGGGTTTTATGGTATGATGAGAGAGAAAGATAAACGATGAGTATATATATACACATACACGTGTATGTGTATCTTTACAATTTTTACTTTCCATTCTCGCACTATAACTGTTTACAAAATATATTATAGATTATTTTACAGGTGGATAAAGATAGAATGTGGTTAGAATTGTTTTAGGAATATATTAAAACCCCGAAAGAAAATAGATTGTAACAACCGTCTGTCATGCGAAGCAGACAAAAAATGACTATTCATCAGCAAATAATGAATTGATTTGAAGTCACTTAGAAAGATATATAATGCGTCGATTCTAATTTTTTAAAATTAATAATAATTATTCAGTTACTTTCTCTATTAGTTACTGTTATATTGCAATAATATTCTGAATTTTATAATTATAATTATTGAAAATTGAATTTAAATACACACTTTTGTTAGTTTTTCTATATATAAGTATATATACGTTTACATATATAAAATACAAATATAATAAATAAACCATTAATCTTGAATATTGCATTGCTGTGTCGTAGGCCGGCGCGTCGGGTGACGCTGGTGAGTCCGATGTCGATGGTATGTCGGCCAGTAAGACCGAGTAGATGCTGGTCCGCTGCACCGCTGTCGTTGTGGCTTCTGCGTTGGCTGAGGGAGGACACAACACTAACCCCTCAACTAGCTCTCTACGAGCCTGGCCCTGGCCTCGAGAAACTCGTGGCCAGAGTCAAACGGTCGGATGACCGCCGGTGAGCCCCGCTCACTTTATGAAGTTCTTAGTAGGGTTGGTCAAAAATGGACCAACCTAGGCACGAGCCGCTTTAACGGTGAGTTGTCCTCGGACGAAGAGGGAGACGCCCTGCAGGTGGCAGCGGGATGTAAGTCGTACCGCACCGTTGAGAGGAGTGAGTCGATGTAGTGGTCGCTCCGTCTGGATACTGCTGTTGCTGGCGGTCCGAGTAGTCTGGTCCTCCTTATGGGTGGTCTGGCGGCAGCAGCCCGATTCCGGTACTCCTGGGTGATCCGGGCGGCGAATTCTCGAGGGAGAGCCTGATGTAATCCTCTCGGTGAGCTCGTACGGTATGGGTGGGATAGGGAGAAGGTGCTAATAATTACGACCAACGAGTGATCTTTAAATTAAATTCGCCTTTATTCAAAAACTGTAGAGATGGTACAGTTATTATCCCGAAAGGTGGGATACTCCCGCAGTGGGAGAAGGCGAGCTGCTGTATGCTCGAACTGGCCTATACTTATAACGGCGCTCGCTTATCTTGATAACGGGAACGGCGCGATAAGGGGGTAGCCACCTTACGGCCGTTATCGGTACTAATTACTATGTATAAGCTATATGTATAAAGGCCGTGCGGTTCACGCCTATTAATAGTACGCTTGCGTATAACAGCTGATACCATAAAAGATTAATTTTATTAAAATTTAAATGCTGTAAAAAATTATTCAAATGTTTGTACAAAATATTAATTTAATAACCATTAAAATATCATTATTACTTTGTATATAATGTCTTTTCCATTGCATAAACAATTTTTTATACGATTCAAACAGAAACAAGATTTAATTTTTAATTGCATTATATAATTTATTTACGTACAAAAGAATGCTACTAAACCCCAATTTAATCATAAAAACAGTTTTCATTGTTCGCTCTATATTACTTATATCACTTGCCTATGAACAAATTTGAGTAAGAATATGATTTATTTATTAATTTAATAAGGACTGCGGTTTATGGAAACTATTCTCAACTTTATTTATTCATTTAATATTTATTGGTTTATATTCAATAACCACAATTTAATACAATCGTTTCCTGCTAGAAATCGAAAGATTAAAACTAGATAAAACACAGGATATTAACACTGTTAAATGAAACGCTTTTTTTTACTTTTTCGCACATTATCTAGATAGATAAGTCTATAATAATAGTGTAGACGTTTACTCTTTGATTGACTCGTTAGTTTACTACAGTTTAAGTAAAGCGTTTCATTTAACCTATTTACTAACTATTTTTCTTCACTAGCTCTGAGGTTAAATTTTCAGTAGGGATTCATTTGAACCTATTTTGAACCAATCAAAACCATGTCTCGCTGGAGTAGGTATGTACAAGTTATTTCCCGCCCTTTTATTTGAGAATCCCGCCCTTCTAATTTTATCATGAATTCAAATGGTAAATCATTTAGAAAAGTAATAAAAATACGGAAAATACAATTTTTACATTATTTATTTTTATTGATATAACTACTTTATTAAAAAAATGATCGAAAACTATTAATTGTTCACATAAAAATTGTTAATTAAATCAAAATTTATTGAATACAATAAAGTGTCTAGCATCTTCTCAATATTATTATCGAACTTAATAAATTATTAATTATTATCTGTCACCCCAGATAGCATAGAATATTTTAAATATATAAACATTAAGGGCAGTCCGTACTCATAGCTTCACAAATCCACCACCCGAATTTTGCGAGCGAAAGTGACGCTGCCGTCAGATAAGCTGAGTTCATATTCGACAATAATTATGAACATTTAAAGGAAATAGAGTTTTTACCACACAAAATCAGTGTTAAGCGCCATAGCTATTGATGTAATCTGCTCGCAAATTTTTGGGTGGTAATATATTCAACTATACTCTACGGACTCCCCTTAAACATTATTAAAGGGTTTTTTTAATGTTCTGTACTATGTGGGACAGGATTAAAATAATTTGTTTGTTTTCCTTCCGTGTTTAAAATTGTATATTATTATTCTTAAGGGGATGTCGTACCTGAATTAAATCCTACTATGCCGACACCTTTATATTACACGCACTATTTCTCCTATTACTATTATTTAATACAATGACAACCTATAAACGCAGTGGAGGCATATTTGTACTACATATATTAAATAAATTATAAGTACAAAAGTTGAACTGTGCTAAAATGTGCTTATAATTTGAAAAATATGATCTGAAACATAACCTCTCTTAGTTAACAGGCAACAACGATTTAATTGAATTTTGTAAAAACTGGATAGATTTCTAATAGATACAGTGCAGACGCACAAATTCACGATATTGGTAAATGTTGCAATACTGAAAAAACAGTCAAAAGTAACGACGAAGAAATAAATTGAAAAATACGATTGATAGAAAGACGTTGGGAAGCTGGTACTAGATATTTGCGATGAAAATAAATATAGATTGCAATTACAAGCATCAAGAAACAAAGTAGAGGCAACATTTTTCATTATCTTAGAATCATTTTTCAGTAAAAACTAGAGGAATACAGAATCGATTGAAAAATTAAATGAAAAATAAAAAAGATATTCATTCTTTCTAAAAATGTATAATTTAGCAGACGGAAGAGTAAGAAAAAGTTTAGCTACGTAGTTTGAAAATCCACCAATAGGTGGCGATGCTAAGCGTTTCCAGCTTATTAAAATATGTTTTACTTCACTCGTGGTGGAATAGGCGACGGATTGTATAGGAGGTGCGTACACGATCGGGCCGTTTGCCGCACGCACATCGTACTTTCAAATACATTGTACTATACTGACACTGAATGTTGGGTGTTTTATTTGTTTAATTCCAATTACTTAACATAATGGCAGCTAGAAAACGTGATAGGGGCATATTTTTAATATACATGTTAAGTGTATAACAATTACAAAAGTTGAATTTATGAAGTTGAAACATAACCTCTCTTTGTCAACAGGCAACCACGATTTAAATAAATAAATTTGTTACAATAAATAAGGTATTTCATTTTAGTTCTCGATGGATATCTGCAAGGCGAGACAATCTGAACGACGCGCCAAGTGTGTCTCGCCTCGGAGGTTCTTCGAGAGTAGATTTAACCGCCGAAGACTGCCTAGAAAAAGACGTTCATTTTTTTAAAACACATAGTTGTTACACTCTACTAAAAAAAGGCAACGTTAACGTCGTGTTGGCAATACGACTGCTATCGTCCTTCATTTTTCCGTTGCGGACTACCTTGTGTGTGTGTGTGTGTGTGTCAGGAAAGCAACATTTCAAGCGTCAACCCAGGATATGCTGCTCTATACCGCCAAGATGAATGCACGCCTTCCTAGCAGATGCAGTGCATTTATTCCTTCTTTTGTAAGTGTGGTTCCCATCTCTTCCCCCTTCTCACCCTTTTCCACTCGCGTAGCAAACCACCGCAGCTCGTACGCAGCCAAGCATTCGTTTTATAAATTCGCCAAAATGATACGCGTCTGGTGCCCATAACCCTTTATCTATTAATATAATAAATTTTTACACCGACGCGGTGGCGGAGTGGCGGAGACGCACCTCGGCCGATCACAAAAGTTAAGCAGCACTGAGTGCGGTTCGTACTTGGATGGGTGACACCATTCTTGTGCGGCTTTCGGGATCGGTTAGGTGTTTTTCCACACTTCACAACGTGAGCGGGAGGTGTGAAACATTCGGTTTCGGTGTCAAGGCCTACGCAATGTGACTGACACCCAAAAAGAATGTTTCGAATACACCGGCCATCTCGGGTGAGGTTTTTCCTGCTTCACAGGTTTCCCGCATCCACGGGCATAACCCCGGGCGAATGCGAGATGGTGGGGTTTTTAAGGGAGGGATAAAGCACCCACACATAGGTGGTAGGTGGACACCGTTAAAGTCCCCCAGGGGATAAACGGTAGGAAGTGCCAGGAAAAAAGAGGGCACAAAATCAAGAATAAAAAAAAAAATATATAATAAATTTTTACTATTATTATCAATCGTTTATTTCGCCTTTGTCGCCATGCCCTAATACCCTGCGTGATCGTTACAAAATGTATATAGAAAACTATTTTCTATTGATAGCCATATCTCGATGGAGCTTGTTAGGAACTAGCAGACGACGGTTCCCTCTAGAAGGTGCGTGCATAGTTTGACTCAACGATTACACGCACCTCCTACACGCGGCAAACTGAGTACGATTTCAAGTTGCAATTCTATTAGGTTATGTACTAACCATGTATTATATATTATCAGTTATTCAACAGTACCATAGTAAATATCCATTTTATAATCTACTTATGTATTTAGTAGAAATAAACATATTTCCAACTACATTAATTATAATGTATAAAAGTTATCATAAATAAACTTAATGAAACAATCAAAATTGTATATAACGATAAAATCTCATGTGGCCTTCCATCAACAGTCTCCATAAAAGTAGGTTTACTTGTTGTTTATCAATAACTGTTTTGCTCATTGCTTAATTTAGTAGTGATTAAAAAATTCATTTAAGCATATCAATTATTTGATAAAATTATGAAGATTGTTCAGAAATACTTAGTTTATTAATATTAGAAGATATAGAAAACTTTAATAATTTAAACTAAATTTTAAAAAGTAGACGCTGGTACTATTCAGAAAGTTTATTATTATGAAAATCTTATTAAGTTAAAGTAATGGTACATATTTTTTTATCAGGAATGAAGGGTACTAAAACTCTACAAAGTATATGAGTTAAACGGCGGTAATGAAAATTGAACTGGATTAAAAATTTAACTGTACAATAATAGATCATTTTTTAAGTTCATTGAAAATCATAATGTACGTAACACTGATAAGAAAATTGAAATTTTAGTAGACGAACATGTGTAACTTTTGATATAATTAATTATAAATCAAAATTAACAATTAAATTGCAATACAAATCGAAGTGAAAATTGGAAAGTACAATACCGAGTCGGTATTACCGACTGACATTTGGTTACCATAAGATGTACGTGCAGTACACGTTACCATAAAGTGTACGTACAGTACACGTTATCATAAAGTGTACGTACAGTCCACGGTACCATATAAAGTATACGTACAGTACACGGTACCATATAAAGTGTACTTACAATACACGTTACCATGATGTGTACGTACAGTACATGTTACCATAAAGTACAAATACAGTAATACAGTACAAATAAAGTGTATGCAAAGTGCACAGTTAGTACATACATGCTATTACTTTAATTTTTTAAATTAATGTTACACATGTATAATATAAGAATAATTTGCAAATATAATTTGCCATTTCTCCAGATAAACGGATAAACCAATTAGATATGTTTATAAGTTTAGCAGTAAACTATGCATTTACTTTTACAGTAATTTTATATTTTTTTACAATCAATTTTGTAATTACTTTTACCAGCGTTGTATTCTATATCTTATTTTTTTTTATTATTTTAACGTCGCTCTTTTTATGCTCCCAAGTCGGTGCTAATCAGCGACAGAGATCATACGATGTCTTTGTTAAGAAAGCACTTGTTGAAAATACATTCCCCAGTGGTGCTTGTATCTATTGGCCTCTATTGTATCTTAAATATGTATTAGTATATAATACAGAGGGCGCCACAGATGGTTTCTGTTAAGTTAATTTTATATAGTGTATCGATAAAACAGAAAGCGCAGACCTGCACAACAATGTTTTGTTGGGTACGACATCCCCTTAACTTGTCTAGTTATGGAAAACGATTAAGATCAATGTAATAGGAAATATATCGTTTGAAGCAAATAAATTTATGTTATTTAATTGATAATAATAATTTATATGACGAAAAAATAAATTAAAATAGCTTAGAATGTCGCAAATCAATTGCACCGTACATTGTTTTGATACATCGCGCGAAGACTTTTGAAAGGGCATTTCGAATCATTCATTATCTCACGCGGGATATAGAAAAGATTTAATAGCTAGTAAGTAGGTTGTTTACATTGAAATGTGTGAAAAATGGATTCAGTTTTCGGGTATAACGATTCTTTTTCAATGCTAAATTTTACTGTCTTTCATTTGGCGTAAGTTATTTTGTACTAAACAATGATCTTTTTCCACATCGATATGCCAGATATAGATAAATACATAAAACTATTTTCAATGGGTTCGTTCTACATACGGCCCTGTATATCGGTATGGTAGAGCATAAGATCTAATTTCCCGTTGAACGTGCAGAGTGCGCTATTATCAGTGCACAATCTAAATACAAAATTTTCGACGATGGCGCCACCATCAATTTGGACTTCTGAATCGGGCAAGAAGCACTCTTAAGCTTACTCACACCTAAGCTGAATTACTTACCTTCACCCACGTGTACGTAAATATATAATAGTGAACAACATAGCAATAAATAATATATAAATTATTTTAAAATACTGTAGGAATAATTTTATTAGATATATATTCTATTAATAAATTACTCGTTGATATTATTATAATTCTGATTTATAAATAGGTGTTCCCTCCAGAGCATCCAAAAAAAGTGTACAATTATGCAGATCGGATTGTGGCGGTGATGAAAACGAGTATATAGCGCAACAATTTCAACAGAGAAGTGTGTCTTTGGTAAGTTATAATTTCAATATATGTACGTGTTCACGGTGATATATTTAAAATAATAATTCTTATATTTTTGGAAAAAGTAACTATATTTGTAATATGTTATTTTAATATAAATAATTTGATTATACTAAGTTGTTGTTTTGTTATAGAATCAATACGAATTTCATTATGAACTACAGAATTTTTTTAAAATTACAAATTTAATAGATTTTTATAATCACATTTCATTTACTCAATAGGTTAAGTCGTTATACATTTGTAAAGATATTTCCGTGGTTTATATACATTTTAGGTCTTCCATAAATCGTATATATTAATGAAATTTTACGGGTTGCAATCTCACTTTTGCTTATTTTTTCAAATAACCATTTAGATTGGTTATAGCTCATTTTAAGATATTAAAATTTTATGCTATGCAGAAATTAAAATAAACGCAACCTTGCAGCCATAGCAGGAACAAGCAGCAAAGAAAATATATATAAAGCAAAAAAATGTTAATACATGTAATTTAATTTTAACATATCAAGGCAGAATGCTCAACGACGACATTGTACGCTCGAAATGACGTCGAGCAAATATTCATGAGCAGATGAGCGGTGCCTCCTTGCGTGAGTTTGTTGGGTTGCATAAAAAAAGAAATAAAAATTAAAAAAAAAAGAATAATTCATATTTTAACAAAAATAAAAAGCTTGCAGATTATTGATTTTAAACTACGAGAATTCATATGTGCGTTTATTAATAATGATTAAAGGACCCGCATTAGGAAAGGAGAATGCAGGTATAACGCAAAATAAAAAATATCGAATTTTATTCTGAAATGTAGCCAATGGCTTCTTTCTAGTTTATTAAAACACAACCCACAAAAAAATATATATATCAACGTATAGTAAATTATCTTTGAGAACGCATGAATTTAACATAATTATTATTATTACAGTTTTCAGTTGGCATTCTTCCCTTATCTAACCAGATTATGCCAGGCACTTGGGTATTCCCTTTACGCCCTGTTTTCCATTTCCCATTTTTAGCTCCACAAGTATACAGCAAATTTGCTTCACATGGGTGAGTTTTCTAATGGGTCCTTGGTTTTATCAATCGGGTACCGCCCAGAGACCCTGCCATATAGCTAGTATTCTCTGGATATCCCAACTGGAGATATCCTCTGAATTAATAAGAAATTCACCTATAAGGCGCCATATTTTTGTCATAACTCTGGGACATTCACATAGTGTATGTAGAGGTATTTCGTTTGCCTCTTTGCACATTCAGCATAATGGATCTGTTTCCAGTCCCATTTTATACGTATGATATCGCAAATTTCCACGTCCAGTGAGTATGTTCATTAATTTGCGCGCTGTGTTTCTGTTAAGTTTCTTAAGCCCTTCTTCCCAGTGTCTGCTTATTGCATTCCCGAGTGTGGCTTTAGCTTGTCTGCATTCTGCAGATTTTATCCATGCTCTTTGGTGTTTCTTCATCAGTCATTCCCTGAGTAATCCTGTGAGACGTCTGTGTGATATTTTCACCGTCAGTCTTGGTTTTACATGTTTTCCATTTGTACCTATCTTTGCTAGGACATCAGCTATTTCGTTACCACGTATACCTACGTGACTTGGTATCCATGTTAGCGTTAACCGTTTATTTGACTCTGCCAGCCTATTTAGTGTCTTGTGACATTCCCAAATTAGGCTAGACTTAGTGGTGTAACCATTCAGATTCTGTAACACAGTTCTACTGTCTGAGAAAATATATATCTCAGCATCTTTGCAGTTCTCCTGTGCCGCTTTAGCACATTACAGTATTGCAAATGTTTCCGCTTGGGAAATGGTAATGTGTTCCTTTAGGGAATATATCATACCTTTCTCATTCGTTCTGCGATACACCCCTGCCCCGACTCCCTGGATATTCTTGGATGCATCAGTGTTCTAGAGTTCTTTGCCCTCCGGCACCCTAACTCGTCCTTCACTCCAGTCGTCTGTGCTAGGCAGGCTGACTCTATATCTTTTATCGAATAGGAACTCCATTTTGCATCTATCAGTTCCCTCATATAAGTTTTCTCTTAGATTTCGCGGTAGAGTACTTAAGAGTCCTCTATCCGCCCGTCGATTTAAGAGATTTCTAACTCTTAAGTATCCTTTAATGGCTTCTGCCTTAAGAGTGAGCTGAAAGGACTCAATATTCGTTATGACCCCCATAGCATGTACCGGGGTGGTTCTTAGAGAAATGGTGATACATCGCAAGACCAGTCCCCGTACCCGCTCCAGCATCCGGTTTGCAGTTTTAAAACCAGCTCGCTTCCACCAAATCACTGCTGAGTACGTGAGCTTTGGTTTCAGGATTGCTGTGTAAATCCACATCATGGTTTCTGGTTTTAGACCCCAGTTCAAGTGCAGAGCTCTACGTGTTTGCCATTGAACTCTTATAACTTTATTACACTGATTCTCTAGGTGTTCTTTCCAGTTTAATTTACTGTCAAGAATGACACCCAGATGTCTAGATTTTCTTTTATTTCTAGTCGTTTTCCTCCATATTCGAGGTGTTTTATGCTTGTTTTCCACTTATATTTTCGTGTAAACACCATAACTTCCATTTTTTCCGGATTTACCGATGGCCCACCTCCTTGACACCACTTATGTACCATATTCAAGGCACTTTGCATGATGTCAAACAGTGTTTCTAAAAATGGTTCTCTATTATTGCTAGATCGTCTGCATATCCTACAACCTCACAGCCCATGTTGGTTAGTAGGCATAATAGTGTATTCATTACAAGATTCCAGAGGGATAGGGAGATAACCCCCTTCCTGTGGACATCCCGTGTTCACCCAGCCACTTACCTTGGTGTTACCCTTGGTCATTACTAGCTTTCGGTTTGATAACATGAGTTCAACACGGTCCGTGATTGGTTGAGCAATTCGATGTCTCTTCATTGCCTCCTTGATTACTCTTTTGGAGGTATGATTGAAAGCCTCTTCTATGTGCAGAAAGACCACCGGAGCGAAGCCTCCATTTTCAACTTGATCCTCAATTAGGTTCACTATTTTGCACGGGACAGTCTCCGTGGAGTGCCCTGCCCTGTACGCATACTGATCCCTATGAAGTGGTCGTTCTCCTAAAGGTTTATCTTTAATATATCTATCTATAAGCCTTTCCATTGTCTTGAGCATAAACGATGTGAGACTTATAGGTCTGTAGTCTTTAGAATAGTTACATCTCCCCTTACCTGCTTTTGGAATAAACGTCACTCTCGTTCCCTTCCAACTTTCTGGAATATAACATTAACATTAACATAATATACTTTGCGCTAAATTAAACAAAAATGAAAATTTTTAATTTTTTTACGTATAAGAGATTAAACAAAAACGCAATCACGAGATGGTCTCCTGATTACCCGGGGCTTGTCATTCGGTCGCTAGCCGGTCCCTAAATGACAATTAAATGAAATAAAATATCTTTTAAAATTTTTTGTTTGCGATCGTACCCTAATTAATAAAACATAAAATTAGAATATCAAATAAAATTAATGGACGACGCGGACGATGCGCATGACGCAGTATTCTAATCTATTCGATCTAGCTTCAGGTATCGATATATCATGGCCTTTGCAAGCCAAGGGGCTCACGGACGGGAGGAGTAAAACTCCTTTACATTAAAAAAAAAAGAAAAAAATTCTCACGATTCCTGGGCGGACCTAGGAATCACTTGGGGCTTATCACCTAATGGCTACCCGGCCCCTAACCGAAAATTGCCGGTCACCTACTCTTCTTAGAAAAAAGTTAATTCTGGAATCTCAGGGAAGTTTCTTCGGGAACTGGCTCAAATCCTGGTCCAACTGTGACAGAGCTGTAGAATCTAATAATCCAAAAAGCTCCCCGCACGCCCTTATAAGGACTGTGTATGAAGATCATCTTATCTTTTTCTAAAGATAATCTGTTGCGCGGGAACAGATTTCAAGATATACACGTGTTTGCGCGCGCTGGATAAGATGACTGACTTATGAAAATTTGAATATTAAAATGTTAATTAATGGTACTTAATTTTTTTTGTTATAACTATAAAATCTGAAATAGAAGTTAAGATTAAATTAAACTATTATTTATTATTATTATTATTCCTCTTTAATTAATTTATTAAACACAAAAAAACTCGTAATTTCAATGCGCACAATACTAAAGGGAGTGATGTTCTTCCGCGGCAGTGTAAACCCTATCCATTTCCCTGCTACGCGCGTATTCGCACTTACGTTCCGCCACGAGTTGGTCGATCGGAATGACGCCCGCGATCACAAGTACGGTGTTTTCTGACACCGTCCGATACGCGTTCGCGATCCTCAACGCATCGCGCATGATCAAGTGGGTATCGCTCATCAGTAATCTCCGTATGCTCAGTCTCGGTCCGTTCGTATTGGCCATAAGTATGCTCAAAGCTTTTGTCTTTTTCGCTGCTTTTTGGGTTACCGTACGTATGTGGGGTTAGAAACTCAGCTTCGTATCCAGAGACACCTCCAGATACGTGTCCTCACTCCTAGTCACCACTTGTTCAGTCCCAACAGTCAAGGATATACCTGTGTCTATTCTACGTCTCGTCAGTAGCAGAAGTTCGTTCTTTTGCAGCACGAGCTGAAATCTGTGCTCTTTTATCCACTCGTTAACCAGTCGCATAACCTGGTTCAGTTTAAACTGGATCAGGTAAGTGTCACGGGCCACGCGTACGCCACGCTACACCTATTTATGTTGCATTGGAGAATCAACAGTGTAATTTTGGTACGTTCGTCTTTAGTACATGCGCCCGAACCAGCAACATGAGTTCATCACTAAGGTGTGTTATTAAGATTAAGGGCTTTAGCAGCCTCCTCCTAGTCTCCCTCTTTGTTACCGTTACTTGTAGCATCTGATGCTACACGGGACAATTGATCAACCCTTGCAACACTGCGGTCGTCGGATGATGACGCCTGGGAGCCCGCTTGCTTACTTCCTATAGGCGCCGGTACTAAGGTATTCCTCCCCTGCACCGTAAATAAATTATTCCTCTCTACACTATCCTTGTTTGGTTAATATTCGGGGTACCTTCCCCTATCTAGTTTTGGTCCAACCCGGGTAATTTATTTTTCCGGTAACCTACGCGTCACAATCCGAAGACTATAACACGTCGAGTATCTCCTTATCCACCACCTGGGGAGGCGCCCGATGCGGTACCTAGAAAACTCGACGCGACTGTGTGTGTGTATATGCATACTGCCGTATTTTCGAAACTACTAGGTCAATATCGCCCAGCTTGGGTGTATAGTTTGCTTTTTATTTTCCAAATACCTGTGTACTCCATTTTAGATTGACAAAGTATCTATTAGTTTTTTTATTCAAGAAAAATTATTTTTTTTAAATATTTTATTTTTTGCAAATTAATTAGTCAAATTTTCTGAAAAATTTATAATGAAAGAATCATCTAATGATCACTAACTGTAAAAATTTCAAGTAATTATATCGATTATTTTTAATTTAAAAATTTAAAATGTGACAAAATTAAGATTTTTATGTCCAACTTTTTCAGGAATAAAAAGGAGTTAATCTACTTGAAATTTGGGAAAAGAATAGTAATTTTGCTAGTTTCGATCTCTATTGTTTTTCAGCTCAAAATATCTGTAATTACCTAACTTATTAGGCAATATATATTTTTGTAAAAAATGTTTGTTCATATCTCTGAAAATAATTGATCTAATAAGTTGAAGAAAAATTATGGAAATAGAACATAAAAATAGCATTATGCTATAAAAATTTCAAAATTGTTTATGGATTAGTTTTGGAGAAAAAAATTATAATGTAAAATGTCATTTCTATTAAAATTTTGTTTACTTAAATAATCTAATGTGGAATTAACCATATTTTTGGAAGAAATTGTTTTATAACGGGCGCGTGTTCGGTAACTCGCGATAGCCCGTACATCCGAAAACGACGCAATCATGTGATTACGTGAGATCGCGCAACATCGCGAAGGGCTGCGAGACACCGGTCTCGTTCAGTCCGTTACGAGCCATATAGACGAGCGGTCGTATTTTACGTAAAGAAAGAGCGAGAGAGTGAGAAAGGACGCGAGTGAGATCGTGAGGGTGTGAGAGTGAGCGGCAAGAAGGCAAAGGCTCTGCCTCCTCGATCCTGACAAGCTCCCGCGGGGGAACATCCCGCCAAGACAACCCCCGCCTTCATAGAGAGAGAAAGAGAGCGAGAGAGCGAACAGGTTTAAGGGTGTCCGTTTCACCGGCGCATTCCTGCGCACCAAGTAAGTTGTTTACAACTTGGATCGTGTGGCACCGACTTCCTCCGAGAAGAGCTAGACGTAGTGCAGCGAGCACTATCGGTTCGAGGGCGCGATTCGCCCAACCAGGCTTCCTCGCGCACGCGGTCAGGTAGGTCGGTAACTCGGGTTACGCGATTTCCCGCGTATTTTCCGTGGGACGTAGAAGCGCACGAGCGCGTGCGCGCTTGCGAATATAGCCGCGAACGGGCCGTCGCGATTGCATGCGCGCATTGTATAATCCGGTATTTATTAATTATTTAGCACCATTCATTATTAAGCGCTACCGAGCGCATGTTTATCTTTTGTATATCTTTTTTTTGTAAGTAACCTTAAATTATATTGACTTGTCCTTTTTGTTATCTTAGATATTCGTCGTGTTATTATTTCTTGATATACCATACCCCGTATTCCCATTCCCGCTTACCCCGCCGCCTCCGCGGGCGCGTTAACACCCTCGTTGACGCGCATTCTGAGCGACCGAGCCTCGTGTACCATGACGGGCACGAGTCACCAGGAGCATACTCCTGTCCTCCTCCGAGTTCGACTCGGATTGGCGATTCTCGTCGCGGCGGAGAATCGTCGTCGTTGTTATCGGCGCAGTACCGTGGTACCGCGGTTACACCACGGCTAACGTCCGTGCGCGGTATCACGGCATCGAGGGACACGGCAGCGCGGCGCGAGGCTCGCGCAGGTACGTCCAGGCCCCGACGGCGGTGCTCGACGAGGAGCACCCACCGATTGCCCCGTTACAACTGGCGCCCAACTTCCGGTTTCGGGAACGAATACGTGGTATTCTTTTCATCTTGAAATTCATTGTTTTTTTAATAACTTTAATGTTTACTTATTTTGTGGAAAATATATCAAACTTTGTTATTTTTGTCTGCTTCTCTCCCCTCGTATTTCCCGTGCTTAAATTACGCATAGAAGCGCTATCGTAATTTAACACTCCGCGTAACAATAATCAAATTTTAGTGTTCGATTTATTTGGTAGAAATAAATTGCACTTTTTTTTTTTTTATAATTTATTCTATTTCTTTTTCGGTGTAAATTGTATCTTTTCGTTTTTTTTCTTTTCGCAGATAATTGTGATAGGGTGCTATCGCAATATTGTTGATAATTATAATTGTTATAAATTATTGATTTTTGTTGGTAATTATTTTGCGCAAAAATAATTTTTTTTTGTTTTTTATTGAGCAACAACAAAATTAGTTTTTTTTCGATAATTAAAAATCAATGATCGACTTTGGCGATTATTTTGCACGTAAATAATTTTTTTTTAGCGCATAAATAATTATAATATTTGCGAAAAATTACAACTTGCCAACAAGAATTCGAATTTTGAAGTGCAATTAAAATAATAATTTTCAACCGTAATATCTCGTTACCCACGTTAAAATTTAGCTAGCTTAAATTCGTGCGTTGTTGACGCGAGGAGGCACGCGACGCGCGAATGTAAACAAAGCGCCTTGTTTACATTTTCGAACTGTTGTACAAGACACAAAGATTGAGTCGATTTTCAAACTCGTAATTTTTACGCTGTTCAAATATTATTTGAGAAATGATATTTCGAACAGCGAAGGCGAAAAATTTTACTTCGACTAGCGAATTGCAGGAAAATGATTAGAGAATTATTATCCTTTCTTTAAGTAATTGGCGAAATTACCTGCACTTCACATATACATATATTTTTTTTTATCATTTAATGTGACAACAATCTTTTTTATTATTTATAAATAATTAATTATTTTTTTTTACACTTTTCAAATGTATAGTTTAAAATTTTTCGCACACACAAAATTTTGTTTTTTTTTCTTTCTAACAATTTGAGAAATTATTTAATTTAATTTTTTTTAAAAGAATTTGAGAAATTATTTAATTAAATTTTTTAAATAATTTGAGAAATTATTTAAAATTGTTTTTTTTTTATTTTTATTGAAAAATAATTTTTCACTTGATTGTTTGTGGTGTGTATATATACACACGCATATAAGACAACGGACGCAAAATAGGATATTTTCAAACCTAATTTTTTTTTTTAATATTCATTTCCGATTTTGCGCAAGTTGGTTGAAGGAAAATATCTTTGTGTCTGTCGTTGTGTGTGAGCGCAAGTGTGCATAAATATAAGCGACATAATTTATTTTTAATTTACTGTACATATTTGCGTGCGCTTTATTAATTTATATATTTATATATTTGTATATGTAATATTTTAAAATTTATTAATTTAAGTGTGATTTTAAATTGTAAAAACGGCTAAAGTGTATCTTTCGATTTTACGTTGTAAATCCGAAAGCACACTAGGTTAACAGACTGGTGTGACTGAGATAAAGCGCGCACACACAACGCTAATAAGCGCATTTGTTTACAAAATTTTGCGAGCGGCTTAAACTAAATAAACAAATAAAACAGCGTAATGGCGCAAGAAACGCTTACTTCCGTGGAGCAATGGTGCTTAGCACTTTCTGAGGACGATCTCGAGGATAACCTCAAAGCACTCAACCTCAACCGGACGGGTTGGAGGTTATCAAAAGTAGAGCGTTTGTATAATTGGCTACTCGGACATTATAGCCAAACAGATTTCGAGGAAACTGAATTGGAACCCGAGGAAGCGCGAATAAAACGCGAACAGCTGCGAAGCGCGTTTATCGACCAAACGTGCGCAGAAAAATCGTGATCGACGATTCTGGGGGAAGGCTTTGATCACGATCGGCAGCATCCAATTCAAATGTTGCATGACGATGCATTAATCACCGTAGTTTATCCAATACAGCAGACGAGTGCTGAGGATAATGCGCAAGTATTGCAAATACAAGCGCAAGAGAGTGCGTCTACAAACGATCAGGTAAATAAGGTGTCACCCGCAGTAGATACACGTAAAACGGAAATGCAACAAACCCCGGGTACTTCGCGGCAACCGCGGGATAAACAGCCGTACTTACAGATTCCCATAAATTATCGAGAATTCATAAACGAATCTAATCGGAAGCACGCAGAACTACAAAAACAAATTACTACAATAACGAGGTTATTTGAAAAATTTGCAAACGCGTCACCCGCGAGTAGTACGCGGATTGGCACGCAAGTATTGCGCAATAGCAAACTTCCGCATGGTTCGACTGGAAAAGTCGACAATCGCGTTACGTTTCAAGATACGTACGATATTGTCAACTTACCGCAAAGCAGCCCGATATCGGTAAATCAAAATCACCATTTGCCAGAGTGGAGTAACGTTTGGAGAGGGGGAATCTTCTCAACCTAGGTGAGAATGCTGCAGGTAACTCGACGCTAGCTAGCGTGAGCAATAATAACGTTACTGCGACTTCAAAGCGCGATGTCGGCTAAATCGTGCGCAAATGGGGTTTGCATTTCAACGGCGATCGAAGCCAAAGCTTCGACATGTTCTTGACGCGTGTCGAGGAATGTCGCGCACACAGTAATCTCTCAGATAGCGAAGTAATGTCTTCATTATCTGAATTACTCAACGAATTAGCGGCTGTGTGGTATAGAAACCACAGAAATGAATGGTCGACTTGGTCCGACTTTTGCGAGGACGCTCGCTTAACGTACGGAATGGCAAGCGGTTATCAACAGAGGCTGGTAGCAGAAGCTCATGTGCGCACACAGGGCAAGGATGAGCCCGTGGGTGATAACATCACGTACCTAACCGGTATTATGAGCAAAAAAATACCGAGGCCAACGGTAGAAGCGCAATTAGATTTATTATATCTAAACATGCTTCCCCGCTTGCAACAGCTGATCAAAAGAACGGACTTTGACAGCATAAGAGATCTGTTGATTATGGCGAAAAACGCGGAACTCAATCATGAGTACAAGCGCACGTACAGGGCTCCGCCTGACCCCGAGACGTCGCTGTTGCCGGAATAGGCGTATCGCGCACCGAAGAGCGCCGCCATTGCAACTAAAGTGTCTGCCGTAGTCGCTGAGGACAAAACAGCAGCGCCAACAGAAATCGCCGCACTCATTACGAGGATGAATGAGAATTTTCAGCGATTTCTAAATCAACAGAGGCCAAATCAAAACCAAAGTAAAGGCCAGAACAGAGACAAAAATAACCCGCCCAGACAAAAAGGCAAACAGGGTAAAGAGGAGAGTAACCAGCCCGGCAATAGGAATGCTAGGGGCGAAGGCGCCCCTCAAGAGAATAAAGGCAGAGAAGTGCTAAAATCTCTCCCGCGCGCACGAGAACCGAAGAAAACGAGCGCTCGTTGTTTCGTGTGCGACGAGCCAGGGCACTTCGCAAGAAATTGTGCGAAGAGGGCGGGAAACGAACGACGGGAAGCGTAGACGAGGTCTCTATGCCCCCGGTAGATTCGTGTACGACCTCTAAAATTGAAATAGAGAGCGTAAAGAATACGCAAATTTCAGGTGCGAGCACTAGTGCGACTAGTGTTGCATCGAGCGTCGATGCGTCAAACGACTCGCACCCGGAAACCTACGGGTTACCGCAAGCGTTGCGTGACGTGCCGATGCAATCCAAAGGAGACCCAAACGACAATGAGGATCGTTGGTGGCTCCAAGTTGATATCGGTGGTTTTCGCGTTAGGTCGCTATACGATCTTGGAGCAGCGCGTATCGTGATGGGCGCATGTGGACGAGCGCTCAGGCCGAGCAATGGTTGCGGAGCTTGCGTTGCCGACGGGCATTACACACCCATCGCTGGTTATGTGGATCTACCTTTTACACTAGCCGGCGTGAGAAAGGAGGTTACAGTGGCAATTATGCCAAACCTTGATCACGACTGCTACATCGGCACGAATTTTTGGTCGTTTATTCGATGCCGTACATGACCCCAACGCTAACTTGCTCTATTTGAAACAAGCAGCGCAAAGCGTTAAACTAGAAGTAGCTAGTCTTAGCGCCTTGGGTTCATTACTCATATCTGCTGTGGGACTCGCGCGACTTGAGCAGATACAACGCGACGAAGTAGAACGTCTACTTAATCGTGTTTTAAGCTCTAGCAGCGCGAAACTCGGTTGCACTTCACGGATAGAGCACGAGATCGACGTAGGATCATGCCGCCTCGTGAAGCAAAAGTATTATCCGATTTCGCGCAAAATAGAAGAAGAGATGCACAGGCAAGTCTTCGAAATGCTAGAGGCAGGGATAATCGAACCTGCAACGAGCGGCTGGTCGAGTCCGGTCGTAATGGTCCGCAAATCGAACGGTGCGTATCGATTTTGCGTCGACTTTCGTAAACTAAACGCTGTCACGAAGCCTGACGCATATCCATTGCCATACATGAATAATATACTGCGAAAACTACAAAGATCGACGTATATAAATACGCTCGACCTCAGCAGCGCGTATCATTAAATACCGCTGAAGGAAGAGTCGCGACCCTTTACAGCTTTTATTGTACCCGAGTTGAGACTATATCAGTTCACGCGCATGCCTTACGGCCTCGCATATCCGCCGGCGACCTTCCAAAGAGTCATAGACTCGATAATTACACCTGAGCTAGAATCGTGGTCGTTCTCATACCTAGACGACGTAATTATCGCTACGGAGATGTTCGAGGAACACCTCAAGATGCTTGAGGAAGTGCTCTAGCGAATAAAAGACGCAGGTTTCACGATTAACAGGGAGAAGAGCGTCTTCTGCCGAGAGGAAGTTAAATACCTCGGCGTCCTTGTTAATCATGGCGGTTTTCGCCCAGACCCGGAGAAAATTGCACCGATATTGCAATATCCGGCCCCCAAGAACTTAAAACAGCTCCGACGATTCATGGGAATGTCGTCGTGATATCGCAAATTCTTACCGAATTTCGCGACCCTCGCAGAGCCACTTACGCAACTTACAAAGAAAGGGCGTAACTATAAGTGGGGGAGGAGCAGCAAACAGCCTTTGCACAAATAAAAGCGCTTGATGCAACAGCTCCACTGCTTCAGCGTCCTGACATCGAATCACAATTCGTCGTTCAAACCGATGCCAGTGATTCAGGTCTAGGTGCCGTACTCTTACAGTACGTCGACGGCGAAGAGAGAGTGTTCGAATTCGCTAGCCGCACCATGAGTGTGGCTGAACGCAATTACAGCATAATCGAGAGGGAATGCCTCGTTGTAATATGGGCAATAAAGAAATTTCGACCTTACATCGAAGGCTATACTTTTAAAGTACTGTCAGATCACAGCAGCCTTCGATGGCTATGCAACTTGCGCAATCCGACAGGGCGTCTGTCGAGATGGGCGCTAGAATTGCAAGGTCATTCGTTCATGATTGAATATCGTAAAGGGGTACTTAACCACGTTCCGGATGCATTGTCGAGAATGCACGAAGACAAAGTGCCAGAGATTGGCGCAATCTCATGGGCGAACGATACGCTTGATACGTGGTACATGCGCCTACGTGAACAAATACAGCGACAACCGCGTGATTATCCACATTATACATTAATAGGCGAACAGCTGTATATATACCGCCCAAGCAAAATACTTCCAGCTGAAATCGACGAGAATGACGCTTGGAAAATTGTCGTACCGAATGAAAAGCGACAAGAAGTCATGCAGGAGTACCATGACGATCCCACCTCAGGCCATTTGGGGCGCGAGAATACATACGCGCGCGTCTCTTCGTATTATTTTTGGCCTAGGATGTACCGAGACGTATAAAAGTACGTTAAAAATTGCCTCGTTTGTCAACAATGTAAGGTTGAGCAACGAGCGCCCGCAGGATTGATGGGGCGTCGTGTTGTTGATCGGCCATGGCAAGTGGTTGCAGCCGATATCATGGGACCATTTCCTCGTAGCAAGCACGGCAAAGAATACCTTTTAGTATTTCAAGACCTATTCACGAAGTGGACAGAGTGCGCGGCGATTCGCAAAGCGAATGCCCAGACAATACTAAAAGACTCAAAGAGCGTGTATTCTTACGTTATGGAGTGTGCGAGGTATTTTTGTCGGACAATGGGACTGAATTTAAAAATCGGCTTGTCAACAAATATCTCGAAGGGCAAGGTGTATTTCACACCACTACACCTCCATACTACGCCCAGGCAAATCCTGTAGAGCGAGTCAATCGGTCCCTCAAAACGATGATTAAATCATTTATCGAGAAGAGTCACTCGACTTGGGACGAAAAACTAAACGAAATAGTTTACGCGTATAATACATCGGTACATAGCTCAACAGAAGCGAGCCCAGCGCTTTTAAACTACGGTCGACAATCAACACCACCGTCTTCTATAAAAAGAGCGCAAGATATAGCCGCTGCAGAGCAAGAGCAGCGAAACGCAATCGAGGATTGGAAAAAGAGAACGGAAATCCTATCCGAGGTGCGTGATACAGCCGCATATTGCGCGAGAAATGCGCAGGAGCGCCAAGCGCAATATTACGATGCCAAACACCGGGCTCGCGATTATCAAATCGGAGATATGGTGTGCGACGCTACTTTTCGACGGGAATAATTTAATTGTATTAAATTATAAACCGGCGGAGGTTCCGTCGTAGCGACGTTGAAAATGGCTAGATATCGCCGATTTGTATTTGATTGGGCGCCTGGCGATATTTAAATTAAAAAGAATAATTACTTTACATTACAACACTACTCGGCAACCCGGCAAATCTCCACCTCGACTCCTCGTCACAGAGGGAATCCCGACGGCTGACCACCTCGGAACCGGCGGCCTTTAGAGTAAAGGACAAATTACTGGAATAACACTCACAAATTCAATAATAATCACAGCTAACATTTATTCAAAAATTCAATAGAAATTATAATTTCCGGAATAAAGCGGTACGGGGACGCGTTCGAAAAATGCACAAAGCATTACTACGCGCTATTGTCGGATAGACAAGATGAGATGCGCCGAGTAAAATCCGCTCGGGCGCAGCGCAATCAAGAGCGCCAACGGTAAGAAGCGACTAGGCGCGAGAAAAAACAGCGTATCGCCGAAAAGCACCAGACCGAGGAGAAAATGCGCCTCCTCAAACAACAGCTCGAGGAGCAGGAGCGCATTGCCCAACAGGCTGACAGGCGTCTAGCCCAACTGATTGCGGGGGAGACAAAGCCCAGTTCTTTAAATACACCAGGAGCTAGTGGCGCGATACCCAAGACCACCAGAAAAAAGTGCTCAATCTGCGGACACCCGGGGGTATCGCGCAGCGACAGGTGTCCCGACTGGAGACAACACCACCAGTACCCGAATCCCTACAAAAAGTAAGGGATAATGGGAGAAAGCGTGTTTCAGGGGCCACACGCCATCAAGAAAAAGACATCAATTTTTTTTGTTTTTGTACAAGGATCCTATTAAAGGCCCGTAAAAGGGCTAATAATTGCCCCGTTACAATACCCCGGTTTATTCCTGATTAATCCTGGTATAATCAAACCCTTCCCCGAAAAGAAAATCCCCGTATACCTAACGTCGCAATAGTCGTTTTCGTATAATTTTTTTAGAGTCTCCTATTCAGGGTATAGTCGACTCTGGAGGGAGGGTATAACGGGCGCGTGTTCGGAAACTCGCGATAGCCCGTACATCCGAAAACGACGCAATCACGTGATTCCGTGAGATCGCGCAACATCGCGAAGGGCTGCGAGACACCGGTCTCGTTCAGTCCGTTACGAGCCGTATCGACGAGCGGTCGTATTTTACGTAAAGAAAGAGCGAGAGAGTGAGAGAGGACGCGAGTGATATCGAGAGGGTGTGAGAGTGAGCGGCAAGAAGGCAAAGGCTCTGCCTCCTCGATCCTGACAAGCTCCCGCGGGGGAACATCCCGCCAAGACAACCCCCGCCTTCATAGAGAGAGAAAGAGAGCGAGAGAGCGAACAGGGTTAAGGGTGTCCGTTTCACCGGCGCATTCCTGCGCACCAAGTAAGTTGTTTACAACTTGGATCGTGTGGCACCGACTTCCTCCGAGAAGAGCTAGACGTAGTGCAGCGAGCACTGTCGGTTCGAGGGCGCGATTCGCCCAACCAGGCTTCCTCGCGCACGCGGTCAGGTAGCTCGGTAACTCGGGTTACGCGATTTCCCGCGTAGTTTCCGTGGGACGTAGAAGCGCACGAGCGCGTGCGCGCTTGCGAATATAGCCGCGAACGGGCCGTCGCGATTGCATGCGCGCATTGTATAGTCCGGTATTTATTAATTATTTAGCACCATTCATTATTAAGCGCTACCGAGCGCATGTTTATCTTTTGTATATCTTTTTTTTTGTAAGTAACCTTAAATTATATTGACTTGTCCTTTTTGTTATCTTAGATATTCGTCGTGTTATTATTTCTTGATATACCATACCCCGTATTCCCATTCCCGCTTACCCAGTCGCCTCCGCGGGCGCGTCAACACCCTCGTTGACGCGCATTCTGAGCGGCCGAGCCTCGTGTACCACGACGGGCACGAGTCACCCGGAGCATACTCCTGTCCTCCTCCGAGTTCGACTCGGATCCGGCGATTCTCGTCGCGGCGGTTACACCGCGGCTAACGTCCGTGCGCGCAGGGTTACCATTTAGGGTTTTTCTGTCCTCTATTATCTAATGTAAATGAAGTCATACTGTATGAGTGCAACAAAGAAAAAACATCTCTATCTGGCAACACTGCGTGCGCGGTATCACGGCATCGAAGGACACGGCAGCGCGGCGCGAGGCCCGCGCAGGTACGTCCAGGCCCCGACGGTGGTGCTCGACGAGGAGCACCCCCCGATTGCCCCGTTACAGTTTTTAGAAAATCCAAAGAAAAGCAAAAAAGATAATTTTTATGTTTTTAATTGATACCATCAAAAGTTTGTTATGTTAGTCGCGAAAAATTTAATCTAATTGAACCTAATTTTCTTATCCTGAAAAAAAATCTTGGAATATTTGAAACCGAAGATTATGAATAATATTAATTGTGAGTTGAGACGAAATCACCTTTATTTTTCTATTTTAATAAATTTTTTTAATACACAAATACATTAATATTTTTTAGCTAGCTATAATTAGCTTCATAAATTTCAATTAGAAAAGAATAGTATTTTTAGAAATGTTATAACAATTTGTTTTAAATCATTAAATAATACTATATTTAAATTATATATATATAAATACTAATTTAAATAATACTATATTGCATATAGGATCGACATGTTAATTTGGGGAGGCTTCGCGCCATTTAATTGGCAGCGGTTTTTCTATTACTCAGCCGTATAAAAATAATATAGTTTCGAAAAAGTTTGAGGAAATTATCTTTCTCTAAAGTTTGGGTCGAACTTAAAAAATGGGAAAATCCCAAACTTGATAAAATAAATAGTTTCGTTTTACTAAAGTTTGACAAAGGTTTGATAAAACTTTATTCTATCATTTTTTATCAGATATAAAAATTCCTCACAAGTTTGGCAACAATAAATTGAATTTTCACAGCAGTTGTGCAAGTTTAGACTAAGTAAATAATAACGTAATCGAAATTCGACGCAAGTTTGGCAAAAGTAAATTGATTTTCTACGTCTGTTAAGCAAATTTAGAGTGAGTAACTAAAAACATAATTGAAATTCGGCTGACTTGATTGTATGGATGTCTTAAAACAATTTAAGAAAGTATATTTTTAATCATTTTTCATGCATATAATAACTTTCTCATTTTCTTATTTCTTTCGCTCTAATTGCCATTATCTTTCTTGTCTTTCCCTCTCCTTCTCTCATTAACTCAAAAAATCCTTAATAGTTTTCTAATTTAAAACTTTTCCCTTTTATGCTCTTTCTTCATTTTCTCACCCTTTATCCATCTTTTTTATGTCTTCATCTCTGTTATGTCCTTACCTTTTGGTCTATCTCTATTTTTCTTAAATTATTGTCGTTCATATACTTTGTTTCTTAATTTCTTTCTTACACTTTCTTGCTTTTCGTATTAGATTTCGCGCTATTCGTTTTATTGCAGATGGAAATAATATTATAGATATTCATCATTCGTATAAAGAACATAGTTTATTCAAAAGGTTTAAAATATAAATAAGCAAATTTAACTTTTTAACTAAACTTTATGCATTGTTACAATTCTCCAATTTTCTCTAATATCACTTTAAGTAATTGTAAATCGACTATGTACGTTAGACAAGTTTCTTTACATCACCACTTATCGGATTATACGGAACTATACGATCATGTAAGTTCAAGCAATAAGCAGACGTAGCCGGTGGAAAATTATCTCGATACTCGAATCCAGACTTAAATCTACGGGAGCGCCTTTCAAGGACTCGTTTTGCTTGGTACAATCGATTACTGTTAAAGGAATATGACTTTTGAATTGATCTCTCTTCAACATTGGCTCCAATGTCTCTTTATCGTAGTAAGCATGTTGAAAGTTAGCAAACATCTCATACAATGTAGAGTATTGAGTTTGAGCTATATTCACATTTAAGTTTCCATACGGGTAGTACTGTGAATTAAAAAATAATTTCATGTTACTTATATTACAATGATCAAATCGACTTGCATTAGCTCCTGCTTGACGTTTTGGATTAGTCTGAAATCCAAGAATAACAATCGTGGTTTTTCCAACTAATTATATATTTTCACTGCCCAAACATGTTTAGTTGTAGCTGGAAGCAGTGGATACTCAAACAACTCCCAACTACGAAAACTCATATCGATAGGTTTACTCTTTTGAATATGATTGAGTAGACGAATTTTAAATATGTTATTTACAGATATATAAGGCATAAACCACTCGATTTTATTCAATTCAAATCTAAAATCTTCTACATCTGTTTGAATTATAGCATTCAAGTCACTCCTAGATCTCATAAGTATAAGCTCATGTTTTACGTTGATAACAATTATTCGATAATCCTCCGCGAATCCTAGAATCATGTTCAAAGGTATAGAAACATCAAAGTATCCTGAATCGTTAGTGACTTTCTGTTTTTCTTTAACGTCAAGCCAGCCAGCATTCTCAATAATCGATGTTTGACTAGGATTGAATGATGGCCAACCTTTCATGAGTGTCGTAAGACCCACATTTTTACACTTATCCATTTCTACAGCATTAATTTCATATCGTATCTCCTCAAACATGTGATAGATGGCGTTGTTGACTAAAGCTGTTTTTTAGTAACATTATTATCTTTATTTACTAGTCGTCTACAAATGTGGAGGGAACTGCGTGATGGTAAAAGACACATGTCTTGATGTTGAATGGCTATACGAATCTCATCACTGCTGTTAAAATTTGACACTGTGTAGGGTTGGTGAGCATGTAACTCATAATGCTCAATCGTTTTATCAAATTTTACAGATGACTGTATGCTTAGAATGTCCTCTATTTTTATTTGTAAAACAACAAATGAATATACAATTTATTTTCCACCACGGATTCTTAACCCAACACTTTTTAGCTTTGGAAGCTCTACTTTGACTGATGATTGTATTGTGATTTGATGTGCTTTTATAGCCTTTACCAACTCTACAATATTATGTCTGCTTTATATGTAATCTGATACTAATAACCTCTTTTCGAAAATTCACCTAGTTTCCATCTTGATCAACTATGCGTACTTGTAAGTGATTTATGCTCTTCACAATGACTGGAAGATAAATAATATTTGATGGTATTTCAATGATATTATATCCTGGTGGTACTGCGGGAAAGAATTCATATATCGTGTGTACTCGTTGACCGTTTTTATATGCTCCGGACGTTATGTTACACTCAATTTGAAGAGAATTAACCTTGAGAATAGTTACTGGTAAATAAAAGTGTGAGTAATATTTGGTGTCAGAACACGTTGAGTGAATCCTAAGAGCTGTTCTATAGTCTTTCGGGCGAAAATCAATAGGTTTACTACAATTTATTTCAATACGGAGAGTATTATTGTTTGGTTTTTAATTTTATTGTTATTCCTCTTGAAGCTAAAATTTCACGAAGATATTTCTCTATATCCTCAATTTCGTAACTACCAGTGGGTAGTAATATTACCTCTGAGTCTACGTAAAACTTATTACAATTTATATCTATGTTAGGTATTGAATTAAAAGTTAAAAGTTCTACCAAACCAAGAACGTAGTTTTTATGCAGTGAAAGTTCAATTGGTGGAAAGTATTCTGCTTCTAGAATAGAAAAAATACCGGAGAGACTTAAAGTAAATGAATTCTCCATGATTGTTTTAATTATACTGAGTATAATCAGAAAATCTTCTCCTTATATACCTTACAGCTGATTGCATAAAAATTGTAAACATAAGTGACCGCAATTGTATGTATTAAAATCTTGATATCTCTCATGATTATACTTTACTCTATCTACCGTCACATAACCAGTTATTGATCACTTAAGGGGACAAGCCTGGGTTAAAACCTGAAAAAGAAGCAATTGTTTTAATCATATAAAAAATTTTTCAATTTACATTTAGGATTGTGTAAACAAGTATACTTAGAATATATACTATGTTAAGTTAATTTACCTGGGTTAAAGCTGTATTCGAAGCCATTTTCCAGGTTACGCTGGCCATGACAGCGAAGAACCCATTTTTTCATCCAAAGCCACTTGCCGCAGGATATCTTTAGATCCTATCATTCAATTTGGATGCAATTTTGAGGAAACCTTGATATCTACATTTAGAACCACTTGAATGGAGCAGACTGAGTTAAAAATTGTTTCCAGGTGAGTTAGATACTATTTTTGGTCAAAAAAATCAATAAAAATGAAAAAAATTACTAAAATTCAGTAAAAAATTTTTTTCTTTCTTTGTTTCAGAAAAGTTGTCCATTCAAGTGGATTAAATAATAACTGAGGTGATGTTCTTCCAACCTGGGTTAAAAAGGTGGAGCAACAAGAAAGTAAGCCTGCGGCAAGTGGCTTTGGATGAAAAAATGGGTTCTACGCTGACATGGCCAGCGTAACCTGGAAAATGGCTTCGAATACAGCTTTAACCCAGGTAAATTAACTTAACATAGTATATATTCTAAGTATACTTGTTTACACAATCCTAAATGTAAATTGAAAATTTTTTTATATGATTAAAACAATTGCTTCTTTTTCAGGTTTTAACCCAGGCTTGTCCCCTTAAGGCGATCAGTCACTTTTACACAGTAATTTTTGGTAATGGAGTCTAATCGTTATATATATTTTGATACATACGATAAATATAAGTCTTAATCTTACTTTTAGTGCTTTAAAAAATAATAATAAAATAACTGCTCTTTTAAAAATAAGACACAAAATAAAAAAAATCAAATTTACCAATTTCTGATCATTATTATTCGGATTTTACCAATTTCTGATCAAACGATTAACCAATTGTTGATCATTATAATCTTTAAAATATTTTTAGGTATTACAAATATTATTAATTACAATTACATTTATACCAATATATATCGTTTAAAAAAACATAAAATATATAGTAAATAATGTATTATAATAATAATAAATCGTTAATCAATTTGCTTTATTTTATTTTTATATTTATTCTCTTGTTTTTATTTTCTCATCTTTATTTTTCTTGTTTTATTTACCTATTTAAGTACTTTTTTAATGACATGCAACAAATAAAATATTTTAACAATAAAAATCTCTTTTTCATAATTATTAATTGGAACTCTTCTTTGATCTGGAGGCACCTGATTTTTTTTAACTGATTTCTCTTGTTTTATTTTTAGCTTAAAAAAGTTAATATATTTAAAAATGAAAAATAATATTTTAATCATCATAATTACTATAATTTCACAGATTTCATCAAACTTGAATCTAACTTACTATAAAATCCATGTAATATAGCAACTTATAACTTTTTACGTATGACAAACTCGTGATCACAAATTGTTCAATAAGATCTATATCTCTTAACTGTAATATTTATACAATACACAGTAGATTAATTATTTGAATAATAAATGAAAACAATGCCATTATATCTTACCTGTGTAAGCCTGATCATACGATCAAGTACTACTCAAGTGATAAAAAAATTTGAACCTAATGTTGATCATTTAATTTATCAATGAAAAGTAATTTATAAAATTGCATTTGCAGTCAGAACTTTTCAAGAAATAAGTGAACTTAAATAATACTCTTGAAGCCGCTTCGAAATCTACGTAACCATTGACTAACACCTTAACTTCACGACGAGCTTTTTTAACTAACAGCGCTTAGCGAAATGGCGTCTGCGTGATCGTTTTCAACACCACTATTTAAATAATTTTTTTTTGTATAATAAATAGTAACAAATTTATAGAAATTACAAGAAAGTAATTAAAGATTAAGTATTTGTTTAGACTATTTTTTTAGTCATTTTAATTATAATAAATCTTATTATTGTCAATTTAATAACATATTGATCATAAATTGGTAGGTGATCAATAATTGGGTATGTGACGGTACTCTTAAATATAACATTAAATCTAAAGGTGGTCTAAGATCACCAAAGCTATCGAAATAAACTACTTCTCTGCCCAGTTTTCGATACGCTACCCTGTGTTTACCTGCACCTTTTTGATCACCTAAGATTACAATACCTGACTCATTTTTATGTGGTCCACCAGTAGGTAATTCATCCCGCATAAATACACCTCTAAAATGTTGAATCTTTAAATCTTTAGCATATTTTATGAGATCATAGTCAGTGAGAGCTCTCTGTGGAAGTCTTATTTCATCAAACTTTTTTTTTAAATCATTTAAACAAAGACCTAAACCTGTCTTATGAGGTTTCAAATAAAGACCTTTACCGAGAGCCATATCTTCCATTTTCCTGTTATGTCTTTGATTTTCTTCCAATTGCAACCTAGCTGCACTAGCATCATTTACTGCTTTAGCTATTCCTGTAGCGCCACCTGCTACAGCACCTACCGCACTCAAACCAGCAAATATAGGTACCAATATTGGTAGAAATCCTCCTGTTTTTCGAGGATTTCGAGGGATAGGTAATACTCGAGGAAGCTTTACATAACTTTTACCTCCAGATTCTTTTACAGCTTTACATGCGCCGTCTAAAGCAGATAAAATAGTCTTTCGCGCACACTTTCCTGGAACAATAGATTTAGAAGCAACTTTTACTATCTTAGCAAATGCAACATGCTTCCTCTTTTTCTTTTGTACCCCCATTCCAAGTTTTGACTTTAACTTCATAGCGTTTGTAACAGTGTATGCAACAACTTTTTCAGCAATACCAGCGTCTTTAGATATAACTCGATTCCAAGCTTTTTCTGCTAAAGTTTTATCAGCTATATTTCTCGCTTGATCGTTTTCACGATTTTGTGAGTACGCGATGTCGTGCTCTTTGCAAGCTTTGTCAAGTGGATTAATTTAGTACCTGGTCCACAATACTGATATCCGGGTAAATGCAACTCAAATGGTAACTTATTGATAATTTTGTTTAGGAAGCCACAACCGTGGCGTTGTCGTTTACGATATATAATCATTGTCTTTGAAGGTTAATGACAGACTGATATCATAGGTATATAAGCACTCTATTTATAGGTGTACGAATAGTTGTAATTGATATTTCAAACATAAAAGTATCAAACTACCGATAGTAAATTTTGATACTATCGCTGAGCAGTACAAGAGAACTAATCGACATGGAGAATTGCTTTCAGACAGTATTTGTGCTGTCTTTTGTGGACCATCGAATTGTGGGAAAGCCAACAGTTTATTAGCCCTTATAATACATCCTAATGGTCTGAGGTTTGAAAATGTATACGTATACTCACAATCATTAAATTAAGCAAAATATAAATTTTTAAAGGAGCTATTGGAACCTTTCGAAGGAATGCAATATTTTCCGTTTAGTGAACATGATCAAGTAGTAGTTCCAAGTGAAGTACATCCAAATTCAATAATGATATTCGATAATGTAGCATGTGAAAAGCAGGATAATGTAAAATCTTATTTCTGCATGGGTAGACATAAGAATGTAAAAAAAAACTAACAAAGCATTTAGCACGAGATAATGTTAATTTATTGATATTATTTCGACAAGATAATGTAAATTTAAGACATTTATATGATGATCATGTTAATACCGATATGACCTTTCCAAACTTTAAAGATTTACGTTCTAAATGTTGAAATGATGATAAGTATGGATTTCTTTTGATTAACAAAGACAGTGGAATGAACTCTGGTAGATATCGCAAGGCGTTCGCCTGTTTTGCTATAAATATAAGGTAATATTCATTTAATTAATAGTATAAATTTGAGTATCTAAGAGTCAACATGGATTCAATAGAGATTCAGCGTAAAAAGGATGTACTTCATCAGCTTGTTAAAGCCAGAAATGCTGTAAAACAAAAATATAACTTATTAAAATATGGGAAGGATTATTTTGAGAAAACAATTGGTGAAACCTTTAAACCGATTGTTAAACCACTACAAAAACTTGTTGCTAATACTGAAACAGTTAATAAATATTCTCCATTTTTTACTTCTGTAAGTGTAAATGACTCCCAATCAACTAAAGTCTTCAACGATGAAGATACACTGAATGGAAGTACATCAACAAAAAATAGCACCGTTCAAGTGCAAGATTTGGAAACTACTTTTGAAACAGCTGGAAGTGAAGATAAAGAACAAAATACTAATAAATATTTGATAATGTTAGAAAGAAAACAGACAGACAATTTGGATAACATCTATGGAGTCCGAAAAGAAGGTAATACTTACATACTTGGAAATACCCCCATATTTTTTGATGCGAAGAGTATAACCGTTATGGGTGCAAAGTATCTACAAACACAAGGCTTATTAGAGTTGTTGATTATGAAAAATCCTGAACAAGGTTGTATTAGCAAAAAGGATTTGTCGAATTATCGTCAAATACTTGAAGCAACGAATGCTCACAAGAAATAGTTTAATGCTGATGAGCCTCTTCGCTCTCATAAAAGTAAAAACTCAATGATATAATAGCTCCATTATTTATAAAGAAATATGGAGGTGCATTAGCAAAAAATAATATTTTTCAACACTACAGTTCATTACACATACAATGGATTATGTATACTGGGATGATCCGAATGAGCTTGTAGATCGACTTCGATTGTTAGTAGCTGAGAGGGCTGCTGGAAATCCTAGTCACATCAACGAAATTCATTCAATTATTGAGGAGTTGCATGAAGCTGGCTATATATTAAGCTGAATATAAATTACACAATCAGTTCAAAAATGAGTGTTGACGTGTTTGGACGTAATCTTCAACGAGGTACAGTTAGTCGAGGCCCACCTGGTGTGGGTTTCAAAACGACTAACGATGGCCAATATGATTTAGATAACAAGCGATTATTCAATGTCGCATCACCTATTGAAGCAAATGAAGCAGTGAATCTTGAAACATTATAACGTACGCTAAGAATGGAGATTGAAAGATTAGTTCACATTATATCTCGACTAAAAGATGATCTTCATAATATAGATAATATTATCGAATCACATAAAGATGAAATCAATAATATGTTTAACAAATATGACATTGATTAAAAAAAATCAAAGATGTGGTAGTAGAAATATCTCAAAACGTTATCTCGGTAGATGTTAGTGATTTAACATGAAATAATAGATTATAAGGTGAAATCATTGGGTATAAATGTATGATTACCTAAATATTTCAATCATTATCTGGATAACCATCATTGTGTTAAGATCAAATGATGTCGAAGCATAAGAAAGCTATAGTAGAAGAACTTTACAAACCTGCTCGTCCAAACAACAACAATCCTCGACGAAGTTTTGATGTACGAGGTTTTGATGAAACTTGGCAAACAGATCTTGTTGAGATGATACCTTATTCTGAAGAAAATAAAATAAAGGCTTTAAATATATGCTGACAGTTATAGATATTTTCTCCAAATTTGCTTGAGCTGTGCCAGTCAAAAGCAAAACTGGTGAAGATTTTGCTACTGCTATGAAGTCTATTCTACGAGAAGGTAGAGTACCTATAAATTTACATGTAGATAGAGGAAGAGTTTCACAATAAAACATTTCAAAATCCATCTCTATTCAACATACTCAAATATGAAAGCATTTATTTTTGAACGTTTCAATCGTACACTAAAAAATAAAATGTGGTTCCAGTTCAGTCTTGGAGGAAATCATAAATGAATTGATATTTTACCAAACTTGATAGCTGCTTACAATGATAGAAAGCATCGTACAATCGTTATGAAACCAAAAGATGTAACAGCAGAAAATGCATCTTTAGTATTGACACAATTTACTCTCAAGAATGTACCTATAAAGAAACATAAATTTAAAATTGGTGACAAAGTACGAGTAAGCAAAGTAAAACATGTATTTGAGAAAGGTTATACTCCTAATTGGTCTACTGAAATATTTACAATTAGACGAGTAGTAAATACAAATCCAATAACATACCTATTACAGGATTATCGAGAGCATGCAATCAGTGGTGGATTTTATGGACAAGAGTTGCAAAAAGCTAAATATGACGATGTTTATCTTGTAGAGAAAATATTAAAGAAAAGAAAATAAAGTCTTTGTAAGGTGGTTAGGATTTGATAGTTCTCTCAACAGTTGGATTAATAAAACAGAAATATAAAAAAGAGAGCAAATGGCGAGGGCCCCCACCTACGCCCTCAACCCGTGAGAAACAACCAACTTAATCATCACTAATGGGTCTTATACAATGAATTAAATCAATATATAAAACACACATGCGACTCTTTTTCTCTCCTTAAATTTTCTCTCTCTTTTTAATTTTTTTTATTATGTTTTTTTTAAGTATTTATTTTTTTTATTTATTACATTATAAAAATATTATAAATCACAAAATTCAAATTTATCATCACCATGATATAAAATAAACAAAACAAATTTATTTGCCTTCTCAGTCAATTCATCAAATAGGTTGTCATTAGCTAGTATTACCTTGGACACTCGATCAGGTAGAAAGATGTCACACTCTTCATCATCTGTAACGATAATTTTTAATCCATATTTGGTGGTGACTCTCTTTACTCTAGTCACAAAATATTTTTTCTCCTTCTCTAATTCAGATAGCCTCTTCCTTGGAAGGTAAGCACTATGTGCAATTTTATTCAACATGGCTAAATCCATTCTAAAACAAGATATATATATTATATATTAAAATTTTAAAATATAATATAAGACATGAAATGTGCTAATACTTACATAAAGCGTTCACACTTTTTGCTTCTTTGGGAGAGGCTCGTAGCTGTTCTTCAATTCGCTGAACAAATGAATATGCCAACTTGTAGATTGATCTCGCTTATTAAGACCTATCCCTACTTTGTTGGCTTCCCCCACTTTAAAATTTCTCCCATCTTTATCAGCTTTGTCTGTCATTGGTTGTAACAGCATCTGTAAAAGTTCTTCGTCAATGATTTCTACCGCTTCATTTACTTCCCCCACTTTAATAGCTTCCCTCTCTTCATTCCTCATCAGCAACATCTATAAAAGTTCTTCATCGTCCTCATCCAGAATGCTGTAATGCCCCCATGGGAATGTGTCGGTAGTATTCGGCAACAGATGGCGTTTATCATCATGTGAACTTAGAGCAATTTTATGCTCTTTTTCCGTATGAACGATATGATTTCCGAAGCGAATATTATTCTGTTTACAACTTACTATTGATTGATTGAACAAACATTTCTTATAGTCATCGAAACTGATACTTGTTTGCACAACATTTCCTTTGATACCTTTCGCTTTCTTTATAGGTTTGACATTCTCGATGAGGACTCTATACGTCTTGCTGCGTAATCCGATAAATTCTGTCATAATTTGACCGTTACACTCATCTTCCATCAATCCTACTATTGTCATGTTTCTTCGTGGTATTCCAAAATGATTATTCTCGCTGAATTTGTACGGGATACTCCAAGTCTACTTCGAGAATATAGCTAATATCGTAGTCATCCGTAATATTGAAGAAATCTTATTCATGCATACAGTTAATCCACTTAAAGTCTCCATAAAGTAAATGCTGTGTCATTGCCCATCCATAAAGATTATTAGCATCATAGTACATAAGATATGATTCCTCTTCATCATCTTTGTAATTCTCACTCATGTACTTATTATTTGCTTTTGCATATCTATTACAGCATTGACTAATTCCTCCTCTGACACCTCTCTCAACAAATAGCAACATATCGACATCTGTAAATAATTCGAACTGCACTTGTGTATACTTTAGCATTGCATCCCATGTTAAACCAGGTATAGTATAGTAATGTGCAGGATCGAGTCCATACGCATCCACACAAGTCTTACGAAAGTTTTCAAATACATCTGTAAGTAATAGCACTTCTGTTTTTAAGTATAAATCAGAGTATTCACCAAGTGTTTGAATGTTAAACAGCTTCCACACATTCATTGCATGCTTGTAATCAGCATCTGAGATATCACTGTTGTACAATTTACTAAAAAAGTGTTTTTGTGATGAATTTACATAATCATAAGGAAAAAACCTTTTCGGAGCAACAATTGTATCTGTTTTGTAGTATAACCATCTTCAGTTTTAAATACTGAATTAGTAATACAAAGAGTTTCTAAATATGATGCTAATTTCTCGAGAGATGAAGCCATAAATCTAAATGAATCTATAAATTTAAAATTTATGTCACCTCCATTAACATACTTTGTAAAAGAAATATAACGTTGTTTATTTTCCGGAATAAGATGTACGCGTCCCTTGAAATTAACTGCAGAAGTAAGTTCTTTAATAATAAAATGAGAGTCACACCCAGTAAGATTGTGGAATACAACAGGTATAAATCTTGCATCTTTGAAGTTTATATTACAACCTTCATGTGCAGCTTCTCTATACTTCCCAGTCAAATGACAATGATCTCGAACTTTTGTTTGATCAGCAGAGAAGATTTTTCCGCATATATGACAGTACGTCGTTTATTTTAACTGCTGCGTTTCTACAGGTGTAAGATAAATTAGTTCAGGTGAGCTGTGTAGCTGTTTCAATTGAACACGAAGTTATTGAAGTTCTTCGATAAACCATTCAGCAGGAGTCATTTTACAACTTCCATCTTCTTGTTTATAGCTACGATAAATTGATTTTGAATCATCAAAACTACACTTAAGATAGTACCCTGTGTTGTATGCTTGATGCTCTTGAAACGCACGTTCATCTCCTTCCACAGGTTTAAGCAGACGCTCGAAATCTGCATAAATCACGTTTAATTGATGACTTAAGTTCTTAAATGAGAGTATATTATTTTTTAACGTAGGCAATGTAATCTTACATTTATTCATTTGACTACAATCAAATTCATGATTGTGAAGCTTATCAATTGAACAAAAGAAACACAAACATCTATCACAGATATAACATTTATTAACATGTTTTGTCAATTGACTCCTCACTAATCTCGATAAAGTCTTTATTAGTACATAAAGAAACTTTGGAAGTGATGTATCGTTATCATCGGCCTCAACATTATCTTCTGCTTCTTCATCAACATAATAATCTTGAATAAGTAATAAATTCACATGAGAATTCTTCTTACAAGCTGTTATGTAACACGGACTCACCTTATAATTATTATTACACAATTTTAAATTATATACATTTACTGAAACATCATTTTGAGATTCAAATTTATTTACTTGTTTAGTGTAATTGGAAATTCTAGTCCTTGAAAATTTAAATCATGTTCAAACTTTTTGTAAGCACTCACACGTTCACTATGATACTTTTGAGGATGTAAACCAGCTAACACAGACCACTTGAAACATTGATCATCTAAATTCTTTACGTTGACACATGCTTTCTTTTTCTAAATTGAATCCAGTAATGGTATATATGAACTTCCTTTTATGATTTCAATTTTGTTAATATTGATGGTTAGAATAAGAATTTGACGAAGACTCCAACCTGATACTTTTTCTTCAAATTCTTCCATTTCTCGTTGTATATTTTTATTAATATGCTGATTAAACCATTCTTTTAAATCAGTTGTTTTGTATACCGATTTGTTTTCAGTATTAAAATATTTAACTTCACTAGTGAACGAATCGCTTTTCTGTATTATATATTCACCAGTCAATTCAGCATTAATTTTTAAAGCACTATATTCGTTTAACATTTTCTTTATCTTTAACCTTTAGACTGCCGGCATGACTCATATATGAGCCACCTGTGACCTTGACAACTACTCTAGAGATATGAGGTGTTTTTATGTATAAATTTTGCACATCAAAAATATCAATTTATAAGGCAAAAATGCCGGCAGTCTAAAGGTTAACTCGAATAAACTTTGCGCATCTTGCATAAACGATACGATGTCTAAATGCTTGAGGTTTATTATAACACCAGATCGTAAACGATTCTTGAATGCAGACTCCATATCCTCCCATTCAACACGTTCCTCTTCAACAGTTGATGATGTTGTTTGTAAGCTATTTATACGACCACCTGTTTTTAATAAATGAAGCAACTTATTTTTAATACTTAACAGATGAGACATAGTTGTCTGACTTCTCTGTTTATGTGCTCTTGATACAGATTTACCACATTTTAGTTTTTGTAAAGAGTTGATAGATACTGAACATATATTAAACCATTGTAATAAGTCAAAGTAAGTAGCATTACCCTTTGTTGCATAATCCAGAGAATTTAACAATAGTTTCACTGTCGCTACAAAATACTCGAGTGAACTCATTGCGGTAGATTTATTTACTTGTACGATCAAAGAGAGATAGAATAGACTTTTAATGTGTATACCAAAAAAGAGAAGAAACAGATGTACGTGAGCTCAGTACTGCAACGGAAAGCTTGTATACCTTCTGCTCCTTTAGACTACACCGAATGCCACTATACTAATGTGAACTATAGTAATCTTGACTGTTTGCATTACTGCGTGTGAACTGATGCTCACAGCGAGACCGAGCCGTCTTTTTATACACTCTTGTGATAGTGGGGGTAACGAAACTGGAGTGGGGATTGTAGCGCGGCGCTGCTGCTGCAGTGAGAAGTGATGGGATTTATGCTATAAAAGAAGCGCATTTGCTAACTCGAGCACAGTTGCTTCCATATTAAGATCGCGGGTATGACTGTGAGTAGTAAAAGAGCTTTTATGAAGGACGAGAACGGTGTTGGTAAGAGAAAATATAATGGATTATATAATTGATGTACAAGGTTTTACGAATCCTTCCAACCAATTCATTGTCAAGGAAGTCGTGCTTATTGCTCTGCAAAACGATGCTGTACCAATAGTATATCATTTTAAATCACCTTGTAAATGGGACGATCTTCCTAAAGAATGTAAAAGCTCCAACAGGTGGTTGGAAATGAATTTTCATGGTTTCCATGGAGTTCAGGTGAAATCCCATATGAAGAAGTGACACAAACACTATTCAATGCTTTACGTGGAGCAAGCAGACTGTTTGTCAAAGGATTGGAAATGAAAAACTGGCTCACACAATTAGAGTACCACATAAGTAAGTATATTTGAACTAATTACCTAAATAATTTGTATTTACTTTATGCTTTATTACAGACTCTTTCTGAATCTGGATGACTTAGGATGTTTAGCAGTAAAAAAACCTTATGAAACCAGAACAGTTTGCATGTTCCATACATACTTGAAGCGTAAAGCCAATTTGTGCGGTAGAAAACGCACGAAATTTACAAGGCTGACTACTAAGAGGAATAGAAAGAGAAATAGAAGATGAAGACTGTTCAATGAATGGAAGTAGAAGTGATGTAGAAAGTGAATATGTGTTAAACCCATTTTGTAACCTAATGTATACATAAATTTTTACATTGAATAATTATAAGTATGTAGATGGTGGGAGAAGTTATCGTTCGTCCAGAATTAGTTAATAAAAAATAAGGCTTTATTGATCTCCACGAACCAAAAGTTTATTCTTGCCGACGTTTCGGACGTATTGTTTTCGTCTCTTTTGAAGGCAATAAAAAAGGCACAGAGATGTTAATTACATTCTGGAGAAACAATACTTCTCTACCACATCGCACACAACCTCGCAAAACCCTCCACTCAACATACCGAAAACGAGGACCTCCCCGAAGGGAGTCCTTTACACTAGTCGGCAAGAATAAAATTTTGGTTCATGGAGATCAATCAAGCCTTATTTTTTATTAATTATAAGTATGTATAATATTGTAAATAAATGTTTTTATTTTTACAATAAATAAAGTTTAGAAAGTAAATGGAGAGACAAATTAAAGTGGACTGTCTCACAACAAGGGGCAATGGATGGGGCCCTTTCTACTTTCTAAAAAAAAAATTTGTTATAATTTTCTTTTAAACTCATACATGTGCATACGTATACACTCACGAATGCATTCAGACACACACATAGTCTTTCTCACTCTTTTATTTTAATATTATTTTCACACACACACACACACACACACACACACACACACACTCACACATCATGCGTCTTTTACTGACTGCAGAAGCCTTGGCCTAAGCATTAGTTTATACAGTTTTCCGGTCGCGTTAGGTAGGCTCAAGATCCTGTAGGATGATGGGTTTTCAAGGTCCCCCTTATTTTTACTAATGAGGATCAATTGAGCCGTCTTCTAGTGCCTACTAAAAACGCCCTCCACCAGGCACCCGTTGAATGCGCCGGGGAGCACCGACACTCGTTGCGGTCATTTGTTGTCCTCCTTAGGACAGAGGAAGCACTTAGGTGTGTTTTTGCACGCCTGTGCATCGTGCCCCTCTTGGCCACATCGCCAGCAGCACCGGTGTCTGTCCGGTCCTTTACAGTCTTTTTTGATATGCCCGTACCCGAGGCATTTATGACACCTAGGTATGCGAAGCCTAGGTCTCACACTTCTGCGCTGTCCCCGAGTTCGTGGTTAATAGCGCTATCCAGATCGAAAAACTCCAGCGTAATCGTAGCTGTCAAGTCCTTTACCTGGGCTTTTTCTCCGAGGGCGACCTGCAAGGTCTGTTGGAAATCTTGCCGCGTCTCCTGTTTACCGAGTCGCAGCAAAACACCACCCTGCCTTGTTTTTCGTATCTGTCGTACGTCCGTCTTGGTCTTCGTAGGATCCACCTTTAGACGTATGGTCTGTAAAACATCCTCATACGTCTGCCCCTCCACTGGTTTGATCTAAATCGTGCTTCTGCCCTGTGTGGGCTTTGGCCGATCTGACTGCCGGTTTTGGTGAGCGGTGGATTGCCCAGGTAGCAGTTGGTCCGTCCGTGTAATAGCCGCTACCGTCCTTTTTTTTCTTTTTTTGGACGGCCGTCGACCAAGTTTCTGTCTGCGGTACGTCTTGCGTATCCGCGACAGTCTTTTCTGGTGTAGGGGTTAGTTTTTCCCGTTTTCTTTTCTATTTTTGCTGAGGTGTGGGCTCAGCCGTACGTACGTCTTTGGTGATCGTTGTTGGTTTGCGGAGCAATTGCATTAGCTGCAATTCATACAACGCGACTTCGACCGATTCATTTATTTCGCTCATTCCGCCTGTTATGACGCGACTAACGTACTTTTGGACGTTTTTTCTCTCGGTCATCCTAGCGAGGCTGCTGCGTATGTTGAGCAATCGTTCATACAGTTTGCTCTCTGCAGCCTCCCAACCAGTTGACGACCCTCCGATGTGCCGTGCGAGTTTTCCTGAAGTAGTTACCGCCACGCCAGCCAGGTTACCCATTGGCGTGATGGGGGAGCTGGGAAGCCCCCGTGACTCTCCTGAGTTGGATGGCGCAGGCAGCACTCTAGTACTTGCAATTGTAATTGAACTTGTCATTTTTTTGTTTTATTAATCCCCATCCCCCCTGTATGTGTGTGTTTGTGTAAAGTGGTCAGATACTCACCAGGAGTAGGTGTAAAAACAACAACATACTATCAGCTGCGTTTGTATCCCACTGTCTGCGGTCGCGTATTCAATATATTAGCGACTGACCAGAGAGACTGGTTATAGTCTCCTATGACCACTACTCTCTCTGGCCATTCCACTATCCGCAACCTGTGGACGCGTCTGGTAGCATGGAAAAGTGCTCTACCCTCCAAAAGGGAGGTGTCCGGATTTATTTATTTAATTAGTCTAAATATATTTAACATAAAATATATTTAGCATAAAATATGTTATAACAAAGTATTTAATAATGTATATATTATAATTACAAGTACAAAAAATAAAACGATATAATTTGTATAAGTTGGCGTAGTAAAAATAATAAATTTATAATTATTACTTTATTTACATTTTTTTCGAAAATTCTTTATATTATTTATCTTTTTGTTAATTATGTTGTGATTTAACTTCTTTATATAGTATACTATAATATAATCTTATTATAAAAGTATATTATAATACAATCTTATTATAAAGAGTAAAAATATATTTCTAGAAACTTCATAAAATTATGCAGTACAAACAGATAATTTCTAGCAAGTTCGATCTCACCAGCTAGACATCTTAATTACAATCAGCAAAGAATTTTAAACATAAACATAAGACTGGCGAGAAAGCAAAGGAAACCTTAAACTCCTAAACTTGCCGGCAACTTGTCGGCAACATGTTGGCAATCGGATAGATTGTAAATCTTTACTAGATTTCTCTTGTTCATTGTTTTCTCTTTCATTTTCTTACACAATTAAATCTTCTTCGACTTTTTTTGTTAATACTTTTTCATTCTCACTTTTCGTTTCTAACTTTTTCTTTCTTTTATTTCATTTTCATCTAATTTTTCATTAGTAGAGCATTTTAAAAATTTTGATGCTGCAATTAGCTATTTTGGCTAAACTTTTATAATATTTTCGGATCATCACTTTTCTCATTTACTTTCGGATTTCTCAAAGTGGCACAGACGGATGTTAAACATTGTCTATATTCTGTATAATTTAGTCTGTGTTTTCTTTTTGTATTATCTTAAATAAACACTGAAAATAAACTAGTGGCAACATAAATGTAGCATATTGCTCAGCGAGTTACAAGAAAATGATCGGTATATTCTAATTTTATGCAATCTCATTAATTAATTTATAAACAAATATGATTTAATATAAAAAATTAATTGCGTGTGTGTGTGCGTATGCGTGTGTGTGTGTGTTAGTGTGTCTGTGTGTCAGTGTGCGTGTGCGTGTGTCTGTGCGAGTATGTGTGTGTGTGTGTGTGTGTGTGTGTGTGTTCGTGTGTCTGTGCGAGTATGTGTGTGTGCGTGTTTGGGTGTGTGTGTGTGTACAATAATGATAATTTTTTAAGTTTATCGAATATCAATAAAGAAACATGCAAATATCGTCATTTGGCTCCCAAAATTTATACAGCACATCCTTGTAGTATTAAGAAGAGACCTTTAAATTTTTAGCATGAAAAGTAAAACGGTTTTCCAGTTCTCGAAGTTATATCGGAAGCATGAAAATCAGCGCAGTTGATCCATAGGACGACTTTGCTTCGCTCAGCAATAATTAAAAATTTAATATCTTGAATGTCTTTTTATTATACAATTATGGAGATGTGTTAGGAAAATTATAGGAATCTACTTTTACAACTACAAAGCTTTCGAACCATTTGAAAACAAATACGCTCAAAAAATTGATATTTGATGCTTAAATCGAGTAGAAAATGATTACAAACAGATACGTTACAAAAGCCGACGTATTTTTATTGAAAACATAAATAGATTTCTATTTGTTATTAATAAGTTACTAGTAAAGTATATTAAGACTAATTACAATCTACATCTTCGTAGATATTTTTACCAGTAGGGGATGGTTTACTTAATATTTCTATTCCCAAAATTTCAATCATGAGCCGTCTAACCATTTCTCTGGGTTTCTTTTTATAGGTTACCTTAAATAGTTCCAATTTCTACTCAAATACTTTTACGTGAGATACCGATCTACAATATTCGATTAAAATTTACATTCAATCATTGCAAATAAATCCAAAGTTAGAACTACTTACACATCTTTTGTTAGAAGATGTATTTTTATTCATGACTTTCAAAGTCGTGAGGTAGTACCTCTCACTATATTTATTATTTTTAATTAAAAAGGAATTTGATGGATAGGATGGGAAAGGAAGGAGCGTTGTTCAAGCCTGAAAATTTAAATAAAGATTAGAATGCGGATAGAACATACATAAATAAATAATATAGAATAACATAAATAAAGAATATTTATATCAGCACGAGCAATGCTTATGCATCATTCGTGCTCACCTTTCCTATACTCCTTGTCATCATTGGGGCGATGAAGTCCCACTGGTTGGTCCTGAGGGGTCGACTACGCCTTGGGTTGAATATTTGAACATTATAAATTAATAATGAAATATTTATCGAGTAGAAGGAATTAATTGGAATTTAACTTACCTTATACTGTAAATTCCTCCTTCCTGGTAGGGACACACTTCTGCACAGGAACCAAGTACTCGACATGAATATTCTCCCTGTCCATGTCGAAACCTGGAAATAAACAAAATAATGTTAAATTTAGTTATAAGGAGATGATTAAAAGGTAATAGGAAGTAAAGATATAACTAACAAAATAAAGTAGGATAATAGAATAGGGTTAGTGATATGATTAACATGTGACTACTCTTAGAACTACTAATACTCTTTGAACAGTGCAAAATATAAAAATTACTCTTTACATGCGATGTTCGTTATTAAACGCGAGATCACTTGACGATCTCTCAAATTTGTTCAGCTGGAGGAGATGCGCGCTGAATGGGACCGCGAATAAAATGGGGATATTCGCGGTTTACCTCGGCCGCTCCTGAAACGGAGAGGGCAGTATTCGAGACAACGGGGATAATAGACACCGGTAATTAAAATCCAATACATACTCAATTAATTAATTGACGATAAAAATTATTTTTTCTTAAAGAAAATAATAATAATAATTAAAGTTAGTAACAAAAATAAGAAAAGGCCGTGTGAGGTCCCGCAACGGAACGTAACCACCGAAAGATGCTTGCGCTCTCTGAGTAATTATAATTAGCCGTAAAGAGAGTATCATTACGTCTTTGGCGGCTCGCGAGTGGTGCACCACGTACCTGTCGATACCTTCTGGCGGTGCGCTTGATTTCGCTGTCTTTTCCTCTGTCGCGCTATCTTCGTCGTCCTCGCAGGTCCCTGGAGAGTCGTTGGAGCCGTGCACTAGACACTAGCACGCTAACTTTCAACACACAATATTCTTCGCGGCGTGAACTACAGAATCGGATCGTGAATCCATACCGAGGATTTCCTACCATTATTAGTCCTTGCGCGGCTTGCTCGCGAGCTTTCCCGATTGTGTATGAGCGTTTCTGATCGGCATTCGCGCTCGTTATAATATATAGCTTCATACGATTAAGAGAATGTAGCTTACCGTTACAATTCCTCCCAGATTCTACGTACTTTGGACGTGGTTATGTGAGACTCGCGGGTGCAGGATCGGGAATGGGCTCAGGACCCCAAACTTTGGCCACGGAACTTTATGTTTCAACTCGTCCACGACTAGCTGTGGACTCTCATTTTGCTTGTTCCGTAGAAGATAAGAATTACATTCAATGAAATAGCTTTCAGAGAGAAATTTCAACTAACCTAGGTATCACTCATGTATGTACTTACTTATGTATGTACTTACTTACTACCCCTACCACGCTACGCACGTGAAACTTGAGATGTTCGACGTGTTTCATTTTCTTTCGGATTTTATCTGACACCTGGTACTACCGCTACTTGATCGGCTTGGCAGATCTCACGTCGATTGTGTGCTCGACGTCATGTGACCGACTAATCTTGGGCATGGTATCGGAAAAAGCTCGGTCCGACAGTTGACGCAACCCCTCGCGTTGACTGTCGATTGCGTCAGCGACACCCGCTAACGACAACGAAGCCGTACACCTGCCCAAGCTGGCTACTTCCAACTGGCCGTGGGTATTGCTATTTTTAAGGAACAGCTGATCAGCGTCTGGACCTAGAACAGTCCTAAATGCTCGTACGAATTTAACTCCTACGTAACGTCCGGCGTCTAGATTTGGCATAATGGAAAGCCTGAGCTCCTTGGTCTCATTACAGACGGTGAAAGGTAACATTATGTGTCCGCTCAATGGTTGTGCACGTCCATCAGCCAATTTGACTCTCCTCGAGTTTACGGTAGAGAGCGATTTTCCTAGGGCGGTAGCGATTGTGAGGTCGTTAGACCCCATCACCGTCGTCGAAGCATTTGGATCATGCAGAACTTTGATCCAGAAATCGCCTATTTCCGCTTGGAGCCACCAGCGCGTTTCGTCTTCTGGCCGGTAGCCTTGGTGTTGCTCCTGCTAAACTTGAGAAATAGAATTTTGGGACTCTATTCCCTTCCCGTGCTCTTCTGGCTTCATCAAGACCATTCGGCTCCACGCTGTCTTGTTCATCATGTGGGCCTGATGTACTGGGCATATCGGGGACTCTCTAGCCCTCGGGTTCGGCATGAATCCCGTTTAGTCGCTTCCGGAAGCGTTCCCCTCATTGCAGTCAAGGCAATGGCGGCGGAAATACGCTAGCTTACTGCACCCATTACAGGATATTAGTTTGCTTGCGTCGAAGGGCGTCCTACATGGCCCTCCTTCCGCGCTTCTTCCACCGCGGACCTTTCATATTGGCTCTGCTCTGCTCTCCGAGCTTGCTCTGCGGTTTCTTTTTATGAACAAACCATCGTCCACTCTAGAGACTTCCTGGCTTGTTATTCCTGTTGCTCTTGTGCTCAGATGGTAACAGCTTTTTCAGCTGGGCGAGAATCGCATCCAGCTCCACCAGATTTTTATTTGTGGTGGATTTCTCCGATTCTACCGCTGCTACCTTTGCCTTCGAGAGAGCCTTATCTGACTTCTTTCTGGCCTTATATGCGAACTCCGGCCGCACCAGCTCCCCTTCAATGGGAGGTGGTTTGTAGAGCTTCTCGCGCTCTCGCAGCCTATTAGCTTCGCGGGCCATGTCGAACAGCTGGTCGACCGTTTGTCTATCAATTCGCTTGAACCGGCGCTGGATCCTCGGCAGCATGTTGCGGTAGATGTGATCTACCTGGTTCCTTTCGCTAGGCTTGGGGACGAGTTCTTGTATGCAATTCATGTTTTCACGCACCAGCTCGTCTTTGTCTTGGGTGCGTGAGGTATATTCAAGGATCAGCTTCTCTTAGTACGTTTCGCTGACTCCGTACCAACAGTTAATTGAGCACGTAAATTCTTCCCATTTCACCACTTTTCTTTGTTGTTGCGGTACCATTTCGCAGCGTCTTCTAGCAGCAACTGCTAGGACTCTGCAGTCATCAACGCGCTCCAAGAAGCTGTTTATGCTCTTGCTGCTGTCCCCTGAGAATTTTATTCCCCACTTTCGTACGATCTCGCCTGGATCACGTGTGGGGTTGAATGAGCGCAAAGCCTAGGACGGTTGTTCGTGGACGCACGATGCTTAGGGCCTTAAAGGTGATTTTTCTTCACATGAGTACCTTTCTAGTATCCAGGTGTCTCCTCTATCCTAAGCTCCACCCAGGGTGACGTTAGGAGCTGATTCTGGCGTCTGTGGTTGTAGTCGTGCGTCTTCCTGCTGTACCGGTGTCTCATTTGTTCAGTAGCAGGGTATATTCGTCCTGAAATTGCACACGTGGACTTGGACCTAGTGGATCCAATCGCGTATTTAAGGCTCTTTGGGACGTCATGTGGCTTATAGCATCGGTTAGCCTCGTTATCTGCGCCGCCATACTTTCCATCTGCACTTGTAGAGCTTTTATCTTGGCAATTTGTTCTGCCAGATATGTGGAAAATTACCGCGGTATATCGAATGACGTTCCATCGGTCGCTAATAGCATTATCCAATCGGATTGACTACCTCTCCAACTGGATTGGGTGCTAGATTGGGCCTCCTCTGGGGCTTTTGGCAGGTCCTCGATAGGTAGTCGGGTCGTGCGGTTGAGGTTCTCCTCAATCAGATGCGTACCTCTTTCATCAGGTAGTGCTCCTGGAGTTTTCTCTTAGACTTGGCGGATTACTTCTGTCCGCTTCACGACCTACCTTATTCGGTTACTGACGGTGTTAGTTTCTTGACTGAACTCGTCGGCCGAGTAATTTCCTAGCAGCCATCGCTGTAGGTATTCCGCCTGTTGATAGCGAGTACTGTGAAGTCGAAGTTCTATCTGCCCTAGGTGGGCTTCAATTTGTGCCGCGTTTTCAGGTCATTGCACTTATTTACTATTACACGCTATCGAACAAAAATTTCAATCTTTGGCGTCCTTTGCCTGCCTTGCGCAAGGTTATACAATTCTATTTTGCGTGGCAACAATCAAAAACTAAAATTTTGGTCAGAAGTTGAAGAAATTCGCTAATTCTCTTCTAACTTTTTGGACCGGTTCTCTTAGTCAACTCTATTATTACTCACTAGAGAACAGTCAAAGAAATTTGAAGTTAATTTTTTTAATTAATTTTGAATTTTTAATTATAGATCACTATCAACAAGAAGATAATAATAGCGAAACATCAGAAAGTGACATAAAAGAAACTGATCGAGACACAGATTCTTCCTCTTCGTCAGAAGAAGAATCTTCGGATGACGGGGATGATCACGGGAATGTTAACGAAGATGATAATGATGAGTCATTTTTGAAAATGCCAATAATTCTTTGTATAGCGGAGCTCCGCTTTTCATCGCTGAAACTATTCTAGCAATATTTTTCCTCATAGTAAGACACAAAATCACAGGCATTCTTCTCAAAGATATATTGTCATTAACGCAAATGTAAACGCTCCATTAGTAAAGCATTATTATTGTTCCAAATATATTTTAAAATTGGATGATGACGATCATTTTTGTAAATTGTGCAATGAGTATAAAAATACTTCTTAGTTTTAGAAATTCTTATTCTTATTCTAACTTGAATTAACGTTCAAAATAAATGCGTTTGAGGAAAATTTAAAATACCCTTTAAATCGAGATAAATAAACTAATTTAAATTATAAAGATATATATCATGGCGAAATTTACAAATCTTTACCTCAACTTTTTTTAGCGCGTAACAATATAAAAACTTTTACGTGCAACACAGACGGTGTTCCGATACTTAAGTCATCGAAAGTATGCATTTGGCCTTTTTATCTGATGATAAATTAGTTACCGTATAAATTAAGAATAAGAAAAGAAAATTTTATTTTTGCAGGTTTATGGTTTGGACCCATCAAACCGTTCACTAATTCATTCTTAAACTTTTTTAAGAAAAGGTATTAAAAAAATATATAAAGGGGTTATTTTGACAGTACCAAATTCTCAAAAATCTTTACAAGGGGATGATTATTAGCGGAACTTATAATCTTTCAGCTAAAGCTCACTTTTTGAATATAAATAATTATAATTCGAAAAATAGTTGTCAAAATTGCGAAATTAAAAGTGAAAGATATGACTATGTACAAATTTCTCCATTTATTAATCAGAGCACTGCGAACAACAAGCAAAACATTGATTTATACAGAAAAAGCAATAAAAGAAGGTGCTCCTGTGAATGGTGTTAAGGATTTTCCTGTTTTAAATTTAATTGTTTATGATTATATAAAATCTACCTCTATTGATGCAGTGCATTCTTTTTTCCAAGGAATTATGAAAAAATTAATGTGTATTTGGTTTGATGTAGATCATCGAACTCACCCAGCTTCTTAATTACCTACATAAATTTATAATTGAAAAAATTAAGCCTCTCACATTACCTTCATGTGTACACAGACTTTCCAGAAATGTATCCGATTATTCTTATTAGAAATCGTCAGAGTTAAAAATGTTTTTACTCGTTCACAGTTTACCTTTATTTTAAGAATTTATAACACCAATTTATTTAGAATATCTTGTATTATTAAATTATGCTATTACAATTTTAAATCTATCAAGCATAAGCGAACAAATGGTAATTAAAGCATAACATCCTTTATCAGAGTATGTAATGAATTTTGAATTTCTCTACGGAAAAAGTTCATGACTTGTAACTCACACCTTTTGCTTCAATTAAGTGACGCAATAAAGAAATTTGGACCACTTTATATTATGTCCTGCTATCCATTCGAAAATTTGAATGGAATTTTAATAAGCTATGTTCATGGATCTAAAAACGCAGAATAACAAATATGTTTCTCAGTAACAACATTTTTAACTTTACCAATTTTGAAGCAAAAATTTATAACTTCTGGCAGTAGAACGTTTTATTTCTGTAAAAGTTTAGAAAAATCAGGCACCCGTAGGTATAAATTAAAGCAGCTATTTGAGAAAGTTTTTGTAGTAGGAGTTCGCAAAAAAATTAAATCAGAGGCCTACGATGGCTCGGCCGGCAGGGTGTTGGGCTCGTAATCTGGAGGTCCCAGGTTCGATTCCCGGCCGCGGCGAATTGATACAAGCACCACTGAGGACTGTATTTTCAACAAGTGCTTTCTTAACAAAGACATCGTATGACCTTCGTCGCTGATTAGCACCAATTTAGAAGTTACAATAACAATAAAAAAAATTACATCAGTTCCTTTACATTTATTAGATCTTTTAAATAGCAATGGAATCAAAGTTAATGAACAAAAATGTCATGAATTTAACAGGCTATTAAAAATAATATGTATTATGAACCGTACTTGTATGCACAAAAAAGAAGACTAATTCTTCTTGCAAAAAATTCAAACTTAAGGATGATGTTTGTGTAGGTATTATACAGAATTTTATTACTATATGTAACTGCGAATATTTCGAAAAGTGTAACATTTGCAATAACAGCTGCAATAGCTATGTTATAATTTTGAAAAGTACCGTCGAAGAAACTTTTATATGCAATTCAAATCAAAGTTCTATTCGATCGTACTATTTTTACTTGTACAGATACTGAAAACCTCGTTGCTGTTAATATTAATGAAATACTACAGTTATACTTATACATTAAAGTCGATGAAGACGTATACATGATTGAACAAACAAATGCGAATGAAAATGAGTGATAAATATCTAAATATTATAATCATAAATCTTAAAAAATAAAATAAAAAATTAATTATGTGAATTTATTCTTATTTATGCTAGTTCTACAGTGATAAAAGATATCAACAAAAAGAAACAAATATGAACGACAATAATTTAAGAAAAATAGAGATAGACCAAAAGGTAAGGACATAACAGAGATGAAGACATAAAAAAGATGGATAAAAGGTGAGAAAATGAAGAAAGAGCATAAAAGGGAAAAGTTTTAAATTAGAAAACTATTAAAGATTTTTTGAGTTAATCAGAGAAAGCGAGAGAAAGACAAGAAAGGTGAAGGCAATTAGAGCGAAAGAAATAAGAAAATAAGAAAGTTATTAAATGCATGCAAAATAATTAAAAATATACTTACTTAAAATGTTTAAGGGTAGCCACTCGATCCCCAAACGTCAGCCGAATTTCAATTATATTTTTAGTTACTTAATCTAAATTGGTTTAACTGACGTAGAAAATTAATTTGTATTTGCCAAACTTGTGACGAATTTTTATGTCTGATAAATAATGATAAAATAAAGTTTTATCAAACCTTTCCCAAACTTTAGCAAAACGAAACCATTTATTTTGTCAAGTTTAGGTCTCATTTTTAAGTTTGGCCCAAACTTTAGAGAAAGATAATTTCTTCAAACTTTTCCGAAACTACATTATTTTTACGCGAGCATATGTGTATACGGTACATACTTTTATATTGGGTAAATGGTGGTAGGACATTGTCTAAATTTAATAGCAATATACTCGGTAAGAATCGCAATGTTAGTTTTTTAATAATAATATAATATACACTGTAAATATCCAACATCAATTCATGTATATTTATATTTCAGGCAGCTCTCCATACAAGTGTGAATTCACCTCAATACCTTTTTGAACCAAGAATGTCACAACTTGAAAACTTGGAAGCAAAGGTTAGTACATACGGTGTCAAATATACTGCTCTTTTAACTTCATTTACTATAAGATTTCTTAGAACTTTGAGATCAATGTAATTTAATAACTCTTACAAAAACTAGTAGTTTTATCTGTACAGCAAAATTAATTTTGCATTCTACAAATTCTATTTATATGCATTTTATTTTCGCAAATAGTCAAACGATAAGTACTTGGTTTTAGTCATTTCAAGTGTATACTAAAATTTATACTATCATTTCTATTGTTATTTATTTATCAAAATTAAGTTTTGATATTTTATATAAAGTATATAGATATTATTTTTAGTACTTTGTTATTGATCAAAATAACATATTACGGGAGTGTAATATGTTACACTTTTACGGGAGTTATTCGATATCTAATAATAATATTAGTAAAAGTTACTTCCAATTTGATTGTTTATAACATAAAGACAAATAAAGATAGGCACTCAAACCGAAAACAAGAAGAAACTTGAATTCAAGTAGATAGGGTTTGAAAAAAAGTTCAAATTGAATTGAAAATAAGAAAATGAAAAAATTTTAACCAACATTTAATATGAAAAATTTATTGTTTCTTTTGGCCTAATAATCTTTAATTTCTTATTTTCTTCATAACTTTGCTCTAAATTAAGCAATTTGAGTTTCTTTTTTCTCTAACCATATCTACTTGAACTCAACTTTTTTCTGGTTTTGGTTTTTGTACCTATTTGTTTCGGAACTGTAAGCGATCAAATTGGAAGTAATTTACACTGATATTATTATTAGATGTCGAATAACTCCCGTAAAAGTGGCCATCGGCAAGAGATAACTTGGCTTTCTTCACATTTTTATATTATCAAAGACATACCAACGGTAGGATAAGATCTGTTTCTCGGAGGCCAAGTACTCCCCTTATCAGTCTCTCAGACATCCATCAGCTTTTTTGCTCCACAAAATATTCGTAACGTAAACAGCGATCAGGCGCCAGTTGTCCGCGTTCGTTGTCATAAGTCTAATCACATTTTCTGGCGTGATTGCCCCTATGTCCGCTTTAACACATTGCCGCTGATCTACCCATCGCTCGCAAGCGAAGAACGTATGATCAGCTTCGTCGAAAGCCCATCCGCAGTACCTGCATTCAGGCGAAGCAAATCTGATCATCCTGTGCAAATGGCCCCGAAGTATCCATGTCCAGAGAGAAATTGGGTGAGATATAAATCTACCTCACTGTGGTTTCTCCCCTTCCACGAAGCAACCGCGGGTATGAGCCTTCGCGTCCATCGCGCCTGGGTGATGTTCGTCCATCGCGTCTGCCAGAGTTTCAGAGTTTTCGTACGTTCGTCCGTTGCAGCGTCGCCCCTCCCTGTATCCGCGCTTCGGTCATATACGCGTTTCTTTTCCACCGCGAGCAGGTCGATCGGAATCACGCCCGTAATAACGAGAACGGCGTGTGGGAACACCGTCCTGTTTGCGCACGCAATTCATAACGCGCCCATCCGCTGTATGCCCGTCGTCACCTTAGCCCATCTTTTAACGTGCAACGCGTCCGCCCAGATTTCCGCACCGTGAAGCATGATCGAGTGGGTAACGCTCATAAGTAGTCGTTGCATACTCGGTCTCAGTCCGTTCGTATTGGCCATGAGTCTGCTCAAGGCCTTCGGTTTTCCCTTGCTTTCTGTGTCATGTATTCTATGACTGTTTTAGAGTCTTTCCATAGGGCAAAATTGCCCCGTCTAGCTGACAGTATTTGATCGCCCTGGTTCCTCCGTCATTCGACTATGGCAACCCCTCAGGATCCAAGTAGCTTTGTTCTAAATGGTCCCAAGCGCTCCGAATTCGATTCGACAGTTCGGTAACTTTTTGAGTTACGAAAGTCGTCAGGAGTCGCCTTTGGGATCGGTTAACCGCGATCGGAGGCCACATAAAACAGTGTACCGAAACTCGTTACTGGGGCCCACCGCCTTGCGACGGCTAGCCTAGAGTCGTAATTCTCGGTGTGAATGCGGCGGTGTTTAGCTCACCGCCGTCGTCCGCTTTCGAACATAAGCGGCATCCGGGTCAACTTCGCTTCACCCGTCAAGCCTGCTTGTAACCACATACCCCGCAGAGTCTAACCCAATACTGGGGACACGCTGGCGTTTCACTTTCAGCTCAGAGGTATGCCAACGTGGTGCTCGGTTTTCCCAGTCCCTGCGTACCAGAGTAAAGTCATCCTGGCCCAACTGTCGACATGCGGAAGCACATCTTCCTATTACTCCCCGGATCCCCGGGGAGGTTTTGCGGTAGGTGGCCTAACGTTCGAATAAATGCAGTTTGCAGGAGAAATTCCTTTGCATTCCGTGAAGCGTTAGATCCCTCTGTTCTCGTCGTTCAGACAAGGCCGTTCAATTCAAGGGTTCTAACTATTCCACGATGGGATTCGACTGGCGTTCCCTGTTGAGGGAAGCCCTTAAGCACTCTGTACGGACTGGAGAGTCTGATGAGACAGACCAGCTTCACAGTACAGTGCTTCATGCATGATTGCCAGGGAAGTGGCCGTTTCCTCGAAACATCCGCTCTTTGACTATCATACGGGTTAAGCGTCTTTGGAGTCTGGGGTCGGTCTCTGGAGTTGTCCTCAAGTATCAGTTTAGAAGGTTCTATGTACCTTTTGGCAAACTTATTGAATGCCTGGTACAATTCCCGGCTACTCACTAGTAAACTCGGTTCGCATGGCCACGTATGGCAATGTTGCCTAACCAAGTCCACCAGAGGTTTCCGGATCTCAACTACGCAGGGACAATCGAAGAGTATGTGGTTAGAAGTTTGTTCCTCTCCACATTCACATCTCGAATCTTCGCTGAACCCGAAACGGTTCAGGTAAGACTTAAAAGATCCGTGTTCCGTTAGGAACTGCGATGTGTAGTAGTTAGGTTTTAACCACCCCTTTCGCATCCTGTCATCAACATTGCTGAAATACTTGTGTGTCTCTGAACCTTTGCCCGTGGAATCCCACCTTCTCTGCCATTGATCCATGATTTGCTTTCGAACTTCATCTTTGTCAATGGCAGTCGGGTCTTTCGAGTTTCCACTGCGGCTTCGGTCGATTGGTTCGTCTGACGGTTGGACAACTTCGCTACCCCTGATATGGTAATGAGCGACCCTCTCATCTAACAATAAGTCGATGGGAGGAGAGGCAGAGATCACCTGAAGTGCCTCATGGGAGACAGTGCTATATGCTTTCGAAGTCCAGACTAGGGTCTTCCTTTGCAAAGTAGCAAGATTTCTCCTGCTGTGACTATTAGCCTTGTTCCACCATCCTGCCGCACCGTAGGCGACAATTAGGATGAAGAGGCACTTATATATCAGACTGAGGCATCTTTATTTCATCCCCCAATTCGCGCCAGAGAGGAGATGTAGTCGACCGAGAAGGTCGAACCACTTTTTCTGCACGTTTTTAACGTGCTGAATGACTCCAAATCTCGGTTCGAACGTGACGCCCAGGTACTTCATCTCCTTAAGCATACGAATGTTTTGGCCTCTCAATTTGACTTTGGGAGGCTTGCTTGAGTCAAATTTGCCTTTCAATAAAATCATTCCCGATTTGGGGATTGATACTTCCAGTATGTGTAAATTGCACCAGTTCTCGACGATGTTAATCGTATGCTGCGCCTCTGTTTCTAGGTGACGCCGGCTTTAGCCTTCGACGATTGTTATAATGTCGTCGGCATATGCTATCAAATTGAAGCCTGCGTCATGAAACTCTTTGAGGTGTCATAGTCTAAGTTCCATCCAAGTGGACCGAAAATAGACCCCTGGGGGCAACCTTTAGTTCCTTCCTTTCGTACTTCGTCGTACGTAACTCTCATGCACACCGTTCAATCTTGGAAGTAACTTTGTATAAGGTTATAGACGGTTGTGGGACATTGTCTGTCTTTCAGCTATTTCAAAAGACTAGGCCACCACAAATTGTCAAAAGCCCCAGAGATGTCGAGTGGGAACGCTAAGACGTAGTTGCACTGGCTTTCCTCTACTATTTGCGTCAGCCTTATTATCGCATCTTCCGTCGACTTTCCTGGTGTAAAACCATATTGGTCGGTCTACGTACTGATGTGTGTGCGCTCCGATGTTTGTCCTGACTCCGAGTTCACAGGCTGTTTTAGTCGCTCTATAATGAGCCTTTCCAACGTTTTGCCCATTATGCTTAGTAAGCATATGGGCCTGTATGACATCACAGCCTGCTCAGCTTTGAGCAACGTAATTAGCATTCCCTCTTTCCATCTCTTTGGGAAGACACCATACTTGAGACAAGCATTGTATAATTTGTCAATTTCGTCTAGCAGTGGAATTGCATTTTTAAGTACCTCCGCTTCAATTCTGTCAGTACCTGGACTCTTCCCGCTTTTGTTGGTTCGAATTGCTTGAACCATTTCAAGCCGGGTGAATGGAGGTGCCTCACTCGAGATATATTCTTCCAGGCAAGCCTGTCGGATCTCATGGTGAGCATCTGTCTCTCCTGATCTGTCATCGTCTGGTACTAACTGCTGGAGCAGAGATTCGCATGTTTCCTTCCAGGTAGTTGTCGATCCGTTTATTCCTGTAATAGTATTGAGGGCTTTTGTGGTGCTCATTTTGCCCGATACAACTCGGTACGGAAGGCTCCATACGTCTTTGCTGCCTTCGAGCGTGATATAGCTCCTCCAGCTCCTCTTTCTGGACTTACTTGTTTCAGACTTATATTCTCTCTTAGCTTTTCTTACATGTTTGAGCGTTTTGTTCTGGAGTCTTTGCGATCTGGTCTCAGACGTCCCGCTTCTCTTCCTCAGGTAGAGCCATTTGCGTTCGAGTCTTTTGATTCTACATTTGAGGTGTGTCAGCCGTGGATTCCACCATGGTGCGGATTTGGAGAATCGCCTCTTCATGGGGATCGCCTTCTTACAAGCATTAATGATTGATTCTTCGAGTTTGTCGGCGTATGTGTCGACATCCCCTTTAGAATCTATCTGCAAGTCCGATAGGCGCGTCTTTTCGACTTTTAGAGCCTCTTTGAAGACTTCCCAGTCCGCTTTTCGGATATTGAAACGTGGTTTCATTATCTTTACTTGGCGAGTCGGTTGTCTCTCAAAGTCCAATGTTATGGAAATAGGTCTATGATCACTCGTACTCCAGTCCTCAACCTTCCATGCGGTTATGGAGTGGCTTAGGCTCCTGGTCACGAGTGTTACGTCTATGAAGGTTTCCCCTCTTACGCTTACACATGTGGCCTGTTGCCCTTGCCGGTTCACTACCGTAAGGTTGTGCTCGAGAATAAAGTCCTCAAGTAGTTGTCCTCTGCCATCTCTCGTTGGCGAGTCCCACCAGGTAGACTTAGCATTCGCGTCCATTGCTATAAGAACCTTTTGGTCTTTAAGCTCGGATAGAATGAGTCTAAGCTGCGTCAGATATATCCCTATGGGATCTGTGAATTGGCAGTATAAAGTGACCACATAGAAGTTGCCAAAGCGACCGCTCACCATTGAGCATACGCAGTGGCTGGTGCAGAGCTGAGAGATTTGTGTGTACGTGAGGGTACCAGAGCTATATAAAATAGCAGCCGAGGGTTTTTCCCCGGGCTTGGTCCCTACTATCGTGCCAATGCTTAGTCCAATGCCCGAGATACATCCTTTAAAGGAGTATGGTTCTTGAACTAAAGCCAAATCTACTCCTGCTCTGACCATATGTTCGCGAGTTTCGTCCATGATGTTTCTCGCACGAGCCATGTTTAGCTGGAGGATCTTAACTTTCAGGCCTCTGTTAGAGCTTAACTCTGTTGGAGGCCCGTTCGTACGAGTCCGACTCCTAACTAAACTTTTTCGATCGACAGGATTTGTGTCCAGGCGTGCCACCTTGGAGGGCCCTTTCGTTGATCCACCCTTTCGCTTTTGAGGACGCTGCCGTTCCTTATTGGAAGAGGGCATCTTTTGATGGTAAGCGCTTGTTAGCGGTCCACTCGAGTGCAATTATCTCCTAAAATTAAACGTATAAAAAGATTTCTAAGATATCCCCCGCAAGATATCGAAAATAGAGTTGAAAATATATGCGAGTGCCGGGTCCGTACGGCTGGAGAGATTCTTCTTCTTAAGACTAAACTTAACGTTTCCTACTATGTACAATATTTACAATCCTTATATTAATCTTATATCTACTATTTACACATTACACCTACTTTGTCTCTTTGAGACAGAATCTGGAATCTTGTTTTGTGCATTTCTTTTCATTACCCAATGCAATTTGTTTTTAAGTTTGATTGATTATATCCAGAGGGTTCAAATAGTGCACTGATGGATAATCATTTTTGATTTCATATTCCATCATTTGATCATAGTAGAATAATCTCCGTAGAAATCTTTATATTTACAAGGCATTAGGCCAATCTCGCTTTCGCTACCGGATCACGGCTGCTTGCCGCTCTCCGGATCTCTATTATTTACAAGATTAATTGCTTCTCGAGTTTATCTGCATTTGGCAGTTCTATTATATACAAGATTCAGGCTAGGTATGGTTCCCTGCCTTTAAGCGTTATAATCGGGTATTTCTCTCTGTGGTACTTTATTTGATGAGACTCGCCTTGGCAAACTGCTCAGGCTTTAGATCGCACTGGAATGGAATAGAGATTCTCCTTAGTTGGCGTTCGAGAATCTCCATAGGGTCCACGTAGTACCCATCGACTTTCATGCTTTCGAAATTTCCAAGTGCTAAATTGGTTCAGTTTGAGTTACCCTTACTTCTTGGTCTGTCTCCTCGCTATCCTTTTATGCTACCTTTCGAAAAATCTCCTGAAATGGAAAAACCCACCCTTACGGGTGGGTGATGAGCTCATTGTCCGAAGACCTGAGTTCTTAGCTAGGATAGTCTGGAGGCTGCCATAAGGGAGCCCAACTCTTAACTGAGTGATTGAAAGGCATAACTTCTTCTCGAGGGCCTTCGGCGAACCTACTAATCCTTGCTTAAAGAAATCGACCTGTATTTGGTTGTTCAACCCTACATTGTGCTTCGGAGGTTCCTTGGTTTTGGGAGCTGCTATGACTCCGGCCGAGGCCCTTTACCCACAGTAGTGGACCCATCACTTGCTAGGCGATAGGCGGAAATTTATTATCTACCCGAGTAAACCCGAGTTACCTGGACCATTTTCACGAAACAACTTTCTGCACAATGCTGGTTTCGCCCCTTTCGAGGCGTATGGAACGTATTACTAAGGAATTTCCCCTCAGTTGATCTCCTGCTTTGGCTTGCCAGAGACTGAGTTGAGTCCTTAAGGTACGCTGAACTCCACAATGATTTTCGAAGGCATTTTTAGGCTGTTCCCACCCCGGTATACACCGAGCCGGAACAATGTAAAAGAGTCCGGCCAAAAGGGTTTTCGACTTCACTCACTTTCGAAAATAGTGTAGTCGGCATGATCGGGCTCGGAGCTTGACGCTCTTAATGCCTTCTCGTGCGAGTTTCGGGTGCATCGAACCTACGTAAGGAAACGTCGGGAGAAATACTTTTAAAAGTCTGGAAGGCTTCCCGTCATTCAATAACACACCTCTGTGAGACATCTCGGCGGTTGCGGTCTGGGGTAAGGTCTTCCATGGCCACGGTTGCTCTGATGAATTGTATAGCCGCCAACGGCATGTGTTCAATAACTAAGCGTGTTAGTGTATCAATCATATAGCATGTTGGGCAGTTGATCGCCAACACAGGCTCGGCGAAACAACACGACTTCGAGGCGCACTAGTGGCAATCCTCTTCCTTCACTGTCGTAGGAGGTATATATCGGACTCTCGGAAGTGGGGGCCGAGTCACTCACCCTCACCCAACTCAGGGAATCTGAGAACGGATTTCCGCCACTTTGCTTTCTGTGTCACTGTGCGTATTTCGGGCCAGAAACTCAGTTTTGTATCCAGAGTCACCCCCAGATACTTGACTTTGTCTTGGACCACCACTTATTCGCCACTCACCGGTATCTCGGTATAGATCCTTCGTCTAGTTAGTAGCAGAAGTTCCATCTTTTGTAACGCAAGGTTCAGACCATGGTTTTTCATCCACCCGTTTACTCGACGCATAACCTGATTCAGTTTTAGCTAAACCAAGTGTGTGTGAGGGATGTGTCCGTCGGCATCTCCAATCGGAAGAAGCTGCCATACAGTATATTCCAGAAATCAGGCCCCAGAATATAACCCTAGGCGACTTCTGCAGTTATTCGTCTGTCTTTCCGTCCGTCAGTGGTCTCGTAAGGTGACGGTTACTCAGATAATCTTTCATTACTCGGAAAAGGTTGTCTGCCACCCGGAATGCTGTTTCCAACGCTTCCAGTATATCCACCCACCTCGCCGAGTCGAAGGCGTTCTTGACGTCCAGTGTAACCAATAAAACCAGAGGTCTACTTGCATGGAACTTAATGTTTGTCCGTCAAATATATCCTTAACCACGTTTATCGCTCCGATGGTCGAGCGCCCTTTTCGAAAACCGTACTGTCGGTCTGGTTAGTCCCTCGCATCTTTTACCGTCTGTAGAAGTCTTGGTCTTAGCATTAGCTCGTATAGTTTCCTCGTCCGTTAGGCTTTGTCAGTACTCTTTCTTGCTGTTATTTATGGCGTACCGCAAACTCTTTCTGGCCTGTCTATAGTCTTCGGAGAGAGTCATTGCGGTTTGCTGGTCGCGGGCCCAACGGGCCCAACTTCATCTGAGAGCTAAGCAATTACGTCTTATGTCCGTGATTTCACTAGTTCACCAGTAAGCCTCTCGTTTGTTCCATGAGCAACGTTTCCGCGACATAAAGGCTTGCATAATTGCTAAAGAAACTGGGTTGTTTCCCCAGCGAGCGCTTCAGCCCTGTCGTGGTTAGTTACCCCCGAGGCACCATCTGTGACAGTGGATCCCCGCAAATCAGAAACTTGTCAAGTTTGTCCAAGTTTAGTTGTTTTACGTCCCAACGAGGGGGACGCATTATACGATTGCCGTCGGACCGCGATTTGTCTGCAAGGCCGAAGGTGATGTACTGATAGTCGCTGGCTGTATAGTTCTCGATCACCCTACATGCCCTCAGCCTTGAGGTTATGTTAACTGAGACAAGGGTCACGTCGGGTTAAATCTCCTTAGCCGGGTCTTTTGTACGTCGGCGTATTTCCCTCGTTTACCACTGTCAGTTTTAGCCTTGCGGCCATTTCCAACAGCAGTCGTCCACGTCTGTTCGTCTCGGCCATTCCTACTCAATCGCGCGCGCGTAAGTCACCCACCACGATCTTGATGCCGGAGATGTCTTCGCGAGCACCACCGTTTGGGCTAAGGTAGACGCTGACAAAAGTGACAGAGCTGACTGTTGCCGAAACGTAATGCTCCCCTGATCCGCGCGCGATGATCTGAATCGCCCCCTCCCCGCGTACCCATAATGTCATTGTGCTTGTGTTGCTAGCAAGCCAGGTCGGCGTTGTCAAGTTCCGATACTGTTCTCCTGATACTCCGATTCATATTGCATTGGGGAACAGTTACCGGCATTTTGTTGTGTACGTCTTCGTTGTCGCCAATGCTGCCTTGAAGCTCGCGTCTGAACCAACAACGTGCGCAAGGCACTTATCGTCCCTTTTAGGACAGAGAAAACACTCTGGCGTGTTTTTATACGCTTAATTACTGTGCCCCTCTCAGTCAGATCGCCAGCAGCATCGACATCTATCCGGTCCTATACAGTCTTTTTTTAAGTGTCCGTACCCAAGGCATTTATGGCACCTAGGAACGCGAAGTCTAGGTCTCATGCGGCAGTTGATCCGACTGATTTTTATCTTACCCTTCTCGAGTATCGTGGTCCCTTCCCTTTCGTCAAACTCACATACCGCAAAGACATGGACCCTGTGTTCTGTGGCGGTTCCGAGTTCACGGTTAATCGCGTCTTTCACGTCATTCTCGCTTGTGACGCAGTCAATGTGAAGAAACCCCAGCGGTGTCGCAACTGTCAGATCCTTTACCTATAGACTTTTTCCGAGGGCGACCTGTAAGGTCCGTTGGAAATCTTGCTGCGATTCTTGTTTACCGACTCCGTAGCATAACTCCATCCTCTTTCGTTTTGCGGATCTTGCGCACATCGGTCTTTGTCTTTGCTGGATCCACCTTTAGACGTATGGTCCGCAAGACGTTTGCATACGTCTGCCTCTCCGTCAGTTTGATCAGGATCGTGCCTCTTCCCTGTTTAGGGTTCGGCCGATCCGATCGCCGGCTTTGGTGGGCAGTAGATGGCCTAGGTTGCGTGGCGTCTGATCGTGGTTCGACCGCGGCCGTCATCTTTATTTTTCTTGTTTTGGACGACCGTCGACCAATTCACTGTGTGGGCTGCCACTTCGTGATGGACGGCAGCTTGTTCGGGTTCAGGGGTCTCATTTACATGTTTGCGTTTCTGTTGTTGCTGAGGAGTAACCACAACCTTGCACACGTCAGCGTTTGTAATCGTCGGTTTGCGGAGCAGTTTCATTCGTTGCAGTTCGTACATCGCGACTTCAATAGAATAATTTATTCCGTTCATTCCGTCTGTGATTACGCGGCTTACATTCTTTTGAACGTTTGTTAGCCAGGTTACTGCGTTTGTTGAGCAGCTGTTCGTACAGCTTACTCTACGCAGCCTCCCAGCTATTGGGCGACCCTCCGATCTGTCGGAGAAGAACCTGTTTTTCTATAAGAACTTGTCACTATAAGTTTAAGCTTTCCCTCCTTCACCCAAATGTGTAAGAAAATGTTAGTAGTGGTCAGAAAAATTACCAAGCAGTATATAAGTTTATAAGGGTCTCCGCATTCATACAAGACAATCTCTTTTATAGAGACGCCTTTCACTCATAACCCGCTTGGAACAACAGTAAAGATTTAACCATTTGATGTATATAGATTTCGTATTTGGGAAAATTTTGTACGGCACTTTACAGATTAACTCACTTTCACGGATTATGACTTAAATTTACATTTAAAAAATAACATTATAAAAGTACAATCATTAGTTCATAATCAGCTTCCTTCCGAGATATAAGAATATATTTAAATATTCGTGATACAAAATTGGTTACATTAATGAAAAACCAGATAACTTTGAAAATCCTGTTGAGTTCTCTTTTGGAGATTCTTGCAATATACATTGCGATATAGAAGGATGTAATAATATTGCTATTATTCGATGTGTTTGGTGTAAGAAGTCTTTATGTTTTAAGCACTTTTTTGAAGAAAATCATTGTTGTAAACAATATGAAGAATAAGATACTGCTATTTTATCATGGAAGCAGATTATAGAAAAAATAAACTTCTAATAAAAAATAATTTCGATTCAGTTCCATTAGTAAATGTGAATAAATATTATGTTATATTAAATACGTAACTATTAATGGTGAATTTTATGACGCTTTTTACACTACTGCACAAAACGAACGTCTTCAGCATCGTCATACACTGATTTGTTGGTACAAACTCACAATTACGAAAATGACATAGAACTTCATCTTGAACTATTTTTAGCCTCACAGTCCTTGAAATCTTTTTGGAATTGATTAATTTATCATGTTTTATATGCGGTCAATTATTTTAATAGGTGTTTTATAATGCTTGGGGTGGTAACGAAAAAAAATGCTAAAACACGTCAATTAAAGTATTAGACAAATTAAACGAAAACGCATTTTTATTTTTTTGAGGTCATATCTTGGTTTTTTTAATGAAAAAAAGCATAAAAGGTCTAGTTTTTCTTAAATATAAAATAAGGGTTGCAATTCCTTAGGTGATAGATATATCTTATATTTTACGTTTCGTGTGACAAATATTTTAAAGCCGAGATATAACAAAAAATCTATTTTCGGGGTAAAATTTAGGGATTGATATCACCCCTTAAAAGAGGATGTCGGCACAAAAAAATACGTATCTGTTACTTTTTCTAGTACATATCACAGAATGGTTGAAATCGGTGGGTGGGTTCTTCTTTAGGTACCTTCTTTAGTAAAGAACTTAAAGAAAAACATGCTCTTTTGCAGGAATTGCTCGACAAAGAAAAAATCTATAAAATCTAATAGGAAAACATATGATAGTATTACAACAGCAAATCATATTTTGGTTGTAGCGGAATCAATGAGAATACCAAAAATCATTGTTAAAAAAAATATTAACGATAAAACAAACTAAAAAAAGATAGTATATTAAAATATTAAATTAAAGAAAAAACCACTCAAACAAAGAAATTAAATATATGCAAAGCAAATGAAATACATATAAACTGTATGAATATAGAATCTGTCAAAGCGGCAGAACAAGTATTAAACACGAAACTTGCCAACTCATGTAAAATCGAAAAAGAATAGCTGGCACGACCCATCGTTAAAATAGTAGAAATATAGAATATTTTGAAATTAGATAACAAAGCTATTGAAATAGATATAAATTCTAGAAATATTAAAAAAATTCTAAAATCGAATTATAATAGAAGAAACGAAAAACAAGTGTCATTATGGAAATAACATCAGACATGTATAAATTGTGACATTGTAGTTACACTACATGTCACTTAGAAATAACTAGCGAGACAAGGTATAGTATAGCACCTGTCAAGCTTACTATGCGAAGTAAGCGTGCTATACATACCAATTGAGTCCTATTAGACACACATATGCGAATGTGTGCAACCGATATAGGCTTACAGTGCGTAGTAAGCAGGAGAACCCGAAGCAAAGGAGATGCGACTCCTGACTGCGCACAATGGCACACACACACACACACTGCTCCGTTGATCCAGCATCCTTATGTCTTCTCCAGCACCAGTAATGACCCGTACCATATCCCCAGGTCCCATCCAGCCTTGATTGCCCTCTCCAGCACCCAAGAGAAGCCTCCGAGGTTGAGCAGCCCAGGTGAAGACTCCAGGCCTTGGAATGAGGTAGCGCCCTTGCGCTCAAGCCATGGTGTACTGCCAATCAGAGTACCTGAAACGGTAATTAATTAATAAGTTGGTCGACTACTAAGGAACGAGGATGGAGAAGCTATAACCAGGCATAGCTTCTCCCAGGTATGTCAGCAGGACCAAAAGGAAAGGAGATGACATGACTAGTTGAGGTTATGGCAGACACAAACAAACATCTATATAGAGCCCGAGGAAAGTAGGTAAATTACCTTGGCGGCACTCCATAGGACGACGATGATTCACCGCTGCCTGGCTCCGCTCATTGAGGGCGTTGAGAGGCTATACGGCACCTGCAACGAAGAAACTCGAGGGGCTCGATTTAGCTTAAAATCGAGGTAAACAGGAACGATTTAAACGCTTACCTCGCAGATAGTATTCTCAGCAGGGCTGCAGTTACTCAATCGCCATCCAGCTCCACGAAGTCAACGTCGTCGACGACATCTCCGTCGAGGCAGCGAAATCACGGCCCGAGCGGCCAGTACGAACTGAGCCGAGCGCGCACGACTCGAGACGCGAGAGTAGGCGCGCCTGCGCAATACGCCGAGGGAAAACTCTCTCGCTTCGTGCGTGCCGATACTCGACAGACTGCGACCGACCACCGATCGTGCAACCCGGAAATACCGCAATTTTTACAAACCACGTGTGTGTCCGAGGGACCCAGGAGACGAGCGTCCAGGTGAGCCGTGCTCCTTCCTCCCAAATCCAGCTTCCTTTCAGTGTGTGTGCGCGACGCGTGGTTAGGTGCGGGACGGCCCGCAATCGCGCGAACGCGAGCGACCGCGGCCAAAGTGACAGGCAACTTTGAACGGCAAAGCCGCTGCTTTGCCGTGTAACACGTGTAATACTTACGAGCACATTAAGTGCAATAAACCTGCAATCTCCTTTTACGAAGTTGTTTAATTTGTATTTTAACCGTGACTCCACCCTAATCCCCAGTGGACACGTCACATGGCGACCGTGACTTTTTGATCCGAAAAAAATTGTGATCGTGGACTTCGGGATTTTTTTCAAGTATTAATCCGCCATTGCGCACACACAGAGGAAGCGTCGTAAGTGGTTTTGGACGGCCATTTTAATTTCGACCACGTGTAACCAGATTTTGATTTTTTGTAATAAATTCAAGTTTGGTTAATAGAAATTGTTGTTATTAGTGAATTATCTACAAAATTCGGTGAGTCTATTCCATATTATTTGGTTTGAAATTTTTTTCTGCATATTGTTCTTTTTTGTATATAATAGCAATAGTTTTATTTTTCCCTTTATAAATATAAATTTTGCAATTAGTTTTATTCCCTTCTAGCTCCAAAATATTTGATTTTGTTTAAATGCTTTTTGAAGTTTGTGAAATTAAATTACATTAAAAGTTATATGAGTAAGAGAATTTTGGAGTACGAGTAAGTACTTAGTAAATTTTCATTTCAAGCTACGTTCTCAACTTAGAAAAAGAAAAGTAAGGAAAATGTTTTTTTTTTTTAAGTTTATTACAATTAATTATTGTTAAAAATTAGCAGTCAAAGTTAATATTGTACCCTGTAGTTATAAATTCAAGGGTCAAATAGCAAATATCGCAGTTACTTGATTTACTCAACAAGTAATTTTTGTGAAAATTTTTGTTTACAATTAAATTGAGATTTTTATTATAAATAACCATTCTTTCAGTTAATTAGAACCTTTAGCCACCAAAATTATATTCAATTTAATTTATTTTTGAACAAAATTCGACCCTTCAAATATTGAGAACGATAGCCAACCAAGTGTATATACAGTTATACAGTGTTAAGATAGTAATATTTAATTGCTGTACGCTTATTAATTTTGAAATTGCATTAACAAGTAACATTTCACTATTTATTTGCATTGTATATATATCTTTTTAAGAATCGTAACCCATCTAGCACCATTGTAACCTAATCCAGCACCATATATACCCATATATACCCAATACGCTTAAATATTTCAAGCTTGGCTGTAAATTCTTCACTTATACGCTTGCCTTTCACTCAAGTTAGTTGTTGTGAATTCTTGCGTAGGTACTTAATTAGTTTTTGTTGATAAATTTGGTCATAACAGTATCGACAAAAATAATTTAACAATTTTTTTTGCTTTTGGCATGTTGTGCGCTTAAATTAACAATACTGACTGTTAGTGTATTGTATAATTTTAATTGCTTAATAACTAAAATTTAGTTTTGTTATTATTTTTATTTGCTTGCTCATAAATTAGTTTGCTTAAAATTAAAGCAATTTGATAATTTCATGCTTGCATAATTTTAAGTAATTATTAAGTCAAAATTTTGTTTTTTTTTTAAGAAATTAAGCTACAATTGAGCTGTTTAGAAATAAATTTAATTTTTTGTGATTGACTACATGTTGTATTGAGCTGCACTTAGTATTAAATTTTTTTTTTGACGAAATAGCGTGAATTAATTTACGTGTCCTAAGAAATCCTCAAAATGTCAGAACTAAATGGTAGTTTGACTCTGCATACGTTGGCAGAGGAGGATTATACTAGGTTATCGTTGGAAGAGGGCATCCAGCGGATACGGCAAAATGTTTTTCATTGTAGTAATCAAGAAATACTACAATACGCCGATCTAAAAAATTTAAACGCCACAGATTCCATGTATAATATAAGGAATCGAGTAGAAAGATATGAAACACGGAAATGTTTCGGGTTAGCGGCGGCATATTGGGATCCTGAAGTAGACGAGGCGAATTTCGTTCCATTGGATATACCCGGTAATAGAAATTTGAATTTAACCTCGGAAGGGGAAAACTACTTAGCTGGCACATGGAGGAATCCGTCCGTCATGCGGCCAGTAAGTAGGGGAATTACAGCGGGAAATCCTACGGTACCAATGGATAACATGGAAGTGCACAGTGGTGCTTACCCACGTATTCATGGGCAATTGCCGACAGGTCAAACATTGGGACCATATGCAGATCCGTTAACTTTCAACAATTCGCGGAATTCGACAGCACTGATTGGCGGAGAAAATGTGGTAATAACAAATGCTAATGTTAGATTACATTTGAACTTCCCATTGCCCACTTCAACATCAGAACCTCTCCAGCACCAATTATGAATACCGGAAAAGCCCATCCAGCACCATCCAAAAACAAGAAAATTCCCCTCCAGCACCACTCCAGCTTCCTATTACCAGTCCGAATTATTGTATAATCCCCGTGTACATAATTATTCCCGTGAATATGTGGACAAGCAAAGTTTTAATCAAGGAAATAAGTGTAATGTGTACGATAGCGTTGAATTTCCTAGAAACGAAAATTCTAGTCGAGAATCCCGCTATGTAAACAGTGAGACTCGTTCGAGCGACCTTGTTTACGCTCGCGAAGTGGCCAAGGGCAGCGCCGCGTCGGGCGAGAAAGCAATAAAAGCAACGACATTGGCAGCGAGAGTATCGAAACTCGTACCTTTTCTGTATTTCGGTTGCCGCGATAGAAAATCACGAAGGTGCGATCAATCGGTGTCATTGAGGACGGGCTGCTCTGAATCGGAGCTAGACGTCGACAGGATTGGATCAGCATCCGCGATCAATCGGTGTCATCGAGACGGGCTGCTCTGAATCGGAGCTAGACGTCGACAGGATTGGATCAGCATCCGCGATCAATCGGTGTCATCGAGACGGGCTGCTCTGTATCGGAGCTAGACGTCGACAGGATTGGATCAGCATCCGCGATCAATCGGTGTCATTGAGGACGGGCTGCTCTGAATCGGAGCTAGACGTCGACAGGATTGGATCAGCATCCGCGATCAATCGGTGTCATCGAGACGGGCTGCTCTGTATCGGAGCTAGACGTCGACAGGATTGGATCGGCATCGCCACATGATGACGACATAGGACCTCGAGATGGCCAAAACGGAGATGAATTCTCCGCCATAGTTGTCACCAGGTGAGATTTCTTTTGTGCGCAGTACATGCCGAAGATAGCAGAAAACGCCCCTTCCGAACCCCGCCAAACCACCCCATCGAGGCCTGTCCGGAGTGCCACGACAAGCCCTAAAGGATTCACCCTAAATAGGGAAATGTAGAATTTTTTTTTAATTTTATTAAATTAGTAAAACTTATTGAAATATGACTTATATTTTACTCCCTTAAGACCCACACCGTTCCCAAATATAGAAAAAATATATACACAATGTTAGTTAGTACAATAGTTAATTGATAAATTCAAAATTAATGACCCGTACCATATCCCCAGGTCCCATCCAGCCTTGATTGCCCTCTCCAGCACCCAAGAGAAGCCTCCGAGGTTGAGCAGCCCAGGTGAAGACTCCAGGCCTTGGAATGAGGTAGCGCCCTTACGCTCAAGCCATGGTGTACTGCCAATCAGAGTACCTGAAACGGTAATTAATTAATAAGTTGGTCGACTACTAAGGAACGAGGATGGAGAAGCTATAACCAGGCATAGCTTCTCCCAGGTATGTCAGCAGGACCAAAAGGAAAGGAGATGACATGACTAGTTGAGGTTATGGCAGACACAAACAAACATCTATATAGAGCCCGAGGAAAGTAGGTAAATTACCTTGGCGGCACTCCATAGGACGACGACGATTCACCGCTGCCTGGCTCCGCTCATGGAGGGCTGTTATGAGACGCCGATGTGCTCCAGCTGTCCGGACACTCCGAGCCGAAGATCCCGTATTGATAACATACGGCACCTGCAACGAAGAAACTCGAGGGGCTCGATTTAGCTTAAAATCGAGGTAAACAGGAACGATTTAAACGCTTACCTCGCAGATAGTATTCTCAGCAGGGCTGCAGTTACTCAATCGCCATCCAGCACCACGAAGTCAACGTCGTCGACGACATCTCCGTCGAGGCAGCGAAATCACGGCCCGAGCGGCCAGTACGAACTGAGCCGAGCGCGCACGACTCGAGACGCGAGAGTAGGCGCGCCTGCGCAATACCCCGAGGGAAAACTCTCTCGCTTCGTGCGTGCCGATACTCAACAGACTGCGACCGACCACCGATCGTGCAACCCGGAAATACCGCAATTTTTACAAACCACGTGTGTGTCCGAGGGACCCAGCAGACGAGCGTCCAGGTGAGCCGTGCTCCTTCCTCCCAAATCCAGCTTCCTTTCAGTGTGTGTGCGCGACGCGTGGTTAGGTGCGGGACGGCCCGCAATCGCGCGAACGCGGCCAAAGTGACAGGCAACTTTGAACGGCAAAGCCGCTGCTTTGCCGTGTAACACGTGTAATACTTACGAGCACATTAAGTGCAATAAACCTGCAATCTCCTTTTACGAAGTTGTTTAATTTGTATTTTAACCGTGACTCCACCCTAATCCCCAGTGGACACGTCACAAAATATACAAAATAAATTGGAGATAGGATTTTTGTGGGTTTTCAAAGCTGTTGAGTTTTTGATATAATAAATGTTAAACCGTATTTTAATTGTACCAGATATGGACACAATGGTTATAATTATAAAAACTACAGTATGTTTGCAGAAAATCATTTAACTAAAAATTGTGACAATAATAAATTATATATTGTGCACATTGTAAGTTTAACAATAATAAATTTAATAAAAAATATAATGAGGAACGTGTCGTGATGACAGTGAAACATGTGAAATTTTAAAAATAAGAACTTTATTAATATGTCAGATTATATTGATAAACCTAACTTTCCAAGATATGTTGGTAATATAAATGATTTTATCAAAAGATCGCAGATTATATGTGCAATGAATAGTAATAAAACAACAACCAGCGTAAATAAGAGGGAGACTACAATGTCTTTAAGATCAATGAGTTCTAGATCTGCAAGCTCGTCATCGGTTTTCATAAATGAATAATGATCTGGAAATATGTAAAACAACTTTAGATGGAATAAATGACTCAAGGGGACGCCAAAGCCACTTTAGAAATTCAAACTTCGCGCCAAAAACTATGTAAATAAATATTTTAAATAAAAAAAAGAGTTGTCCCCCCTAGCTATCATACAAAGCAACATTTCTGACAAGAGAGACTATATATAATATTGTTTCGTTTTTCTGAAAACTTTGACCTACTGAACAAAGAGGTTATGTTTCACCATTTTTTAGTAGGTCAAAGTTTTCAGAAAAACGAAACAATATTATTTACTCTCAGTTGGCAGAAATATTGCTTTTTATGATAGCTAGGGGGGGGGAACTCTTTTTTTTATTTAAAATAATTAGTTTTACAATAAACACGGAATAATCGATTACGTTTGCGGCGCGAAATTTGAATTTCTAAAGTGGCTTTGGCGTCCCCTTAAATAATATATTGAAAATAAATTAAAATTATAATCTAATCATGTATATAAATATCGGAAGCCTTAATGCTAATTTACCAAAGTTGGAATGTTCAGTTAATAGTTTGGTCTCAAAACCTTGTGTGATAGTTTGTACAGAAACGTGGAGATTGACATGTCCTCAGATACTTAACTTGCAGAGGTACAAAATGTATTATAATAATAGTTGTAAAAATAAATCAGATGCAGTTGCTGCGCACATTCTAGATCATTAAACTCCAGGTTAAAAGTAATTAATAACAATGTAGTTATAACAGCGCGGTATATTTATTTTCGATTTATAAACTTTTTATTAATTCATATATATTGGTAAAAATCATTTAAATGTAGGTGATTTTAATATATAAATATAATGGATAATAACATATTAAGTCAAGAACTGCTAGATAATTTTCTAGAGAGATTGTATGTTCCAAATTTTGTAGGTGTCACTAGACTTTCTAATAATAACTTTATAATAGGAACCTGTATAAATAATTTTTTTATAAAAACTATCTCCCAGAATTATAACATATATTTATTTATTTTTATTTATTTATTATAATCCTTTACCTGTCGGCTTAGGACTTCATATTACATATTTCATATTACATACACTTACAAAGTATTTGACAATCATTTATACCACATTTACATCAACACATTCTCTTCTTAATTGCATTACAGATTTTAATAACGCCATACCGCTTGCATTCTGATCTAACACAGAGTTTATCTCTCCATCAAATTTTATTTTACCAACACATTTCTTCAATATATGTTCTAACGTTTCTTTCTCATTCTTACATAGTCTACATACCATTTCATTCTCATTTAACCAGTACATATTAGCATTCTCCTCATTCCCCAATCTAAATCTAGCCAATAAACTAACTTCTTTACCTTTTAGCCCTTTGGTCAAGTATTCAGGTACATTTCGGTTATTATATACTTATATCTACTACAGCTTTTCGATAACTCTATTCTATTAAGTCTATACTCTCTGTCAATTAACTGCAATTTTGTATACACAACCTTTACTAAATTTTCCTTCTCTAACCTTAGCCTATCTCTTTCTGCTTTACCTAGATTTACTTTTTCCCAACACTTATCTCTTTGCAATTCCCATTTCCCTTTTGTGCCTATCTGTTTACCTTTTTCTATTTCAACTATACATTCCTTAACTAATACTTTATTTGACATTCTGGCTTTTTCTTCATAGGTCACCGCTCTTTTCACAGCTTTTATGTTAGTAGCTATTTGTTTTGTTTCTTCCATTAAATTAATAAATAGTCACTGTCCGTTTACCTAATCCTAGCACCCACTTTAAGTATTTTCTTTGAACATATCTAATTCAGACTCTTGCCCCAAATCTCTGACCCATACAGTCCCTACAGATTCAACTAATGCTGTGTACATTTAATTCTCCTGTTATAAGAATTTTTAAATAATCGTTCCCCTATACTCCAAGTGTTTCTCATTACCACCTCAGCTTTTCTTTTAATTCTTTAATTTGACTTTCACTACCACCATTCTTTTGTAAAATATATCCTAAATATTTTATCTCTTTTACTTCCTCTATCTCCTTATCCTCCCATTGCCACTTTCTTAATTTTTTCTTTCCTTTACCCTTTTCAAATACAATAATCTTTGACTTTTCTGGACTTAAATCTAAATCCTTTTTCTTTAAATATATATTGAGTCTCTTTAACATACTGTCTAACTCACCCTTACTTGTTGCCAATAAGGCTATATCATCTGCATAAGTAATGGACCATATTTTCGATTTTCCTACCACTATACCCCCTGATTGGCCTTTTTTTAATTCATTTTCTAAGTCGTGTAGATAAATATTAAATAGACTTGGACTGAGAGGACACCCCTGTCTTACCCCCCTTGAAGTCCAGAACTCCGAGGTTATTTACCATTTATCCTGACTTTATTTATAGTTTCCTCATACGTTTGTAAAATTCTATTTTTCAATCTATTTTCAATATTTAACTGTTCCATACATCTTCCTAACTTCTTTCTGTTTACTTTGTCAAAAGCTCCTTTTAAATCCCCAAAAAATACAAATAATTTCCCTCCTTTTTTCTGTACCTCTCTATTTATTAAAAAATTCAAAATATAGATACAATCAATCGTCCCCCTTCCCTTCCTAAATCCAAATTGAGTTTCACTTAATTTTCCCTCAATCATTTTGTCTAACCTATCGTTCATAATACCTAAATAAATCTTATACGCAGTGTCCAATATAGTAATACCTCTATAATTTTTTACATTAGTTTTATCCCCTTTTTTAAATACCGGGCTTACTATACCTATTTTCCAATTGTCTACCATACCCCCCTTATTCCATATTAACCTAACCAACTTTTTGTATGCTTCTGCTACTCCTGGTGTTGCAAATATCCACGCCTCATTTTCAATACCATCTTCGCCTACCGCTTTATTTTTCTTTAAACCTACTATTTGGTTATAAAATTCTTGATCCTGTATGTTATTTTCTTCCACCTTTGAACAACCTGCTTCTTCAGTCAGTTTTTGTACAATTTTAGTATTAGTTCCTTCTAAAGTATCTATAAAATGATTCTTCCAATCCTCGAGTTTTATTCCATCATCAATTCCTTCTCCTTTCTTTCTTCTTTTATTAATATATTTCCATGCGTCCGCTTCCGTTTTTATGTGTTTTAATTCTTCTTCTTCTTCTTTTCGTGCTCTTTCTTCTTTATCTTACACCATTCCTTGTATTTTTTCTTTTCTGCTAGATATTGTGCTCTTGTAATTTGTCCTCTTTTAAATTCTCTTAATTTCATTCTAACTTCTCTTTTATTAATTTTCCAGTCCTTATCATGCCAGATTCTTTCTCCTAATTTCCAAAATTTTATATTTTTTGATACTACCTTTTTTGATCTATTTATTTTAGTTTTCATCTCACTCCACAACACATTTATTTCGTCTTTGTTGCAATTCCAGTCTTTTAAGTTATCAACATAATGTTTAATTCCGTCCTCATTCCAAACCGCTTTCTTTACACTAATGCCATTTTGACATATTTTCTTTCTATTTACAACACCTTCAATTTTCACTAACAATGGCAAATGGTCCGATTCAGTTCTGTTTTCTATGTTTAAACTTATCACTTTTCTAAACATTTCGGTATTTACAATCGCGTAATCTATTACTGAACTACCTCGTTCACCTATGTACGTCCACTCACCATTCTCTTGAACTTCCTTACATCCATTCATAATCATCCATCCTCTTTTACTGAGTTCTTTTAACAACAGCTTACCTTCTTTATTTATGTTATTGTCTTTCGATTGTCTTACATATCTGCTTTTGTCCTGTTCATTTATTATTCCTCCTTCTCTTCCCGTTTTTGCGTTAAAATCTCCACCAATTAGTAAATTATTTTCTTCTTTTTCATTTATTATTTCACTTAGCTTCTGAAATAGTCTCTCGTTATCTTTACTATATACCGTACATATTTGCCATATTTCTTTATTTACTTCTATTTTTCTGATTACTAAATTTCTATCACTTACAGGTTCATACACTTCGTTCAGTTGTTTTCTAATTCCTGTTATAATTCCTCCCATAGGTCTACCTTTTTTCTTCTCTCTTATCGCCGGTACACACATCCAGTTAAATTCTTTAGGCATTTTATTTTTTAATCTGTTCCAGTCCTTGTCATCCACCCAAGTCTCTATCAGTCCAATAAAATCACAGTCACATAGAAAATTCCACACTTCACAACATTTGTTTTTTACACCCGCAATATTCCAAAAACACACTTTTATATTAGAAGTTCCTAAGTCGACGTTTAATGAAAATTTTCATTTAAATTTTGTGATTTCTCTGCATAGTCCTCTTTTTCTTCAAATAAGTTTTTTTCTTCATTCCATTTTAACCATTTGTTATTTACACAAAGTTTCATATAACCTACTCTTACAATACATCCTTCTTGTTTTTTTCTTTTAGCACATTCTCTCACTTTATTTTGTATCTCCCTCTCTTTCCACGTAAGATCATCGTTAATATAAATTTTTTCGTTACCTAACCTTCTTTTATTGATCATCACTTCCTTTTTCATTCCAACACTTTCAATTTCTGCTACGATAATTTTTTTGTTTCCACTCGGGTTTACGTAAAACGCATTAGTAATATTTGTTTCTACATTAATTTTCTCTCTAAGCAATGTCTGTACTTCCTTTTTTAAATTTACGGGATCAAGGTCAACACCTTTAATTACAATGTTTCTTCTTTTTTCCTCTCGTAATCTCTTCTCTCTTTCAAATTCCAGTCTATGTATTCTTGTACGCAGTTCATCTCTTTCCTTATTCCAATCTTCTCTCTCTTTTTCATGTTTTTCATTCATAACCTTCATTTCCTTCATTATTTCTTTCCAACGCTCTTCGTTTCTTTTATCACTTTTCTCACTTTTATCAATCAATTTTTTAATGTCCGCTTTACAACTGTCCATCGCTTTCATAATTTTATCTAGCGCAATTTCACTTTTGTCCTTTGCCATCCTGGTAGTTGGTTTTTGCAGGTTAACTGAGCCCGTATTTTTTGGTCTACCGAGTGCCGGCATGCCAACCTAACCTCTCTTAATCTATCGCTACACTTTTACTGTTTTCTTACCAGCACAGACTTTACTTTTACTAATTTATTACTCACTATGTTCAATGAATTACTATATTTAACTTTATCCACTTTTATCGGAATTAACTATACGTATATGCCTATCTTTTCGTTACATTTAGCAGGGTTAAGTCGAACACGTGTTGCTCGTACAACCGCCGCCATCTTCCCTCAAAACCTTGTGTGATAGTTTGTACAGAAACGTGGAGATTGACATGTCCTCAGATACTTAACTTGCAGAGGTACAAAATGTATTATAATAATAGTTGTAAAAATAAATCAGATGCAGTTGCTGCGCACATTCTAGATCATTAAACTCCAGGTTAAAAGTAATTAATAACAATGTAGTTATAACAGCGCGGTATATTTATTTTCGATTTATAAACTTTTTATTAATTCATATATATTGGTAAAAATCATTTAAATGTAGGTGATTTTAATATATAAATATAATGGATAATAACATATTAAGTCAAGAACTGCTAGATAATTTTCTAGAGAGATTGTATGTTCCAAATTTTGTAGGTGTCACTAGACTTTCTAATAATAACTTTATAATAGGAACCTGTATAAATAATTTTTTTATAAAAACTATCTCCCAGAATTATAACATATAAAAAATTGATAATTCGTTTACGGACCATTATCCTCTTATTATGACTATTAAAAATACTTTTGATGAAAAAGCTAATAAAATAGTACTGAACAGACTTAATTATAATAATAAGCTAATTAAAATAGCAAGCAAAATAAATTGGAATAATATAATGAAAATTGAAAATCCTGGTATGGGTACTAACTTATTAATAAAATAGTTATGTCAATGTATAATAGCGTCAAATAGTAGTAAATTAAACAAAACTAACTAAAAATAATAAACCTAGAAAGAGCTGGATAACCAAAACGATTATAGCATCATGTAAGAAAAAAGAACTATTATATAAAGCATAGAAAAATAATCCTGAAAATAATCAAATAAAAAACAAATTTAAAAATTATGTTAAAACTTTAGATAAAGTAATCAAAGAAGCTTAACTAAAGTATGAACAATATTTATTTACAATTAATCATAATAATCCTAAAAACTTATGGACTATAATTAATAAAATATTGGGTAAATATACAAATAAAAGTAATGAAATTGTGAGTAGAAAAGAAGTTGCAAATGAACTGAATGATTTCTTTAGTAATATTGGTATAAAATAAGAAACATAATTATAGTAAACTTAAAGTTAAATTAGGTGGGATGCATGAAATAAATACGAAAGCCTTGAAAACCATCGCAGATCATATACTGGAACCACTAGCCCACATTTTTAATCTTTCGATAGAAAAATCAATTTGGTCCAAAGCACTCAAAAGTGCAGAAGTTATACATATCTTTAAATCAGGAAATATTCATAATGCAACAATTTATAGGCCTATCTCATTAATATCAAATGTGGCAAAACTTTTTGAAAATTAAGGCAATTCATAACAGGATTTATAAATTTATTATGAAAAATGAAATTCTGGCTATAAATCAATTTGGTTTTGTTTGAAATATGGGTACAAAGTATGCATTAAATTATTTAAGAAATATTATTTACAGTAACTTAGATAACAGTAAACCCATAATAGCACCTTTTTTGTATCTAGCCAAATATTTCATTAAATAAATTATATAATTTGGAATAAGAGGATGTGCACTTAGACTGATTAAAAGTTATTTATCTAATGTAAAACAGATAGTGAAATTAAAAAATATTAAAAGTGATACTAGTCTTGTAACAACAGGGATTATTCCCACAGGGAACAAATTTAGGACCACTCTTATTCCTTTTATACATTGTAACGTACGATCCAAGATCATGTTGTATCTTCGTATACCACGCAATACTTCAATTATCGCAGCAAAACCATTCGCGATGGTGCTATAAATAACTGAGCGTCATATTGCATCCGGTCCGATCGACAACGAACATCGTTGACGTCGCGCTGACTCGCGCTGACCGCGCAGCCTTCACGGAAAGCTACTCGGACGCGATTCGTCCAATAAGCTATAGATACTTGTTGCCAGGCCAATATTGCAACCATAGCAATTTTGGCACTGCCCACGGAGTATCTACGGAAAAACCCCGAATCCACGCAGCAAAGAAACCCTGACTCCAGGAGCCTCCCACCACAGGCGGAACGCTCCTCGAGCAGCTGATCCGCCGAATTCATGGCAGAACAGATCCAGCGCCCAGGCCAGGTGGTCACACACGGAGAAGAACCGACGCCCCGAGCAGGCAGACGCAGAACAGATCCATCGCCCACACGAGGCGGACGCAGAGAAGAACCGACGCCCCGACCAGGCAGTCGTAGAACAGACCCAGCGCCCAGACGAGGCGGTTACACTCAGAGAAGAAAGCAGAAGAGAAAATGAATATATATACACTTCGGGAGCAAAAGGCGATTATTCCCTTGGATGAATTACTGCCCTTGCTAAAACTCGGGCAGCAACTTTCCCAGGAATAAACTACTATTTTACTCCTAAGTGCATAAATAACTATTAAATATGTTAGCAAAATTGTTTTCATAACTTTTGGAAAATGATAGTGTGCCTGAAACATTACAAATATCTTGGAATAAATATAGATTATAATATAAAATGGAATAGATATATTGATTACATAGTGAATAAAACTAAATACCTTACATATGTGTTAGTCAAATTTGCTAAACTATTAAATACAGAAACTTTAATTACTTAATACTTTGCACTTTTTTACAGCACTACAACTTATGGTATTATAGCCTGAGAAAGTCTTTATAAAAATAGTTTAAATTTATTATCTAGAACTCAAATCAGGCTGATTAAAATTGTTAGTAAAAATTCGTTTTTAATAAAAAATTACCCGTTAAACTTGGAAAATACTTTCAAACTCGAAGCAATAGCATATCACTACAAAAATCTGAAAGAATTATTTGATCAAAAATCTCTTAGACTAGAAATAATAGTATCAAAATGCCTAAATTCAGAAAAACTATAAGTAATACAAATAGTTTTTTTGTTAATATACGTATCTGTAATGAATTATCGAATGAATTAAAAAATTTAACTTATAGTAAGGAAAATATTAAGATGAAACTTAAAAATTGAATCATTTCTAATCATATGATATAAATCCATGAATTGTAATAATATAGAGAATATTGAATGCAACAAAATCTCAACATATCTTTCTAACATAATGAAGCAATTAAACCACCCTGGTAGAAAATTATATTGTATACTGCATAGAACTGTCTAGTTTAATGTCGTACTAGATAGATCTATGTAGTGAAACTGTGTAGATCTACACCGTTTTGTAACGCCCGTACTATATAGTTTCATTGATAAAACTACGTAAGCAAAATTAATCTAGTTTTATGTCGGCAAACTATGATGGCCTTTATAGTTTTATGTTGTATTATTTTTACGCAAAAATTTCTAACCTATAACTTTATTATAGAATAAATTATATATACAAAACAATATTTAATCGACTTTTAATTAACTTATTAAATTTAATAAATGATAAACATTGTCTTTACCGCTAATACTTACTCTATTATATGTAGTACGGTTTACAACAAAGAGCTGTCAAACGTTCGTACAATCTAAGTATAAATCATATATTAGTTATAATATTATATATTGAAATACAATTATTCTTCACTTTATTTTCAATTTATTTATAAATTTTTGTTACATAAACATTATACTTAAAATTACATAACATTGTAATCAACATAACGTAAACATTGTAATTTATGATGCAATAGTTATAGATTACATTTTACAATAATATCGCTTTGTAATATATCATCTTTACTTATGTCTGGTGGAATAAAAATTATTGGTGAAGGACTTGAACCAGTATCAGGAGTTACAGGAACACAATTGATTTCTGCTAACGGCTTTCTTGCTTTAGATCAGTTTCCATCCCAGTCTTTAGCATTGGTAAGGCAAATACCTAATTTACTAAAGAATTCTTTGTCACACAACTCTAAATTGTGGTTTAACCATTCCTGTTTTATAACGTCTAAAACACAAAAAATAATTATGCATTTCAATATTAAGGAAACGCTACACACGTACGAATTATAAGTACTAAAACACTAATATACTAACTTCGCAAACATTGGACGAATGGCTTATCTTTAATTAATTCTTTGCCTTCGGTTTTTCAAGAAACATTCAACTTCAGAGCGAGTCTACGGGCCAAAATTAGTTTTAGAATATTAATAATAGTTTTGGATAACCCATCATCGACATGAACCAAAGAACGCAGATATTCACTCTGAAAAAATTATTTTAATTAATAAAAAGTTTTGAATAACTTATAATGTACTAATTAAAACTTACAAAATCATGTGAAATATTTTCATTCTCTGTAATTTTATGATTAAAATGTTGCAAATCACTAATTGTTTCAAGTGGAAAATGTATGCCATATTTTTGAGCAAAATCTACTAAGTGCACTTTGTTAACAGACTTCCATGCCTTTGCTTCAGTCATAGGGACTTCTGTTCCCGCCTTAAGCTTTTAACGTCTTCACTTAGTGTTTCTATTTTTAGAATAATTAGGCTTAGAATTCCTGGCACAGAACCTACAAATAACAAACCAATTTCAAATACAAAGGCAAAATGGAATAAACAGTAAAATTATAGTTTTACTTATTCTTACTTTGACACTCTTTACAAGAGTATTCTTTAATAGTTTTAGTATTTTGGGGTTCATCGATGTTTGATTTATTCACTCCCAAAAATGACATAAAAGATGTTAAATCTGAAATATTAATTTATCTTGCAATAAATGAAATGAAATATATTTATAGTATCAATAATAGAACGAACCCATTCCTTTATTTCTTTCTTCATAATTTGTGGAATTTCTTTCATTACATTGATCATTCATGGATTTCTGCTCTACTTGGCTATTACTCGAATCCAAGCTGCTTGTGTTACTTTTAAAAGAACAATCCTTTGTTGCATTCTGCATTAATATTTCTACATAATAAAAGACAATAAATTAATATTTTTACATAATAAAAGATAATAAAGTTATATGCATAAGATACGTGTATCCTGGTACAAAATAATACAAACAGTTATACCGTACCTTTTACAGGTGATGAAGTAAATACATCATCAAGTTTACTTGTTGTCAGATTTGGAGTTGCAGGATTTTCTAAAAATAATTGAAGCAGTATAATCACTACATGAATAATTGTTATACAACATTGACTCATAATTGAAATATACTCATACGTTGCTCTATTATCTTTGATTCGTTTTCATTTGTACACTTTTCCTTCAATTTTTTTGTTTCAAACTGAAAATGCTTTTTTTTTAAATACCTTCCCTAACTCCTTTTGCTTTTCTGATCTATTTGCAGATGTAGCAACAGAGAATACATGAGTCTCAGTATTAAGACGAATTAATTTTTTTTGCCTTCTTCATGTTTCTAAAATAACGTATTCGATTTGAAAACCACTTACATCATATTGCAAATCTTATTTACTTAGTACTTACTAGCAGAATCTAAAAGGCGAACATTAAATTTTGGCCATTCTATTGGAGCTTCAGCGCAACGTTCAACCCAGTCATGTAACATTCTTATATCTTCTGCCGTATAAGGTCCATGCAAGTACTGGACTACATGTTTTGCTCCACTTTTATCCCATGATATCCAGCTTGAAGGAACGAGTTGCACATTTCTTTTAACTTTCCTACCTCTTTTCAAAAATTCAATCAGAGTGTATGTTATTTCATCATCTGACTCTTCATTTGTATCACTGTTGTCTTGCTAAAAAATCAGTAACATATTATTATTACCAAAAGCTGCAAAGTACATTCATTATTAAAAGATGTATAGCTTTAGAGGTTAAGTGTGTAAATATCATTTGTGACAAACACATTTGTAAACGTTAACTTATATATAAATCTCTTTTTGAAAAATTAAGATAACACATAATATACTTACAGCCATGTTTGCAGAATTAGATTTTCATTTATTAACACTAATGATGTACTTTAAGACAATTTCGTTTCGCAGGTACACTCAACGTGAATCGACACTTTCCTGAATCTGCAAGATATTCGAGTAACCAATAAGGGCGCATTTCATATTTCATCCAATAAACATTAACAATTTACCTTGTGCTGAGAAAGAGTCCATTCACATTGAGTGTACCTGTATATACGTATGCATATGCCAGCTTACTTGTAAGTTTCTTGGTCATGTGTGCTTTCTAACTGTCAAACAGATTCTTGCATTGGCACCACCAGCACATTCAAACATTATTTTCATATTTTCAAAATGTTCTTTAAAATAAACATTTCTGTATAATTAAATTAACAATATAACAATCTGCACTATATATACACACACAATATATTTACAACTGAAAATAAATTAATGTAATAAATATATTAATCTCAAATATTAACAAAAAAATAAGTGACAACAATTCTTTTACCTCAGTCTACTGTTTGCAATTATTTTGCAATTATCAATTACTTTTCTATATACAATAATTACTGAAATATACTGAGAAGCTTAATGTAAAAGAGGTATTACGAAACCTCTTAAGTTTTCATCTGCGCTAAAGTTCATTTGCAAATAAATCATTTTCTTGTATACGTTTTGAATATTAATGTGAAAAGTTTTATTAGGTGCCTACGTTTTGATCTCTCAAACAAGAAGATCAGATGAACTACAAGGGTACGAGTATACTGGTTTCTTTATTTTATAAGCTTTCAATTCTAAAAGAATATTTTCTTCTTTTTTTATCATTTTATTTATTCTAACAATTCTTTGATCGCTTAAAATAACATCATTGTCTAAAGACGTATTCGTTAAAATATATTGTTTATACATTAACTTTGTTATTGATCCATCCTTTGATATGTGTTTAATAATTATATTTGATGGTATAACACATGCTTTTTGTGGCATGTGCAAATTTTTTTCATGAAGGCGACGACAATATTGGGCCAAAGTTCTGTTGGGTGAACGAAAATAATTTTTCATAACTCCTATATAACTTTCAAAGCAGTAAGCACTAATTTTTTGTGCATTACATGAGGTGTATTCGATATCGTCAACACTGTGGATTAAGTTATGAATATTGACAACTAAAAATTGTAAGCCATACACATCTTGCGCAGTGTTACAAAATCTGTGCAAACATTCTCTAGCAAAATTTATGTTTTGCATAAAATTTGTGTTTGACATTAATCTATAAGCCACATGTACCAGTAAAAGATGTTTGTACACTTTATCGTCTAAAACTTTTTTAAAAATTAAAGGACTAGCAGTCTGTAAAAGAAATTTGCACTCACATGCTTTATATGAACACCAATCACTTATCGGTCTCATTTTTCTGTTGTATTCACATGGAATACTTTTTAACACAAGTAACGAACGCCTTTGCAGTTCATCTTTTATATTTTGAGTTACTTTCATTTTAGAAGAAGTGTTAAATAGAGCTCAAGAATCTTGAACACCAGACCTTCATCGTAGAGATGCATTGGATCTAATACAAAATGATGAATCATATCTAGTGGTGGTTCGATTAAAATTAGAGGTAAAGTACCAGTATGATGATCAACATGATCAAACTGTCTAAATGAACCATCGGTTCTTTTATCTGATATGTGGTTCAAGAAAACAATAGTGCCATTAACTTTTTCACCTTTTACTGTGCATCGCTCACAAGCATCAAAGGCAACATGCCCCTTTACCATTTTTATAAAAGCTCTCGCTGGAGTGTCACAAGTTAAAAATTTAATTTTTACTAAAAATGTATTTTCATTTATTCGAACACCATTAGACTGAAGAGTGTTTACTTCACTTATAAAGTCTTTTAAATACAAATAAGCACTGTCTGGTTTGTAATTGCCGTAATACATTGCAACTACAAATGGTTTATAGGCAACGGTTTTTGAATACACCTCGCAAAGTATAGGCCAAACAAATTTTGTGCTTGATTTAAATACTTGCATGCCATCAATATTGATTACTAATTCAATAGTTTTGGGATTATTGATATTTGCATTGATGCACTCTCGTATACCTTTTTCTACTCCTAAATACACATACTCTCCAATGGATCTATCTGTACTTTTCATCATTTGAATGTTGTATATAGCAGATACACTTTTTAATAAAGTTTTAGTTGATTTGGGCAAAGATAATATCAAACGTTTCCTTAAAATAGCTAGTAACTCATCTGACTTATTTTGAGGTATATTGAAACTCATACTAACCATTTATACAATTAAAAACTTAACAACTTTTTAAAAACTTGCAACTTATTAGTATATTCAAAATTCTTCTTTGCCATAGGATTTTTTACAATGCTGCATTTTTGAGAATCATCATCTGTCACCATAAATTCTAACATTCTATTTTCATCATTATTGATGTCTAAATCACTATTACTTTCACTTTTTTGATGTATATCAATATTTTCATCAGTTATTGGGTTATTGGGTATTTTCAGATTTTATCCAAAAGTCTAAATGATAGCTTGGAGCAATACCTTTCAAATGGTCTGCAGCATTTTTATGGCCTCCAATTCTGTAAAAAGTTATGATAATTTAAAGAAAGAGAAAAAATTCACAAAAATTAACATGGTAATTCCCATTTAAATTTTTTAAAAAATTTCGTGTTTTTTTAAATTATCATAACTTTTTACAGAATTAGAGGCCATAAAAATGCTACAGACCATTTGAAAGGTATTGCTCCAAGCTTTCTTTTAGACTTTTGGATAAAAAAATTAATTGTGGCACACTTGCACTTTTTTCAAGTTGAATATTGACATGTAGTTTATATAACATTCATCTTGAAATTAGAAATTCTAACCTAGAAGAATAAATTCCAGACACAATTAGCAACGAATGTTACATATAATGTTCTGTAGTAAAAGTTGATTGATTTTGAGTTAAATAGTGGTAAACCCAGCTGGTGTTGAAAAAAACTTGAAAAAATCCACTTTTTGAGGTTAGAATAACTTTTGAGCAAATAGATTCCAGTACCTAAAAATTTTTTTCTGTATTCTGAAAAACATTTGCAATGTGTACCCAAAATTTTAATATGCACCAAATTTTGGGTACACTTTGCAAATGTTTTTCAGAATACAGAAAAAAATTTTTAGGCACTGGAATCTATTTGCTCAAAAGTTATTCTAACCTCAAAAAGTGAATTTTTCCATATTTTTTTCAACACCAGCTGGGTTTACCGCTATATAACTCAAAATCAATCAACTTTTACTACAGAACATTATATGTAACATTCGTTGCTAATTGTGTCTGGAATTTATTCTTCTTGGTTAGAATTTCTAATTTCAAGATGAATGTTATATAAACTACATGTCAATATTCAACTTGAAAAAAGTGCAAGTGTGCCACAATTGATTTTTTTATCCAAAAGTCTAAAAGAAAGCTTGGAGCAATACCTTTCAAATGGTCTGTAGCATTTTTATGGCCTCTAATTCTGTAAAAAGTTATGACAATTTAAAGAAAGACAAAAAATTCACAAAAATTAACATGGTAATTCCCATTTAAATTTTTAAAAAAATTTCGTGTTTCTTTAAATTGTCATAACTTTTTACAGAATTGGAGGCCATAAAAATGCTACAGACCATTTGAAAGGTATTGCTCCAAGCTTTCTTTTAGACTTTTGGATAAAAAAATCAATTGTGGCACACTTGCACTTTTTTTAAGTTGAATATTGACATGTAGTTTATATAACATTCATCTTGAAATTAGAAATTCTAACCTAGAAGAATAAATTCCAGACACAATTAGCAACGAATGTTACATATAATGTTCTGTAGTAAAAGTTGATTGATTTTGAGTTATATAGCGGTAAACCCAGCTGGTGTTGAAAAGAATATGGAAAAATTCACTTTATGAGGTTAGAATAACTTTTGAGCAAATAGATTCCAGTACCTAAAAATTTTTTTCTGTATTCTGAAAAACATTTGCAAAGTGTACCCAAAATTTGGTGCATTTTAAAATTTTGATCGGACCACTTCACGTGGAATACCCCATATATTTATTAGAGACATGCGACTGTGTGCGTTTAACCTAGGTGTATAAGTAATACGTATACACTATACGCGCATCTAAGTACATACAGGAAATGTGTGTATTAATGTCTGACACTAAAAATAATAATGAATGATTCAATTAACTTATATTTCTAGCATTCGTATCGTTTACAATGATTTTTATCATAACCTATAAAATAAATTAGTCTTTGTAGACGTTTACATAGTTTTATATAGAATCAATTAAAAAATCTTTACAGTTTAATCTAGTTTTGTATAGTACAGTATTATCGAGGCACTCCGATAGTTTTATACGTGATGTACGTATAAATCTACGCAGTTTTATCGAGTTTTTGACAGTCTAGTATTATCGAGCGTACCACATAATTCTATCTAGAATTATGCAGTAATTTATATACCTAGTTTTATCTACTCTAGTATTATAAAGTTTTCCATAAAGGCCTCGATTGCTTATCCATGAAACTAGATAACATTTCTATCAGGGCATTATTCACAAGTTATAATAAAAGGTATATAAGACATTTACGAAAAATTATTTTACCCATTCAATTCTGTAAAGGAATAAGTCCTTCAGAATACTGATGTATCAAATAAACTATTGGCAACATAAATGTAGCATATTGCTGAGCGAGTTACAAGAAAATGATCGGTATATTCTAATTTTATTCAATCTCATTAATTAATTTATAAACAAATATGATTTAATATAAAAAATGTATACGCGCGTGTGTGTGAGTAATAAAAAATCAATAATTTCAAGACTTACTAGGAGAAGCTAAGGTATTCGGATCACGAATCAAACAAGATTTAAAAAATGTGTTTTATAAAATAAAAATATAAAGATATTTACATTTTTGAACCCTAACGGTAAAATTTATTAATATTATCGGCTAATAAAAAATTTTTCCAAATTTTACTTTGAATTTAATCGTTTATGATTAAAAAATACACAAACATAAATTTTCAAACTATAAACAACAAAAAAGATAAGACCACATAGATACAATTTAAAGAAAATTTCAATTTGATCGATTTGGTTCAAAGATATGAAAATAAATAAAATAATAAAATAAATTTTGGCGAAATAATGAATTAATTTTTAATTGTAAACTTTAGTTAAAACTTTATTTATTTCTTATTTTTCCATAACTTTGAACAAATTTTAATGATTTCAGCTTATTCTCAAATCTTGTCCTATAATTTGATCCAAATATCTTGGCCTCTTCTATTCAAGATCTTTATATGCAACTAACATAGACTATATTTCACACATTACGTAATTATAAATCAAATGTATATTATAATTTATATACATTATATTGTACAAATGAAATGGTTCACGCTAAAAATAAAGCATGTTTAAAAAAATTAAAAAGTGCAGTCGTGCGCATTAATGCTGTTGATAAACCCATCATATGTGCCGACAATAATGAATCATCAGGGCTTCAATCAAATTTACTACTATCTATTGGTTGTAGAGTTATGCTTCGTCACAATATTTGGCTTAACGGTGGATTAGTAAACGGTTCTTTAGGAACAGTAACTGCGATTTTATATGATGAAATGATTTCCCCGCCTTTCCTACCACGCTATATTATAGTTGCATTTGATTCTTTCAAGGGACCATTTATTTATAATAAAGAATTTCCTATTACACCTATTATTAGAACATGGGATGACACCTATTATTAGAACATGTGTCTGTGTGTGTGTTAGTGTGTCTTTGTACGTGTATGCGTATCATGGGTGTGTGTGTGTGCGTGTGCGAGTATAAATGTGTGCGTGTGTGTATGTGTGTATGTGTTTTTTTTTTTTTTTTTCCGAAGAGGTTTAGAAATGCTTAATGCACCATGACTGGAGCCATACGAGACTCCCCGTGTGTGGGACTCTCCTACCGAAGGATGTCGATAGGCATACCCACTAAAACTCCATCTCTTTTCTTACCTTTATTCCCCCGCGGAAACCGCCGCAAGGAATTACTTCGCGGGGGGAGGCAACGGCTAGATTAGCCCACTACTGTTGCTATCGCAACTCTTCTCTCCTCGTCTCTTCTGATGAGACCCAGCCTGTCCACTACGGACGTACAGAGGGTCACTACCGCGTTCCATCCCTCCTGGGAGCCAAGCAGGCACGCCCCGATGCCCTCAGGGGTGAGGGGACCGCTCCAAGTGATTTGAAATTGGTCCTGTTCCTCCCTGAAACGAGGACACAGTAGGAGGAAGTGTTCCACGTCTTCGTCCACCCCTGGACAAGCCGGGCACTCTACGCTGCCGTAGACCCCTATACGAAATAGGTAGCTACGGAAGCATCCGTGCCCGGTCAACACCTGGGTAAGCTGGAAACTGACGAAGCCGTGTTTCCTGCTCGCCCACTCCCGGATCCGCGGGATGATGCGGTAGGTCCAGCGGCCGTCCCTGGCTGAGTCCCATCTCCGCTGCCACTCCTCTACGGTCCGCAATGACCATCATTTGTGGCAGCGGTTATCTTCTAGGCGTCGCCCACCCTCACGGTGTCTTTCAGTTCTCTCGGCTGCCAGGAGGTCGAAGGGGGCGGTCCCGCAACCACCCAGAGCGCAATGTCAGATACGGTTCGGTACGCCCGGGCCACCCTTAGCGCAACTATCCTGCAGGCTCTCTGGTATGAAGCACCAAAGCTCTTGTGCCTGTTCAGGGCATCAGCCCAGATAGGAGCTCCGTATAAAATTACGGAGCTCACCACCGAGGCAAGGAGGAACCTTCGCGGTTGCTGGGGTCCCCCGATGTTGGGCATGATGCCCGCCAGCGCACGGGCCACCTTTGCCGCCTTTCAGCCTGCGTTCGCGAGATGGTGTTTGAACGACAGCCGCGCGTCTAGTGTGACCCCTAAATACTTTAACGTTTTCACCGACCGTATCCGTTCTTTACCTACCGTGAAGGTGGCGGTCCCCTCCTTTTTTGTGCGAGAGATGAGCACCGCCTCCGTTTTTTCCGCCGCTAGACTAAGTTCGTGGTCTCTCAACCAAGTGGCGACCACTTCTATAGAGCCGTCTTCGAGATATTCGATCTCTTCGACACTCTTTGCGACCACCACTAGCGCCACGTCGTCCGCGAAAGCCACCATCGAGGCACCCTCCGGAAGTTGCTGCCTAAGCAGGCCGTCATAGAGAGCGTTCCAGAGTAGGGGCCCAATGGCCGAACCCTGCGGCACGCCTCCCGTGATGTTGTGGGAGTGCACACCGTCGTCGGTGTCGTAGAGCAGAGTACGGTCAGTCAGGTAACTCGAGGTGACCTCCCTGAGATAGAGTGGCACTTGGAAGTGCTGCAGGGACAGCATGATGTCGTCCCATCTGGCAGAGTTGAAGGCATTCCGGATGTCCAAGGTGATGATAGCACACATCCGCCTTGCACTCCGACCAGCATTGATGGCGTTTGTGGCTTTACCAACAACTCTGCCTACAGCGTCCATGGTCGGTCGACCCTTTCGGAAGCCGAACTGGATGTCGGAGAGGTCTCCGGCCCGACCGATGGCCGCTGCGAGCCTAGCGCAGATCACCCGCTCCAGGAGCTTTCCGACTATATCCAGTAGACAGAGCGGGCGGTAAGATAATGGCTCCTCCGGGGGTTTGTTTCCCTTCGGTAGGAGTACCAGCCTCTGCGTCTTCCACTGGGACGGGAAGCAACCTTCTCTCAGGCATGCGTTGAATGCGTCCAGGAACAAGCCCGGAGCACGCATCGCCGCTGTCTTGACGGCCAGGCCAGGTATTCCGTCCGGCCCTGGGGCTTTACGTACGGAAATACTTTTAGCGGCCATCCTCAGTTCGGCTTCACTAATGTCTGGCGACTCGGCTGCACCAATGGTGGCCATCAGGCCCGTCTCTGCTGCCCTTTTCCGATGTTCTGGAAACAGGTGGCGGACTACTCCGTCCAGAAAAACTGGGTCGGTGGGTGCAACAGCGCGCCCGGGGTTGATCTTATTCATAACCGTTTTATACGGTCTGCCCCAGGGGTCGTGGTCTACCTCCTCACATAGCTCCCGCCAACACCTTCTCTTGGCAGCCTTGATGGCCACCTTGAGATCCTACCGCTTTTGTTCGTATTCTGCGGAACGATCTTGGAACCGCGGTGTTCCCCTCGCTCTTTGGTGCAGCCTTCTGGCACGCAGGCACTCACGTCTCTTTTCTGCGATGTCCTCACTCCATCAGATTATCGGTGGGCGGCCGCGAGGGTTAAACTTCACGACCATAGAGGCATCGCAAGCCGCTGTTAGGGCATTTGTGAGGCCTCGTGCTTTTTCATCGGCGGTTCCCTCCACTTTTGCCCCCTCAAGGGAGCAGAGGAACGTCTCACGATCAAACGTGGCTGGTGCCCATCTCTCTCTTGCTCCTCTTCCTGCTCTCTTTGTCCTCCCGCTGGTCAGCTGGAGCTGATACACGAGTGCTTGGTGGTCACTACCGGTGTAACGATCGCTAACTTTCCAGCCGAGCCCCCCTCCCCCATCAATCTAGACGACTTGCCGGCTTTGGTGAAAGTCGGGGTTGTCCCTGTGTTAGCGATCTCCAGACCCAGTAGAGCGAACGCCTCGAGAAGTGCGCGACCACGCGCGTTGGTCTTGGCGCTGCCTCAGTCCGTCGCCCAAGCATTAAAGTCCCCACCGATTGCGACCGGTAGCCGTGAGGACCGAGCACTGGTGACGACTGCATCCAGAGATCTCGCAAAGTCCTCGGTGGAATCGCTGGGCGGGAAGTAGCAGCTGTACATGCGTACCCCCGCCACCTCCACCCAGGTGAAGCTGGGAAGGGGGGCGACCATCTTTCTGGAGATGTGTATATTTCCACATACCCAGATGGCCGCCTTGCCCGTGGCATCCCTTACCCAGTTCGACTTCTCGAGATCCCGGAACTCCTCGCTGATGATCACTACGTCCGCTCTCTCCTCTCTGACCAGCTGGGACAGCAGGTCCTCAGCCACAGCGCAGTGGTTGAGGTTTATTTGGAGCACCTTAATCATTTTTGATGTGTGCTCCTTCCTCATACAAGGTCTTGGCTTTGGCCTCGCAGTCCACTGCTTTGTGGCCCTCTTGGCCGCACCGATAGCATTGCGCTGACCGGTCGACTGCGCTCTTGCACTCCCTCGCGATGTGTCCCGATTCGTGGCATCGGTAGCAGCGCGAGGATACCTCTCGCAGTCGAACTCTGCAATTGACCCATCCGATCCGGAGCTTTCCGTCTTGCAGCAGTTTTTTGGCTGCTACTGCCGGAAGCTGGATGGTCGCAGCTAGGGTGCCACTGTAGGACCCCATGGTTTTAATATTATCCGGGGATACTACATTTTGCCCGATCTTTGCCGCAATCGCTGCGGCCACCTCCGTTGTTGCCGTGGACTCGTCCATGTCCCTGATGGTGATGGACACTTTGTGAGTCAGCAGCTGGACCTCTGCTGACCCACTCAGGGTGGACGAGACCACTGTCCTCAGCTCCGCCGTTTCCGTTCCGGGTCGCCCCAGTTCGAGAAGGAGCTCTCCAGCCCTGGTGCGCCTGATACGCGTGACCCGTTCTCCTAGTACCTTTAGTTCCGGTGCAGCCTTGACCTTCCGGAGAATGTCAGCGTAGGAAGAGCCCCCGCTAGATGTCTCGATCTTGATGGCATCTGGGCGTGGGGGTCTTACTCCGGCCTTAGGCTCTGCCGTGCCTTTGGCCGGTTTGCTGACACGTTTCTGCTGTTCTTCATGCTGCTTCGGCTGGCTGTTCTTCATCTTCTTCTTCTTCTTGCCCTTCTTCACTACTGTGGCCCAGTCAGGAACCTTTGACTGGTTCCTACCCGTCTTAGGAACGGATGGCATAGCATCTGCTGGCCCATTTTTGTTAGTGGACTGCTTCGACCCCTTCTTCCTTTTCTCCGGGGGTTGCTGAGGTGGTGAGGGCTTTTCCCTTTCCACCGGCCTCCTTTGACGCTCTTCAGTGCGGAAGATGGGCGACGTTTGGCACGTTCCATCCCTACGCGCATCCGCCATTTTAATTTTCGGCGCTGTCGAACACACAGCACTGTTCACCCGCGCGTATTCATTGAGAGCTCTGCTGGTTGCTCTCGCCATACTCTTCAGCTCTTTGTGGATGTTGTTCTTGTTCAGAACAAACTCCACCAGGGTGCCTATTTTCTCACGCAGACGGAGAAAAGCTCTGTCAGCGTCACTCGACATCCCAGTCGAGGGCAGGTCACACGTAGCATTAGATGCTTCAGAGGCCGAGTGACCAACCTCCGCAGCACTTACCATTTTCACGGTGTGAGTTTGGTCCCCCCCCAAAATCCGTGGGACTGTGTGTGTTTGTGTGTGTGCGTGTTTGGGTGTGTGTGTACAATAATGATAATTTTTTAAGTTTATCGAATTTCAATAAAGAAACATGCAAATATCGTTATTTGGCTCCCAAAATTTATACAGCACATCCTTGTAGTATTAAGAAGAGGCCTTTAAATTGTTAGCATGAAAAGTAAAACGGTTTTCAAGTTCTCGAAGTTAGACCGGAAGCATGAAAATCAGCGCAGTTGATCCATGGGACGACTTCGCTTCGCTCAGCAATAATTAATGCTTGATGTTAGAACTTTAATTTGTACCAATGGTGATTGTAAGAATAATAGTAGATCACATAGTCGTATTTCAAACTATAATTGTAAAAAAATGAACAAGTTTAATTGGAAAATTTATATATTTTGTATTATAGAAATTATAAACGAAATGTCCAAACTGGGTGTAGACATAAGTAAATTTATCTTCTAAGAATAGAAAAGAATAGTGAGGAACGTTTAATAATGAAATGAATGAAGTTAACAAAGAAGATAATATTGGATTTATTCAGTTTAAAAAAATATTTTAAAGAAGCAAGTAATAGTTTAGATGAAAACATAAATAATCCGAGAGAAAAATATTTACCTATTGAAACAATTTTTTTTTAAATAGATAAAATGGCTGTTGAGAACAGCAAAATTATGATACCAACCAATATTAAAATAAAAAATATACCTTTCCATAATGAAATTTGTATGACCTATGGTGACCTAAACTAAATTGGTAATAATAAAGCTATTTTTTTTATTTTGATAGAAGTATTAGAGATAAACAAACATACTAATTCCATGCATCCTTTAAAACAACAACCTAAATATAAAGGTATAATAATAATTGATGATATTATTTTCACTGCTATTTGTAAGTGTGGCTCAGCAAAACAACATCAAGCTATGTTTCCTCACTATAGAGTTACCTATGCAGTGGATCTAAGCTGCCCAGCAAGATTTAATAGTATTGAAAGAATTGTCCATGCAAAAAATAAAAACGCGTCTACTAAAAGTTTTACATTAGCTATAGAAAAATGTTAATTAGATTTTGGTAATGATGTCCTTACACTTATTTGGTATACTGGCTATACTAAATAATTAGATGGACAATATAAATAAATAATCTTTTTTTTTAATTACTTTAGATTTTAATTATTATGTTTTTCTTTATTAAATTTGATTTCTTTGTTGTTAGATTTGAAGTTTTACCAGCCCTATGCACAGATAAAATTCGTTTATCTCTATAGGAATTATATCATTTTTGTATGTTTATAAATTTTAAATGGTTAAATAAATAAATAAATAAATAAATAAATAATCGACTACGAAGTAAATTTTTTATTGCCGTAATTACTAAATTATTTTTGTTAATAAATGATTTTTATTTTCACAATTCGAAATTACTTTAAGATATTTATTCTCTATGTGTAACTCCTCTAATTAATTATTATATTTTCTTGTGCAGATGGCAAGTATTGAAGTATCTTTGTCAGCTACACCTAGACGGAAAAAAAGTGGAAGTGTTTCAGGGGGAATCAACTCACCAACAAATCATCGGAATCGTGAATGTTACAAAGAATTAGACACTTTGCGTGTTGCTCTGCGCGATAAAGAAAATATTATACAAACGTATATATATATATATATATATATATTATTATAATCTAGCTAAACTGAACTATTTTGCATCATACACGAAAGTAATAAGAGTTAAATTAATAACAATAATATTTATTATAATGTACGTTAGTATAACGTAATTATAAACACAATATATTTTATTTTTTGATGCACATTCTACGCTATGCCTACACACACAAGTTTTAGATTGAATTTTTCCATCAAAGCGATTGAATTTTGGACTACTCTTATTAAATTTAAAATTTTAACCTAATGCATTGATTTTTAGCTTCGTAGTGAAAAAAATGCTCAATCTAATAAATTAATGAGAAAATCCATGCGAAATCTTTCAAATCGCATCCCCTAAAATCGAAAAATTTTTTTTCGAGGCACACCTACGGGACCTTAGTTTTCTTCATCTGTAGTATATATTATAATATGTGAAATAAAATTTGAATATGAAAAAAAAGTTTGTGGCACAAATTTTTTCAGTTTAAAGTTTAAAATAAAAAATCAAAAAATGCATTTTTTTAAAAAGCTTGTATAACTTATACAATTGAAATCTAAAATTAGTTCTCAAAAGAACTATTTGGCGTCTGATTTTTTAAAGTATTATTATATAAATTAAAAGCAAAATTTATTTCGTTAAATATAATGTACTAGGTTCTAATAAGTGAATATTCATTAAAATAAGGGAAAACCGTCTATTTTTTTATTACAGTATTGCTTGAAAAAATGTTATAATATTTGAATTTAATTATTATAATATATACTACCGTCCATTAATATTTGGCCATCTAATATAAAAATAAGGTAAACTTTAAAGTTTTTTTCTACCGTAAAAATTGACGTACAAAAAACAGTCGGGTACCATTTTAAAGCATATTGTAATAGCTTTCAAGCTCTTTAGGTTAATGGCATTAATACTAATATTTTAAACATGTAAATCTGCAATAATCAAATTATAAAAAATCATTTTTAGACCACTGTATATAATTTGATGCCGATCTTTAAAAAATGAAGTTCTAAAAAGATTTTACTGGAAAAAATTATAGCTTTTTTTAAGAGCTATCGATTGCTTTTATTTTTATTTTTGTAACTCAATTTTTACGAAAGTTATTTTTGCAGTTTTTTCATAAATTTACATCTTTTTTCGCATCTGGATAACTTAAAAACATCAATAGATACAAAAAAATGTCAAAGAAAAAAAATGTGAAGTTTTTCACGTACAATATAAAAAAAAAGTTAGAAGTAATATGAAAAAAAATTTTTTTTCCTACTATTACAGATTTTTAAATTCCTGTATTTTATTTTTTTCCATAATTTATTAACTATTTATAGACAATAAAAATGTAATGAATTAATCACAAAAATTTGGACATTTTAACAAAATTTGCAAATAAGTTTATAATAAACTATATAATAATTTAGCATACTTCACAACATATTTCCATTGTTCTTTATAACCAACATTTAACATTATGACAGAAACAAATAAAATAGCTCAGTTGGTAGATCGAGAGACTCCGAAGTAAAAGATCGAGTAAAAGATAGAGGATTGAGATATATAGAGATAGAGGAGATAGAGGTTCGATTGTCGGGTCCAGAATTTATTTTTTTTTATTTTTTTATTAATTCAAATTTTGCACGTTCAAAAAAACTATTTTTAAACTTACCCAGGACATTATTTTATGTTGATATAAACTTTCTACAAATGTGTAATCAATATTTACCAAGTTCGGGTCAGTCCTGTTAGCCAACGTCATATGATGTTTAGCCAAACGTAAAGTTTATACAAACTTCATATAAACTTAAATTTTTTTACGCGGGTGGCCATATATTAATGGACGGTAGTGTAATAATCTTATATTTTAATTAAATGTTATATTTATCTACTGAAATAATTATTATTAGTATTAGCTTTTTTTAAAAAATGCATTTTTTGATTTTTAAATTTTAAATCTCAGACTTGGAAAAAATGTGTCACAAGCTTTTTTTTCATGTTCAAATTTCGTTTCACATATTATATACCTATAGTATAGCTGAAATGAGGTCCGGAAGGTGTGCATTTTGGAAGATTTTGTGTGAGTAATAAAAGTTTTCAATCTTTTAGATTATATTTTCACAATAAATGAGAAACAATAATAATATAATAATAATATTAATTATATTTTAATAATAATAAATAAATAACGTATAAGATGAGAAAATCGTTTGACATTTTATTTAAAATAGATTACATATGTATTAATATATATTTATCGGTCTTTCCGAACTAAAGATTTACTTTAGAATAAAGCAGGCTCTGTTTTCTTTTCGTCCATTACGATTGGCGCAATTTCTCGTAAAATGGTCTTTTTCAAAAATTAAACAAAAATTAATGGCGTTTCGTCCGCTATAGTGGACGAAGAGAAAAATGAGCCTGATTTATTCTAAAGTAAAGCTTTAGTTCGGAAAGACCGATAAATATATATTAATACATATATATATATACATGTCACCGAACGTATATTCATTTTTATTTAAAATACATTATGTTGTGGATATAGAGTTCAGTTCTGAACTGACAAATTTTTTCTGACAAATAAGTATGCATATTATGTATAGTATGTATAGAATCAATGTAGTGTTAATAGGTTACTTACTAATTACAATTTAATTAGGATAAACCTAATAGATTAACTATTAATCTAATATATGGCAGTTAGTATCAATCTAAAGTATTGGAACAATCCAATTTATTAGATTGACCATGCAATCTAAGCTTATTATCCTATATTAGTCTAAAAACTGAAGAGTATAAGCACAGATATTATAATACTTTTCTATCAAAAGAATACTGTTTCACAACCGGTACTTTTACTTTAATCGTTTAAATATTTTTCAAAACATTTTCACAAATAAATACAAATTCATTTCTAATAAGAATAATATCTATAATTATTATGTATGGATCTGTAAATCCATCCAAATTCATATATTATATGTTTATATTTATATACGGCAGGTCTAGACAAATTTTGTACTGAAATTTACCATTCTAATAGACTATTTTCTCTGTTCCATTGATACACAACAGTTTGAAGGGTCAGCTGTGCAATACACTAAACAGCCGGCTGGCGTTGCGTAATGGGGTACCACCTCTGACAGAAGCGGACAGGCAGGTAACCGAGGAGCGTCTTAATAAGTTCAGACGAGATGCCGACAATAAGAGACTTACCATAAAGAATTTAAAACTAGCATTGGAACGTCTTGATATTTCAGAGTAAGATTATTTGTTAATTAAAATGCGAGAAATACACAATTTAAGCGTTTCATAATTTCACTTTTTTACTATTTCTTTTACTACGAATCTTGCAGAAAGATTATTATTTCAATAGCAAAGTTATTTATTATAGTGTAAGCAATAGCATTTCTTTATATAATTTGAATGTATTTCAAACCAAATTATTGGTAAAGAATATATAGACAAAATAAAATTGAAATGATTTATTTTATTGTTAGTAAAACACGACATGATTACATTTAAATATATGTTTAGCAATCTTATCACAAGTAAATCAAACAGTAAGTAGACGTAGATAAACGTTGTTGAATGATCATTAGAGTAGTGTTTGACATCATATACAACCATAATATTGTAACAATATTTTTTATATTGTTTAAAATCACGATCTTTATACTTCTAAATCGGCGCCAAAGAAACTAATTTAAAATAAATTCCTCATTGGTTCTTATTAATCAGTAAACTCAAAATCGAAGTCGGGACCACCGGTTCTTTATACTTAAAATAATGATATTACATAAGTATACGAAAATCTCGTATGTACAATATGGTAATTGTTAATAATAAAATACAATAAGATATTGTATGTTTTAGTAATATTGATGTTCGAATTCAACAAGCGGAACTTGAGTATAGATTGGGTAAAGAAGAACTTGAACTTCTAACTTTAAAAGAAGAAAGCAGAGCATTGCAGGCTGCTTTGGAACTTGCTGAAACTCAAGAAAAACAAAAAAATGATACGATATTCAGGTATTGATAATTATGGAAGATTAATATATGAAGAAAACTCTTAAGTTTTATTCAAATATTTCATAATAGGAATAAATTTTCTTTTTACTTTAACAACGTTGCTGTAAAAAGTAAATAGATAAATTTTTAAGTATAGTTAAAGTAAACTACGAATTACCTTTTTTGTTACAAATTAAATGAATGCAATATTATCTATCATATTAAAGTAAATCCTTCCTCTATTATTAGTAAAGTGAAACCATCGACGTTTCGTCCTCGTAGTTGTAGTCGTCGTCATTAACGTGGTCGTTGTCGTCGTTGTTCATGTGGTCGTGGTCTCCGTTAATGTGGGGTTATAGTCATCGTTAACGAGGTCGTAAATCACGAATTTTATAAAAAAATTATTTGATCTGAATCGTAACTTTTCAGCGACTCATTGGAATCAAGCTCTAAAAATTTTGCTCTGCTCTTATAATGTTTTCCAACAATTTCCTACTATTTTTAATGTTTTTTATTTTTTGACGTGATCAATTGACGTATAATCCACTATATATATGATTCGCGCTTAAGAGAAATTTTTTTTAGATATATATATACTTTATGTTTTTGTTTTGAAAAATGTTTTATTTAACGCTCTAAAAAAAATTTCTCTTAAGCGCGAACCATACATTTTTTTTACATCAAGATTTTGTCGAAATTACAATAATCAGCTTTTGAAAATAAAAACACATTAACTAAAGTTAATAAATGTATATAATATACTATAATATACTATAATATACTATAATATACTATAATATAATATAATATAATATAATATAATATAATATAATATAATATAATATAATATAATATAATATAATATAATATAATATTATATATATATATATTTTTTTTTATTCTTGATTTTGTGCCCTCTTTTTTCCTGGCACTTCCTACCGTTTATCCCCTGGGGGACTTTAACGGTGTCCACCTACCACCTATGTGTGGGTGCTTTAACCCTCTCTTAAAAACCCCATCATCTCGCATTCGCCCGGGGTTATGCCCGTGGATGAGGGAAACCTGTGAAGCAGAGAAAACCTCACCCGAGATGGCCGGTGTATTCGAAACATTCTTTTTAGGTGTCAAAGTCACATTGCGTAGGCCTTGACACCAAAACCGAATGTTTCACACCTCCCGCTCACGTTGTGAAGTGTGAAAAAATACCTAACCCGTCACGAAAGCCAAGCGACCGAGAGAGTCACCCATTTACTTGAGTATTTGTTTTGTATCTATCTGGGGTATTCCACGTGAAGTGGTCCGATCAAAATTTTAAAATGCACCAAATTTTGGGCACATATTGTAAATGTTTTTCAGAATACGGAAAAAAAATTTCAGGTATTGGAATCTATTTGCTCAAAAGTTATTCTAACCTCAAAAAGTGAATTTTATTTAGTTTTTTTCAACACCAACTGAGTTTACCGCTATTTAACTCAAAATCTATTAACTTTTACTAGAGAACATTATATGTAACATTCGTTGCTAATTATGTCTAGAATTTATTCTTCTGGATTAGAATTTCTAATCTCAAGGTCAATGTTATATAAACTACATGCCATCATGTAACTTAAAAAAAGTGTAAGTGTAAGTAAAAAGCTTGAAGCAATACCTTTCAAATAATCTTTAGCATTTTTATATGGCCTTCAATCCTGTAAAAAGTTATGATAATTTAAAAAAAGACAAAAAATTCACAAAAATTAACATGGTAATTCTCATTTAAATTTTTTAAAAAATTTCGTGTTTTATTAGAAAAAAGCATTGTTACAAAATTTTCTTTTCTTATCATGTTGAACCGTTTGAACATTAAATGAAATTTGGTGAATTTTTATTTGGAATATTTTTATTTGGAGTATTTTTATTTGGAGTATTTTTATTTGGAGTATTAATAAAGCTTGACGAATCGTAAATTGTGTAAGTTCCATCGGAAAAAATATATATACAACAGGGTTTTTATTACTTTCTAATCGTAGTGAATCGATTCGTGTAGAAACTCGTTCTGTAATTCTTGCAATGCTTTTACACGCAACAAATACTAAGATTATACATTTATAGCTTAAGGTTAATAAAATATAAAGGAAAAAGAGCATATCTGATAAATAGAGCAGTCGTGATTGATTTACCATCACTAGGTTCAAATGTCTAAGTCGCCTTATAGCGTCTTTGAAAAATTCATATACAACGATGTTCAACATTGCCCTTTACGCGCACTCCATTTATGTACGATAAAATTATGATATCCGATTATTATGAAACTTACGCAAACGAATTGCGGGAAGGTTAGACGACAACTGAAGCTGGTTTTTTTGGCAATAGTCAACGTGAAGATGATCGATTTTGCATTAAAGACAAACCAACTTTAGTTTGACATCTAACCATTATCTAAGTACTCACGCAATGCAAAATGTTCGGCGTCATAGATTGCCTAAATTGTTAGTTTACCGCTAAATTAAGATGCGTATATCGTAATTTTATAATTTTTCACTGAAAAATGAAGTGCGTGAAAGGAACAAGATTCAAGTATTGAATAAGCCCACAAAAGGGCTAATTGGGACCTGGTGATGATGAATCAACCCCGACTGCTCCATTTATCAGATATGTTCTTATTCCTTTATATTTTATTAACCTTTATCTATACAAATGTATAATTTTAGTATTTGGTAATAAATTTTTAAATTATATAAATAGATACTTTCTGGTTTTATATTTTTTCTTTTTACAGATTTAATTAGACATCTGTAAAGAGACGGGAAACATCTTTTGCATGTAAAAGCATTGCAAGAATTACAGAACGAGTTTCGTATATTTTTTTCCGATGGGACTTACACAATTTACGGCTCGTGAAGCTTTATCAATACACCAATTATAAGTAATTTTTTTAACCTTATTTTATCTCATATTCAAACGGTTCAACAAGATAAGAGAGAGAGAGAAAGAGAGAGAGAGAGAGAGAGAGAAAACATATTTTTTAATAATACTTTTTTTAATAAAACTTACAAATTTTTTCTCTTAATTTCTCACGCGATTTCTCATCTGATTTTTTTTAATAGTGTTAAATCGACCGAGGGAGCATTAGCGACCTTGTTATCAATAACTCTCTAAATTTTGAAGAGTAAAATTTCACTCGAATCGAGTGATATTTCACTTTTTGAACTAGTCAAAAGCGCGGCAGTCGACTTCGAGTGAAAAATCACTTTTCGTAAGAGTGATTTATTCACTCTTCAAAGAGTGAAAAAACCCATATAAAGAAAAATTTATTTTGTAGCAGCTTGCCAGGTCACATTTTTCTATTTTTTTCTATTTTATATAGCATTTTAGATATTTTAATTTATTAAATATATATATAATTCTGAAATTAAATAAAATATACATTAAATAATGAAAATAATCTGCAACGGACGTCGGGATTCGAACATGGGACCATCCGCGTCAAAATCGGGAACCTTACCGCTTGTGCCATCAACACGTTTTTATATTTTACTTCGAAAAGTCCTTATTTGTTACACCCCGATTGAATAATTCCGGAAATTTATTAATATTTATTGCATTATTCCGTTATTAATACCAATAAACTAATGATTTAGTCGCTTTGTTAGTAAAGTAAGCACATTCCTATATCGATTCAGATTTGTCAAATACGTTAATTAGTTGTATAAAAGTACAATAAAAAGCAACCTATAATTGAGAATCAGGTATCACCTCGAAAGATTCCAAAAAGTTTACTACACTGCAAAGTAATTTTAGATAGAATATTATAACCATTTATTGAAAGTCATATATTAATAATTGGTGCAAGTGTGCATAAGTCATTTATTAAAAAAGAGATCTTTCACTCTTTTACTTCGAGTCATTTTAATCCCTCTTTACTTACGAGTCACAAAATTGACTCTTTTACGAGTTATTTGCTAACAAAATAAATCTAATACGAGTGATTTGCACTAGTCACTCTATTGAAGAGTGAAAAAATCACTCTTCAGAATTTAGAGAGAACTAAACTAGTTCTTTAGGAATGTTGGGATCAGAGCCTTATTTTATACAGTACTACAAGTAACTTTTTACACAAACTAACTTTTTCTACAAGTAACTAACAAATTTTGTTGCAAATTCATTATGTGTTTACGAAGAATAGTGCGAAACTGTAATTTTTATGTAACATAACCTGAATAAGCCTGAGTAAGTGCTGCGTTTAATTTTTGTCAATAACTAAACCATTTTCGGGGGGATTTTTGGATCAGAGCCCTATTATGTCTACTAATATAAGTAATTTGTCAAATTTTGGTGTAAATTCATTGAGTATTTATGGAGAATAGTGCGATACTGTAATTCACAATAATCAGTTTATGTTGCATAAAAATTACAGTTTTGCACTATTTTTCTTTCATTACTTGTAGTACTGTATAAAATGAGGCTCTAGTCCCAAAAATCCCTAAAAACATGGTTTAGTTATAGATAAAAATTAAAAACGGTAACTCCTATATGTCGATAAAATCGCTAGCTTCAACCCCTAGCGGAAATAATCATATGCGTATAATGTTTATAAATACTTAATAAAAGTTATTAGCTTTTATTAGATTTTCATAACACTTTATAAAGTGCGGATTTTGGACTCTAGTAATAGTTTAAAAAATTTGCTAATGTTTATAAGATTTTATTAGTTATTTTTAAAATTTCGTAAATATTTCTAAGCTTTATTAGGTTTTATTAGATTTTTGTATTTCGAAAATATCGTGAAAAACGACAAAATGACACTAATAGTAACTGTTGCATTTTCCTGTATTTAACTGTTTTTAGCTGTTTCTAAGTGATGTATGCAAAAAAACAAAAGCTATTAATAAAAGATTGCTATTGGTAAATATTCATAAATATTCTAAATACTCATATACTGTATATCATAATTTAAAAAAGTTATTAGTAGTTATTAGCTTTTTTAAACTCGCACATTTCTTTTGCTTTTGAAAAAACCTAAAAGCTAATAAAATCTAGCAAAAGTTAAGAAGAGCTAATAAAAGTTATAAATTCTTACTAACTATTAACAGAGTCCAAATTCTGCATATTATAAATTGTTTATAAAATTTATTAGCTCTTCTTAGCTCTTTCTGGAAAAATAAATTTCCACCTGGGACGTCCTCTTAAATACGCATGTATAATGATCAAAAAGACTGTTCGGTTATTTTTTATTTCATTAATAGTACATCGTTATATTTAAGAATTTACTACAGTTAGATTCAAGAAAACTAAGTTTTCCCCCATGTAATATAATAAAAAGAGTTATTTGAATATGTTTCTAGATAATAATTTTAAAACCTGATACGTTTTGTAGAGAAAATCTAACTTGCCTGTGGCGAATAACAGACGGTTGTCCACCGCGGTATTAATTTTTCTCTCCAAAATACGGCTTCAATTTTCCAATCAAAGTAATTGTTAATTACATTTTTCAATACCAATAAAAGTAATTATATTTTTATACCATTTTATACGTAGGAAAACTTAATTTCCTTTAATTTGATTGCTTTAAATAATCTAAAAATGACATAGAAAATTTTTCTTAGACTAGGGGGCGCTGCCGCGGTGTGGAGCACTCTTAACAAAAGTGAACTATCTTCCCGAGTATTTCGAGAACAAATTTTTATACACAGAATTTATTTTTCAACTACAATTAAATAAATTTTCTGAATTGTATAAACATAATTTGATGTTTCAATTAAAATCTCCAAATAGAGCTTTTCATTATGAAAATATAGATCAAATTGATAAACGCTCCAGAAGATATAACAATTCGGTCATCTTTCCTGATTCTACCAAAGATATACGAAGATCTAAAAAAGGCACACTAACCAGAGATAAAAAGATTTAAAAGCAGATTTAAGATTTTCTTTTTATATATTATAAGACTTTTTCCTATTTATATAAGAATAATTTAAAAGAGTATAATACCTAATAAAACGTTCAATTTTATTAAAGTACGTCTGATAATTTAATAAAAAAGTAAACATATTAAATTTAAGCAAAAAAATAAGAAAACGTAAAATTAATCTTTTCAAAGAGTAAATCACTAAAATTATTCTTCGTAAGACGTGAAATATGCAATTCATTCCTAGTATATCAAACGTTTTGCTTCTAATTTATTATTTATTTATTTATTTATTTATTTACTATAAGAATATGTAATTACATAGAAGTTACAAAACATTCCACGTAATTCCTACAGAAGTAAAAACTGTTACCTGTTGGTGGGTCCGGTACAATAAGAACTTACTTCTAGCTTAAACTAAGTTTAGCTACAAATTTGAATAAGCAACAACGCGGTATCTATCTGATTATGCATTTGTGAATGATATAATTTGTAAATTTATATTTTAATAATCAACATTATAGCAAAAGATTAACAAAACTTAACATCTAGACTAAATAGTATACATTTATTAGATTATTGTGTACCTTGAGTCTTGTAGCAGTAAGCTATCAGCTGAAGGTTTATAATCTTTATTGCATATTTTAGATTTATAATTTTAAATTAATCTTATGTTAAGAGTGCCAAAGCTAATAAGTGAATTAACTTATTAACCCTCTTACAAAGAACTAATGAAAATTGTACATGAATGTAAAATTATGCAAGGTACTTAATTTTGTCTAAGATCTAATAGTAAGCTAACAACATGTACCTTAGGTGCTAAAGCTCACTTATTAGGATTTGTTAGTGCTTAAATGTGTAAATTTAAAATATGTTCATTTAGTTAATACGATTATTAAGATATTAATTATAAAGTTAAATCTGTAAAGTATTTATAATTTTATGTCATCAAATTTATAATATTAAAGTTAAAACTATTATTATTACTACTATTATATTTTTGACTAACAAAAATCGTTACAAAAAATTTTTATATTTTAAATTAAATTTGATTACGTTAGTATCATACTATATCCAGTAGGTATATATTGTAATTTATAATATATTTTAATGTATATCTTTGAATTACTATAAAAATTATTAATTTATAAAAATATATATTATATACAGTTTCTTATATATGTACCATTATAAAATTAAAACGATAGAAATTTTTTATAAATCATTGAGAAGTAGGTTGGATTGTAGAAAATACTTGGCTAAGGCAGATCGATTGATGGGTAGCGTTTTAACTCTTAATTAGAAATGACACTTAAAATAAATAATCTGATGCAACAGTAATTAACTAGTTCATAGCTTATTTATTTACGTTTATGAAAAAGAGATTTAATCGAATGTTGAGGATGGAGAACGTCCATCGAAACGTCGCCAAATAAATATGTCACAGTTAGTTGAACAAAATAGACAAAAATTCTTGTATATTTAAATTTGCATGGACGACAAAAAATTTAATAAAAAATGTACTAATAAATATTATTATACGAAATAATAAATAAGTTACAAAATATACTTATAAACTTAAATATAGTAATGTATAGTCAGATAATATAGAAAATATATTTAATTAGTATATTTGTGTTATTTAATATTCGTCGTCGAAACTATATTTACTTTAAGAAAAAGATTCCAAATTTATTGAAAACTAAAAACAATAATATATATATAGCGATTGATGTATTTTTTAATTAAGTATATTTCGAGTGAAAATAGAATGTTTTGTAAAGTTTTAATATTGTCCATCACGATTATAATTAATAACAGTAGATGGAACGTGTAATTGTATTAAGCACAGAAAAAAGTAAATAATTATTAATTTAGAAGCGAGAGAAAGTTAACTTTATTGAACTCGACATAAAATTTACATACAATCTTTGAAGATGAATTTGCATATAATCATTTTATTGTCTTTGCAAATGATAGTTTAAGTTTACATTAGAAAGAAGGTTAATTTTTCTATGTCATGTACGTATGTATAATTTAGTTGAAGGAATTTTTAAAACAATGAATTTTTGAAAATCGTAAGTGTTTTGTTCGTAATTTCTAGGACTTTCTAGTAAGAAATCGGAAAGAAGCGCCTGCAGCAATACTGAAAAAATAGGTTTTTGATCTAATCGGACTTCTTCTTAAATATACTTTAAGAAGAAAATATGTTTGCTCCTAAATGTGATTCTTCTAACATCAAACGGATTCTTCTATAATCGAGAGGATTTTTTTGCGAATAATGAGATAGTACAATTCATAAAGATCAATATTTTAAAATTAATCCAATTCCTCTTTATTCTAAAAGAATCGCATGAGAAAAACCCAATTTTCTTCTTGAGGCATATTTAAGAAGAATTCCGCTTAGATTATAAATATATATTTTTTTCACTGAACACTTATACAAACAAAAACTAAATTTATATAAGACTATTTAAAATTAAAATTAAAACTGCAATTCAGTGTAAATTAATATTCTTCGTCAGTATTATAAGTAACATTTTATAGTTAAACGACCAATTATTTCCAATTTTAATAAATTTCTAGCTGCATTACTGGACCAACTCAAATAACGATACATGCGATCGAAATTAGCGCAGATCCAAAAAGTCCTCGTTTTGGTGCAGGCCCTAAAGAAGATGCTGCTGGATTATATGTAGATTGGGCTACTGAAGATTCCGGTCTTTGTAAAGGAGACAGGTTAGTACATACAGTAGTAAGCTTTAAATTTCTTCTTTGTAAGCATACTAGGGCAGTTTGAAGCGCGCTACGCGCGCTGTTTTCATTGCTGTATTTTTATTTCGGTAAATTGTACCATTTCTCAAAATAAATGTTAAATTTTTAAATGCTCACGTGGTTACAGAGCATATCATTAAATTTTGACTCGTGCCCCCCCCCCCTCTCTATCTCTCTCTAGATAAATCTATATCTATCAAATTTCTTTTTTCATACGCACTTTTTGTTCTTAACTCCTTCTCGCGAAGCCCCCCCCCCCCCAAAAAAAAAGACCCAACATCTAATGTGTCTAGCAATCTTAACTCGATAACAGCACTAACAGCTGATCCAAACAATCTTATTTTGGCATAATAAATAAATAGGATTTAACATATGATTCAATTTCTCTCCGCTCCTTTCCGACACGAGTAAGTCTGTGCAAGGTAGGTAGATGAATCGTATTATCTATTGAGAAATGTTTTAGTGATGAACAAGGTATAAGACAAACCCGGTCGATAATTCATCGGATATGCCTTCCCCTTAAACGATTGATGTTAGCACAGAATATGTAAAATGATACGTCTCGTAGGTTAGTATTACTCTCTAAATTCCTTCAAGTGAAAAACCACTCGATTCGAGTCAAAACTGCATCATTCAAGTCTAAGAGTTTAGAGAGTAGATATCGTCGGCTGAGTGGAAGAACAGTCTATCTCGGAACCAGCTTGGAAAACGCCCTATCTCGGAACTTGCTTGGAAAACGCCCTATCTCGGAACTCGCTTGGAAAATGCCCTATCTCGCGATTCGCTTGAAAAATGCCCTATCTCACGCCTCGGTTGAAGAACGCCCTATCTCAACTGAAATTTTTCGCTTTCAAATTTTGTAGTGGCACCACTGCGCAACTTAAAAATTCTAAGCTTAAAAATCTCAACCGTTCTCTCAACTTTTTTTTTTACGTTTATTAATTCAAAACATTTTTTAAATTGCACACAGGTCGGCTGATATAATAAGTACTCGATACATCGCCGCTGATAGACAGATAAAGTCAGAGAAGAGTCTCTTTCTCTGAGGAATCCCGATGACGCCTAAACAATTTTTTTCCGAATTTTAAACACTTTACTAATTAATTTATTTTAATTAGGTGGTGCCACTATAAAATTTGAAAGCGAAAAATTTCATTTGAGATAGGGCGTTCTTCAACCGAGGCGCGAGATAGGGCGTTTTCCAAGCGAGTTCCGAGATAGGGCTTTTTCCAAGCGGATCGCGAGATAAAGCGTTTTCCAAGCAAGTTCCGAGATAGGGCTTTTTCCAAGCGGATCGCGAGATAAAGCGTTTTCCAAGCAAGGTCCGAGATAGGACGTTTTCCAAGCAGATCGCGAGTTAGGGCGTTTTCCAAGCTGGTTCCGAGATAGACTGTTCTTCCACTCAGCCAACGATATGCTCTTATAGCTCACTTGCTGATGAACTGTTACATATAGCAGACGCATTAAACATATTATGAAATTCGAGCATACATTGTTTCTTGTTTAAAAGTTGCACTTTTAACAGGTTTTTACCGTAAATATCATTACTTTTCGTTTACTATTTAAAAAGATAATATACTAAATAATCTAATAAATCTGAATGATTTATCAAATGATGTTAACACATGCACAGATATATATATATATGGAGTATTCCACGTGAAGTGGTCCGATCAAAATTTTAATATGCACCAAATTTTGGGTACACATTGCAAATGTTTTTCAGAATACAGAAAAAAATTTTTAGGTACTGGAATCTATTTGCTCAAAAGTTATTCTAACCTCAAAAAGTGGATTTTTTCAATTTTTTTTCAACACCAGCTGGGTTCACCACTATTTAACTCAAAATCAATCAACTTTTACTATAGAACATTATATGTAACATTCGTTGCTAATTGTGTCTGGAATTTATTCTTCTAGGTTAGAATTTCTAATTTCAAGGTGAATGTTATATAAACTACATGTCAATATTCAACTTGAAAAAAGTGCAAGTGTGCCACAATTGATTTTTTTATCCAAAAGTCTAAAAGAAAGCTTGGAGCAATACCTTTCAAATGGTCTGTAGCATTTTTATGGCCTCTAATTCTGTAAAAAGTTATGATAATTTAAAGAAACACGAAATTTTTTAAAAAATTTAAATGGGAATGACCATGTTAATTTTTGTGAATTTTTTGTTTTTCTTCAAATTATCATAACATAACAAATAAACTCTAACCCAGAAAGATAAATTCTAGACATAATTAGCAACGAATGTTACATATAATGTTCTCTAGTAAAAGTTAATAGATTTTGAGTTAAATAGCGGTAAACTCAACTGGTGTTGACAAAAACTAGATAAAATTCACTTTTTGAGGTTAGAATAACTTTTGAGCAAATAGATTCCAATACCTAAAATTTATTTTTCTGTATTCTGAAAAACATTTGCAATGTGTGCCCAAAATTTGGTGCATTTTAAAATTTTGATCGGATCACTTCACGTGGAATACTCCATATATGTATGTATATATGCGCATACCATAACAAATCAGAAGATGAAAGTTTAAAAATTATTCCTTCTTAGCAACTACTTTTTAAACCTAGAATATGTAAACAAATTTTCATAACCTTATAACTCAAAGTATATACATCCTACAAAAAAATGATATGTACATTTTAGATTGAAAATTACATGATGATTTCAATGAAATTTTTATTGTAACCATTAATTGAATTTTATTGTCCTTTAGCTGACCTTAATTAATTAAAAAATCATATATTTTGACTTCTGACAATGTTTGGCACAAATCACATCACTGAAAAAATCACAGATACTGCTAATTACATATACCTAATGTGTACCATGTTAAGAGATATAATATACTTTTTTCTTTTAAGCTAATTGCAAATATAAAAATGTTCAAAGTGGCTATCAGTTGTCGACGAACATGAACTTTTTCAAAGTAAGATAATTAACAATTTTAAAAATACTGGTAGATTTTACTTTTTATTTACAACAAAATACATCTCTATCAATTTTTTCTTGAGCTACGTATTTTTAATTGTGTAACACTTAAAAATGTAGCTTAGAGAAACACAAACAGATAACATAATAACTCTTTCTAGTTATTTTCTAATCTGGAAAAAATTTTATGCAATAACACACTCACATATATTGAATTTTAAATTCTTTGTTTCTAGAATCTTGGAGGTTAATGGCAAATTAGTTGTCGGAGCAGGGCGGAATGACTTTACTAGACTTCTTGCAGTAGCTCCTGACGCTGCTCAAATTGTAGTTTTAAGAAAGAGCGAGTCACTGGCAGCATTGCGCACCCTCAGATCAGATAATCTACGACTTACTCATCGGATAAGCTATCTCGAGGAGCAAGTGAGGGATCTTCTAGCACCTAGACCAGAAATCCCTGTTACAACTGCTACTATCGTCAAGGCACCACCTAGAAAAGATCGCGTTCAGGTATCAAATATTTTTATTATACACTATATTAATCCATTCATTTGCTTAATGTTCATTGTTTTACATGAATTTTATTAATCAATCCAAGTGGCATAACAACCATATCTTCTCCCACAAAAACAAGTTTGTAACAGTTTTAATATTTAAGATAAAGATACTTATAATTTGTACATTTTTAATATATAGTTACTACCAGATCAAATATTTTGTTGAGATTAAATATAGTATTAATTTAGGTGAATTATATAAAGTTAAGTGATGTAGTAACTAAAAATATCTTTTCATAAAAATTTATGATCTGAGTTTATTTTCCAGGTATTTCAAAAAGGTCCTCAAGTAACAACATTGGTCTCAAAAATGCCGGGCTTAGGATTGAAGGACTCAACAAATACCCGTCAAAGTCTGTCGAATGTTAAATTATCCAGTTGCCACAGCCAACAACACGGACACTTTAATTATTCCTCAATGGAAGCACTATCCCACTCTCGTTCTTCTAGAAGTAAACACAAAATGCAGCAACAACAATGTCATATTCATTTAGCTAGATCGACAGCTAGTCTCGATCATATGCAAGAGCATCATCACTATCAGTTTAACGGTTCATCAGTACTTTCGGCAACTTCTCCGCGACATCGAGCTACAAAGGATATAGATGAGCAGAAACACCATCACAAAAGCCACAAGTATCAGCACCAATTGCTTCAATCAATTGATTTCGATTCCGAACCGACGTATTACAGGTTACAGGTGATATAATTTTATCCGACATTTTTCACACGTTTTCCCTAAGCAGTGCGTACATTGACAAGAAGGAGTTCCATCACGTGGGCTCCAAATTTCGTTACAACTTTCGAATTTGTTTTCTGGTACACAAATATTGAAAGATTCATATGAAATTCAATTTCATAGACTGTCGAAAATTGTACACACTTCATAAAAAGTTTTGAAAAAATAGATTTTAGTTTAATTGTTAATAGCTCGGAATCAATTAAAAGATTCGATCGACAAATATTTCAATTTAGTCATAAGTTATGGAAGAAATGAGAATAAGGCAAAGTTTTAACGTAAATCCACTGCATCTATATATTTACACTATATTAAAATATTGTAATCGAAATGTTTCGTTTTCGGCAATATTCCTTTATAATGTAAAAATATATTAGTAACAATACATTTTTATAAGTGCTATAACGAACAATTTTTGACCGTTATAATAGACGGTTTATTTAAAAAAACAATCAACGTCCGAATTATAATTATAATTATGTATCCGAACAAATATTTATATTTTTATAAACAATTACATCTTTTTATGTTGGTGTTGTTTAGGTTACACCTATTTAAGTTTATTATATTATGGTTTTATTTCTAAACGAGTAGTAATTTATTATAAAAATTAAAGTGTATCGATTGAATGATTAAAAACATATCAGGAAGATTGCATAAATTATATGAAAATAAGTGATAATTTTTAAAGTGGAAAAATAGTGCAATCAATTTAAATTTTATATATATTTATTTTATATTTATATTTTATTTTTTTAATTATCTTTAAAATTTGTATTATGGGGTTAAGGGGGCGCCAAAGCCACTTTAGAAATTCAAATTTCGCGCCAAAAATGTAATTAATTATGTCGTATTTATTGTAAAACTAATTTTTTTAAATAAAAAAAAAGAGTTATCCCCCCCTAGCTATCATAAAAAGCAACATTTCTGCCAAGCGAGAGTAAATAATATTGTTTCGTTTTTCTGAAAACTTTGACCTACTAAATGAAGAGGTTATGTTTGACCATTTTTTAGTAGGTCAAAGTTTTCAGAAAAACGAAACAATATTATTTACTCTCGCTTGGCAGAAATGTTGCTTTTTATGATAGCTAGGGGGGACAAATCTTTTTTTTTATTTAAAAAAATTAGTTTTACAATAAACACGAAATAATCGATTTCATTTTTGGCGCGAAATTTGAATTTCTAAAGTGGCTTCGGCGTCCCCTTAATTATAAGATGAAAATACTTTAAATATATTGAATATGGTTTACATAGAGGGGCGAGGGAGTTTGGTGTAAGCGCATAATTTTTTTAATATGTCACACTTACTATCGTCGTTACGATTTTTAGAAATACCTATACAATCTATACGGAGAGCAATGTATGATTAAATATTCCTATAATCTTTAGTAAAAATTGCTATACTGTATTTTAATGGAGCCACAAACTCAATTTATACTAAATTTTAGTATATGGTATTGTGAATTTTCGAATTATCAAATATTACTATACCGTATATTAAATATTATGTATATTGTAAATTAAATTTTATAAAATTAATAATGTTATTGATATTGAAATATAACTCGATAGAAAGAGCACAACTCACACTACTTCATTTGATATTTTTTTTTTTTATTTACTAGTTTTTGTGCTATTTTTCTAGCACTTCCTGCCGTTTGTCCCCGCCTGGAAAACTTTATCGGCGTTTACCCACCACTTCTGTGTGGGTGCTTTTTTCCCACCTTTTTTAATCCCCAACCACCCGAGATGGCCCGGTGTCTTCGAAATATTCTGTTGGGGTGTCAAAGTCACATTACGTAGGCCATGACACCGAAACAGAACGTTCCACACCTCCCGCACGCGTTGTGGAATGTGAAAAAACACCTAACCGATCATGAAAGCCGCACGAGAGTGGTCTCCCATCCAAGTACTAACCGCGCTCAGCGCTGCTTAACTTTCGCGATCGGCCGAGGTGCGTTTCCACCACTCCGCCACCGCGTCGGTCACTATACTTCGTTTAATATTTTAGGCTTAAGGAAAGAGAGGAAGAGAGGCATATATACACAAAAACTTCAACGCATTCATTCGCTTGCCGCATCTTTTACCTCTGATTCTATGTCTTTGATGTTTCTAACAAAAAAGAATGTATTTGTTGTATTTTTTTAATGTATTGTATGTGGCAACGGTTTCTTTTCAATTAACAAACTTAACCTATCATTTGAGCTTTTTGTTGTTGACGCATTTTGCTTACTTTATATATTAAGTTTGTAGTAATAAACATTTTATTACAAAAATAATCAATACTTACTATTGTTATCGTTGAAACAGGGTAATTAGCAGTCTTAACCAGTCGCATTGTTTTTACACTTTCTCCGTAATTTTTGTTCACTTATCTGGATGTATTTGACAGTAATTTTTCTAAATTTTACTATACTATGTATGAAAATGTATGCAAATGTATATTATTTAGAATTTTTACTATACCGCATAGTAAAATTTTATTATGATATATAGCATAATTTTATAGAAGTATATTAAATTTCCTTCATAAATCGAGTTTGTATTCCGATTAATGAAAAGTATAGCAATTTTTAATTATACATTTCTCTCCGTGATAGATAATGTATATTTATATAAAACAATATTTTAAATAAATAAGTATGTATTTATTAGAAACAGAAGGTTATCTAAGTAATAAATTTGTTTATAATAATCAAAATAAATATATGGGCTCTATAACTAAAGAAAATAGTGCATTACGATACAAGTGCGGAAAATAGAGTATCGTATACTAATTTTCAACACAAGTTGCGGAAAGTTCAACAAAAAAATATAAAGAGAGCAAGAGAGAGAGAGAGAGAGAGAGAGAGAGAGAGAGACGCAGAAAAAGAGTCATCGAGAGAGAAAAGATTGATCAGCGCCCGCCGGCATTTGCAGTCACGAGCGTAGCGAGGCCGGGGGCGGACGCTGATCATCCATATTAGAAAAAAACATTATATAATTATAATAAGAAATAATAAAACACAATAATTTGAGTACACACAATTATTTATTAATTAATTTGAAAACTAAAAGAAGAACCTGCGTATGCACAAACAAACAGTACAATTATATTTTCTAATTAGAAAATTCACATACGTCTTAAAAAAAAATAATCGTGAAATTATAATAATGAACGAATCAATTAATCTTTAGTTTTAGCACTCATATTTATTGTAACAATATAGATAACTGTGTCGCCGGCGACTTTCAAAACATCGTGTGCAAAAACAAATCTTATTTCAAAACACGAACGGGATTGTTTATTTTTAAAGCATCCTACATGCTTAGAAAATTGAACTTTCCGCACACCAGTGTTGAAAAATAAATTGGATATAATTATGGATTAAAACGAAAAACCTTTTTCAAAATTAAAAATAGGGGGTTGGCGTGCAAAACGCGCAGGGGGGCGAAGCCCCCCTAGTATATATATATAGACTTATCTCGTAAATTACAAATATTGATATTTTCAATTTGATTTTATATATTATAATATACATTGTCGCAGAGTACCACTGCAAAATTTAAAACAATAAAATGACTCCGAGATAGCTCCTTCTACCTCTAAGCCATCGATAATTACTAGAACTTAACTTTTTCTTGGTTTTTGGTTTAAATGTTTATCTGTATTTGTTTCGGAAGTATGAGCTATTAATTTAGAAGTAATTATCATTGAAATAATTATTAGATGTCGCATAACTTTCACAAAATTGGCCATTGGTAAGTAAGAACTTGGCTTTCTTCTTATTTTTATATTACAAAAATATTCCAAGGTTATGATCAGATCAATTTCTCGGAGGTCAAGTACTCGTCTTGTTTGTCATATTTAATATTTTATATATAATTGGTATAAAGTTATTATTATTTATTATTTGCAAGAATCGTGATGTACTAGTGAGCCGTGAGTGATTAAAAAATGTAACCAAACATTTTTTGCTTGTTTAGCATAAAAATTTTATGAACATTTTAGCAAAAATTTTGTCTAATTCTTCTTTCTTCCAAAATTTTTGCTCAAATTGAGATATCTAATCTTCTTTTTCAAATTAAGTGTACTTGATCTCAATTTTTTTGCTAGATTTGAGTTTAAGTGTTTACACAATTTTTTATTAATTACTTTCCTGATAGAAATGTTCAGCAGCTTTTGTCTAGTCCATAACAAGTGAAAGACGAACTCGGCAGTGAGTTGATCAATGACTGACTAGACGACGTTTTATTTTCGTCAGATTTTTTAGCATTCACTAGGTAAGAACTAGCCAGCAACTTATAATTAAAAAAGAATAACATAATTATAGATTTATATTATTTAAAATAACAACAATCTATAAAAAAAGAAGTTTAGATGAATTATTATATGTAAGTTTCTATCAATGCATTAACTTAAACTTCCAGGACAGAAAAACGATTTCGTGGGCATTTGTGTAGGTTATATTTACATCATAAATTAGTTTCGATTCATATCGATTCTTACGCAGTGCTACTCTACTGACTAAACAGCAACACGAGCCAGTTGATCTTAGTTAGAGACTAATCTGCTCAGCAGTTATTTGCTACCAGGGTTATAACTTTCATCGAATAGTCTCTGAGATTGAATTTCATATGAATTTTTTCATATTTATGTACAAGGAAATGAAATCCATAGCCCGTAGGATGGAACTCGTCCTTGTGAGTGAAATGTCTTAATAAGATTTTCTGCATATAAAGTAAAAATTGCTTTTAGTACAAAACTAAATTAAAAATCCTGTATATTAAATCGCTTTTTAGGCACGATCGTTGCACGAGAGTGCCTTATATTTTCGCCATCGCGAAAAATGTTACACCCTAAATAATTGTTTGTTTATACATAAAAACATTTTTCGTCAAGAAAATAAGTCATTTTAAACGTTCTTGAAAAAATATGTATGTGTATGTATGTATTGTAACATACGTAACTTAAGGTTGTGTGGGCGGATTTAGGTTGCGGTTTGCCACTAACCGAAGTTGGTAGGCACGATTGGAGGATCGGGTTGAATGACAAAAGGTGATGTTCCTTTACTGCTCTTTATTTCTCCTGATTTGGGAGAAAGGCCTCTGTGTGTGTGTGAGAGAGTTTGACTATTCACGCGTCAATCGCGGCACGCTAACGGATCTCTTCGGTGTCCGTATTGCCTTGAGTCGAGTTCTGTTCCTCTTCTCCGGACGACCGCCTTATCTGGGTTCTGAATGTCTTCTATGCGACCGCCTGGCCTGGGCGCCGATTTTCTTCTGTTCCGATTTTGGCCGGTCGGCTGCTCGAGGAGCGTTCCGCCTGTGCTGGGAGGCTCCTGGAGTCAGCGTTTCCTTGCTGCGTGGATTCGGGGTTTTTTTCGTAGATACTCTGTGGACGGTGCCTAAAATGCTATGGTTGCAATATTGGCCCGGCAAAAAGTATCTACAGCTTATTGGACGGATTGCGTCCGAGAAGTTTCCTGTAAAGGCTGCGCGGTTGGCGCGAGTCAGCGCGACGTAAACGATGTTCGTTGTCGATCGGACTGGATGCAATATGACGCTCAATTATTTATTGCACCATCACAAATGGTTTTGCTGCGATAATTGAAGCTTTGCGCGTTATACGAGGATCCAACACGATCTTGGATCGTACGTTACACTTTTGGAGTCGCGGCGGCGACGTCCTCATCGTCGGTCTAGTTGTTTGGTTAAGTGTGAATAGAGAAAAGAAAAAAAAATTTTTTTTTGCATGCGAATTGGTGTGTAGCGAGGATGGTGTGTGTTTTTGTGTGTGGGTGTATGGCCGCGTGCTATTCTACATTTGTTTCTGTAGGCCTTTCTCCTTGTCATACAAATTTCTTTTTTTTTATATAAGTAATCAATATATGTATATATATATGCGTTACATACAATTTTTTGTATAATGAATTATGTATTATATTTATTTATCTTACGTGTGAATATTATGAAAAATGAGTTATCTTTTAATCCAAAAGAAAGTGTTATCATAACATAAATATAAAAGTGTAATATTGTATATGAGGTGGAAGCTTGCGCGATGAAGTTACTATTTTGCTTATTCGACTTTCTTTTAAGTTGTGCGGTTCGGTGACCGATATTTCTTGAACTCGGTCGGTCAGCTGTTTTGTATTTTCGCTTACAATTATGGTACGGTTAAGTAGTTGCTTTAATTAAATTCGATTTACATGAGTTAATAGATTGGTGCTTGCGTGCCTCTTGTGTTCTCGACATTTTGGAAGTATTATTTCCATGCCACTCGTTTGTGTTCGACTGCGACTCGTCAGAGTCTATCGACATATTGTTGTTGTCAACTAACTCATACGGTGTGAAATGAACTCCACTAAGGTGTAAATGCACTCAATTTCCTGTAGGGTTTGCTATGATAGGGCAATAAACGGTTTCGCCTGGTATCTCGAAATGGATACATCCGTTCAATTGGTATTCGTTAGCGAAAATATATATGCAATCAATCGTTCCGTATTCGTTTTCCGATGATGAAATGCGCGTTGCTTCCGCTGGTTCGCCACAGTGTAGTAGCGAATGCGAGTTCAATAGTTTGCGTCTTAGTTCGAGCGCAGTTAAATCGAGGTAGACGGCTCTGAGCAAAGAGTTAAACAGACAGTTCCCTGATGGCTCATTGATTGCGTTGGTGCACAACCTTAGTTTTGCGTGCGGAGTGGCGCAGTCAGCACTCTCCTCGAATAAATGCAGGTCCGGGTGATCGTCACTTATTTCATGCTCATGTAGCTAAAAGCTATAATTGTTTAGCACTTCGTCGGTGTATCTGTGAAGGCTGGGTATGGGCTCGATTACAGTACGCTCTGGAACGTGGTTGTCCTTCCTCGAATTTTCGTCGTGAAGGTATCCGGGTTCTTCCGATATCGCCTTTTCTAGAGTGTCGTCGGATTCCTCGAGAGACTTGTTGGGTGTGCGATTGACTTCCTCTGGTGTAACTACAGGGATATTGTCCGACGTGTCCTCGTTGATATCGAAAATGGGATTAGGATTTTGAATTGTAGATTGCGCTTATCCGTTCCTGGGCATGTTCTCTGAATCGTCTGAAAGGTAGCTGACCTCATGTGACGTTGGCAGAATATTGACATCTCCCACGTCGGGAGGAATCGTTGAATCTACGAATTTCGCGCTCGGATTTAGTTGGTAGTATATTTTTGGAAAGGCACGAATTTCGGACGTTCTTCCTTTAATTCAACTGCCTTGTACTCCCTGTTTATTTCTCGAATACTTATGCGCATGCCCTGTTGTCCGTAAATTTTGCTTTTTTCGACGTCTACGATAAATCGTGAGTGTAATCCGTTTAAGAGTTGATGCAGTGTATTTGGGATATTATCGGAGTGACCAGTGTTAGGTTCGACAGTGGAGTTTCGGGTCTATGAATAACGTTTGTCCTGCTCGATCTCGGGCGCGTCTTACTTCACATTCGGTACATCTGCTGTAGTAACTACGTCTGCGCGTGTAATAGCAATCGGGTCTATGTTGCTCGGGATAGCCTGATCTTCCCAGAAAAATTGCGTGTGTGATACTTTGATGCGATCTATTGGTTGCTCGGTAGTTTGAGGCGTACTGATGGCTTAGATGCCCTTTTGTAGGCTATTCTCTTTCCGCAAGTATGCAAGTTTTCCGTCTGTACTCCCTTGACTGAGTGTTGGTTCACTCTGATTATTTTTAACCTCTGATGATCATTGAGTACGTGGTTCTTGGGCCAGTGATTCGGCTAATATGGTTTCGATCCTTGCACGTTCACGCGAGCCGAGACGGTAAGTTCCGTTTGTTCTGGGTTTTAGTTTGACATTGGTAAGGATGCTGTCGAAAGGGCACGTATCCTTGTAATCCACGCTGTAAGTGCTAGTTTTTCGCGGCACTTGAGTAAGCCACTGTATGCGTAGTCTTCTATCGTCATAAATAGAATCCTCCTTTAAAATTTCTTACAGCTAGCGTTTCGCCTTTATAATACCTCAGCAAATCCTCCGGTGCTGGTCGCTATCGTATTATCAGGTTCCCTAATTTTAAATTCATCGCGATGGCGTGTATCACGCCGAAAAATTCACTTATTACATCCCATACCAGCAATCCGTTTGTGCTTATGAGGACATCGACTGGTATAACATGTACATTGCATGTGATACCATTCAAATTCAATAATGCTCTACCTAGCATATATAATGAACCTGGCGTTACGCCTCTTCCTTCGATAACCTGACTCCTATCAATAAACTTCTCGGATCTTAAAAGCCCTTGTTTAAGCACAGAAATATCAACGCCAGTGTCGGCGAAAAATCTTTAATTTTTTATTGTTGCATTTTTACTTTCTAAAACTACAATGGGAAATTGTCGTCCCGTTTTTAACAAATGAATATTAACTATTACTGTGGGCGACGTAGGCGTAGCTATACCCACGCTTACGCGCTCGGTGCCTGAGGGTAACGCCGAGGGTTCTCTGCCCCTGTGTTGTTCCTCGGTTACAATAATATTCATTGTCGACGCGGCGCGGACCTGTATGGGTGTCCCGCGAATATTCTCTATCTCGTTGACCTATTGACTTATCGCGTAAATGCTGGCGATTATCGTTAATGAATTTTCTGTAATTTTCGTAAAATTTCGATGCTGCTGCGCCTTTTAATTTATCTTAACGCAAATAAAGATATGTAGAATATGAAGATCAAAAATACCAATAAAATTTGTGGTAAGGAATTTTTCCCGAAATGTTTCAAAATACAAGGACTTACAGTACGAAGAGAACGCTATGAAGGTGAATCATGATGGTGGTGCTGGTCCAACGGAGCCTGGGAATGCGGATGACTTGGCTTGAGAATAGTGGTGGTGTAAACAGCGCTGAATTGGCAGATTGAGTTGAAGTTCGTCCAACGGTGGAATAGTTGTTCGTGTTGGAGCAGATGCCCTTTCCTTTGGTGGAGCAGGCGCTCGCGATGGGGCAGATGTTCTTGACGATGGTGCAGACGGCGCTGATAAGGCCTCTGTTTGAAATTGAGCGACAATTGCTCGCTTCTGGTGCGTAGGTGGTTCGCTGACGGACTGACTCCTGTTCTTTAGTTGCTTGATGAACCTTCTACGTTGCTTAGGCGGTCGATCGGCGTGTTCTGAATTGGCCTTCTAAGTTTCGATGTGTTTTTTGTATTTCTCGACGAACCTCCTCGCAACTCCCTACAAGGGATGTCATTTAGTATTATGTTACGTACATAATTTCAGGTTGTGTAAGATTCAGATTGCGGTTTGCCACCAACTGAAATTGGTAGGAACGATTGAAGGATCGAGTTGAACGACAAAAGATGATATTCCTTCACTGCTCTCTATTCCTTCTGATTTGGGAGAAAGGCCTCCGTGTATGTGTGTATGTGTGTGTGTTTTTTTTGTGAGGAGGCGGTAAAAATGCTCTTTACGCACGGAGTGTGGACTCGGTCAGCGTGACCCACACCCACTAAAAAACCAGCCTACCTTTGGTCTTGGCAGGGCACCTCCTCTCGACTGATCTTCTCCCCCCCCCCCCCTCGGAAACCGCCGTGAGGCATTGCTTCGAGAGGAGCAGTCATGCCATGTTTGTGGCCCTTCATTATCGGCAATAATATCACTGTCTCGTGCATGTGGGGCGGCTACTAATGTTGCCCCTTATACGCTCTTCTTCTTTTCTGATATGGTTCAGCCGCCCCACAATAGATGCTGCAAAGGTCACTACGGCATCCCAACCTTCTAGCAAACCAAGAAGGCACATCCCGATACCCTCTGGTGTCAAAGGCCCCTTCTAAAAGATTTGGAAAACACCCCTTTTTCTGCGAATCGAGGACACCAGGACAACACTCCGCACTCCCGTATATACGGATGCGGTGCAGGTAACTGCGAAGATACCCATGCCCGGTAAGCACCTGGGTCAATTGGAAGGTGACGAATCCGTGTTTCCTACTCGTCCACTTGGCGACATCTGGGATGACGCGGTGGGTCCAGCGACCTTCGCTTGCCGAATCCCATCTCTGCTCCCACAGTTCGATGGTCCTGTTTGACCAATGACTGCTATTACCACGTGCTGCTTTGCTGTTGTTTTCTAAGGTACACCGACCTTTTCTATACGTATCAGCCCTCTCTATCGCCAAAAGATTGATGGGAGGAATTCCCGCGATCACCGAGAAGGCTATATCAGACAGAGTTTTATAAGCATGAGCCACCTTTAGTGCGGCTATTCTGCAGGCTCGCCGACAGGATGCACCGTAGCTTAGGTTACTTCTTAGGGCATCCGCCCAAATCGGGGCTCCATATAAAATTACCGAACTGACCACTGTCGCTAAGAGGGCTCGACGTGGCTGCTTCGGCCCTCCGATATTGGGCATTATTACCGACAAAGCTCTAGCCACTCTTGCGGCTTTCGACACTGCACTCAGTAGGTGTTCCTTGAATGTTAGCCATGCATCCAAGATGACTCCTAGGTATTTCACCGTGTCCGCCGATCATATACGTTTACCATTTACAGTAAAGGTGGCGTACCTTCTTTGCTTCGTTCTGGAGATAAGTACCGCCTCGGTCATTTCGGCCGCCAGACACAGCCCATAGGTGCTCAACCATGCAGCCACTACCGCGATAGAGACATCTCCGACATATTCTATCTCATCGATGCTCCTTGCGACGACGACCAACGCCACATCGTCCGCAAAAGCCACAATCGACACTCCTTGTAGAAGCTGCTGCCTAAGCAGTCCGCCGTAAATGACGTTCCAAAGAAGAGGTCCCAAGACCGAACCCTGCGGCACGCCTCCGGTGATGTTATAGGAGTACGCGCCATCCTCAGTGTCATAGAGGAGGATCCGTTCTGTGAGGTAGCTCGAGAGGACTTTGCGTAGGTAGAGCGGCACCTTTAATTGTTCCAAGGACAACATAATGTTGTCCCACCAAGCCGAGTTGAAGGCATTGCGGATATCCAGTGCGATGATAGCACACATGCGCCTAGAATTCCTAGTACCACCGATGGCATTGGCGGCCAGCTCGACAACTCGACTTATAGTGTCAATAGTTTAGCGCCCTTTCCGAAAACCGAACTGATTGTCGGGCAGATCGCCTGCCTATGCAATGGCTGCTTGTAGCCTGGCACAAATGGCCAGCTCGAATAGCTTCCCAGCTATATCCAACAAACAGAGTGTCCGGTACGAGGAAGGGTTCTCCAGTGGTCGGCTCCCCTTTGAGAGAAGCACCAGCCTCTGTACCTTCCACCTTGCTGGGAAGCATCCTAATTAAAAACATGCACTAAATTTGTCCGCAAAAATTTGTGACACATTCAGCGCAGCAGTCTAAATGGCCAGACCAGGTATTCCATCCGGCCCTGGAGCTTTACGGATGGTTATTCTCCTTGCAGCCATTTTCAGCTCGGTTATGCTAATGTCTGGCGGCGCGACTGCACTGTCGGTCCCCATGAGGCCTGTCTCGGCTGCCCGTTTCTGATGTTGTGGGAATAGGTGGCGCACCGCTCTGTCAAGAAAATGTGGACACGATAGCATTGAGGCGTCTCTGGGTGTGATCTTATTCATCACGATTTTGTAGGGCTTACCCCAGGGATCGCGGTCCACTTCCTCGCAAAATTCGCACCAGCACTTGCGTTTAGCCGTTGTAATGGCAGCCTTGAGCTCTTTTCATTTTTCCTCGTAGGCCGCGGTTAGTTCTTGGTACCGCAGCTGGTTCCGAGCTCTCTGGTGCAGTCGCCGAGTCCGCAGACACTCACGGCGTAATTTTGCGATATTCTCATTCCACCAGTAAATAGGTGGACGGTCACGAGGAATTGATTTCCCGCCATAGAGATATCGCAAGCCGCTATTATGGCACGAGTGAGTTCCTCGGCTCGTTCTTCCGGTGTTCCTTTGACAGCGACTCCTGCTATGGAGCAGAGGAACATTTCTCGGTCGAAGGTAGACGGTACCCATCTCTTGTATTGGAAGCTTTTGTTCAGACCTGTTGCCCTGTTAATCGTTGATTGGAGCTGGTACACGAGTGCTTGATGGTCGCTCCCCGTGTAGCGACCACTTACTTTCCAGGTAAACCCTCTCTTCATTAATCTGGGTTAGGTTTACTATAGACGACCTCCCCGCCTTGGTAAAAGTGGGAGTTGTTCCAGTGTTAGCAATCTCCAACTCCAATATCGCAAAGGCCTCGAGGAGTGTACGACCACGAGTGTTCGTTTTCGTACTGCCCCATTCTGTCGCCCAGGTATTAAAATCCTCTCCGATGACTATTGGCAATCGGGAGGATCTTGCACTAGTAACGATGGCATCAAGGGATCCCAGAAATCCGTCGATGTTATCACTGAGTGGGAGGTAGGAACTATATATTCGCATACCCGCCACCTCCACCCAGGTAAAATTGGGGAGGGGAGCGGCCATTTTTCCGGATACATGCATGTTTCCACATACCGAGATGGCCGATATGCCAGTGGCATCACTCACCCATTTCGATTCAATGAGATCCCTGTACTCCTCACTGACGATAACAATGTCGGCCTGCTCTTCTCTGACCAACTGTGGCAGCAGATCCTGGGCTACAGCACAGTGGTTTAGGTTGATTTGTAGCACCCTAACCATTTCTGTCAGATGCTTCAGCCTTAGGCGCGGCTATGTTCTTATCCGCCGCGCTATCTTCTGCTTTGTGGCCCTCTTGGCTGCACCAAAAACACTGCGATGATCGGTTGACTGCGCTTTTGCAAGCTTTTGCGAAGTGACCGACCTCGTGGCATCGGTAACAACGCGTGATCGGCTCGCGGAGCCGAACCCTGCAGTTGACCCAGCCTATCTGAAGCTTCCTATTCTGTAGCAGCTTTTTTGCTGCCGATGCGGGACACTGGTCATCTGAGTGCCTTCATATGACCTTCTAAGCTTTATATTCCCAGAAGGTACCATAGTTGGCCCGATCACCGCAGAGATTGCCGACGATGAGCGACGTTTTGCACATTCCATCCTTACGCGCATCTGCCATTTTAATTTTCGGCGCTGTCGAACACACAGCACTGTTCACCCGCGCGTATTCATTAAGAACCCTGCTTGTTGCTCTCGCCATACTCTTCAGCTCTTTGTCGATGTCGTTCTTATTAAGAACAAACTCCACCAGGGTGTCTATTTTCTCACGCAGACGGAGAAAAGCTCTGTCAGCGTCACTCGACATCCCAGTCGAGGGCAGGTCACACTAGCCGAGTGACAATCTCCGCAGCACTTACCATTTTGACGGTGTGAGTTTGGCCCCCCCCCAAAATCCGTGGAAGCAGCACTGACCACCGGGGCTTTCACCCGATCGGAATCAGTGGCGGGATTTGACAGGTCTGCCGTGCCCGCTCGGGGTGGTGTTGTTTTAACCTCACTATCCATAATTGGTTTAATTTCGGAGTGCCTTACCATATCTGGTTTTGGTTCGCCCCGAATATTTGATTTTTTCGGTGCCATCCATATTTGGAAAGCATTCCCCTATCCACCACCTGGAGAGGCGTTACGATGCAGAACCAGCGAACCCGGCACGGGATGTGTGTGTGTGTGTGTGTGTGTGAGAGAGTTTGACTATTCACGCGTCAATCGCGGCACGCTAACGGATCTCTTCGGTGTCCGTATTGCCTTGAGTCGAGTTCTGTTCCTCTTCTCCGGACGACCGCCTTATCTGGGTTCTGAATGTCTTCTATGCGACCGCCTGGCCTGGGCGCCGATTTTCTTCTGTTCCGATTTTGGCCGGTCGGCTGCTCGAGGAGCGTTCCGCCTGTGCTGGGAGGCTCCTGGAGTCAGCGTTTCCTTGCTGCGTGGATTCGGGGTTTTTTTCGTAGATACTCTGTGGACGGTGCCTAAAATGCTATGGTTGCAATATTGGCCCGGCAAAAAGTATCTATAGCTTATTGGACGGATTACGTCCGAGTAGCTTCCCGCAAAGACTGCATGATCAGCGCGAGTCAGCGTACGTAAACGATGTTCGTTGTTGATCGGACCGCATGTAATATGACGCTCAATTATTTATTGCGCCATCGCAAATAGTTTTGCTGCGATAATTGAAGTATTATGCGGTATGCGATCATCCAGCACGATCTTGGATCGTACGTTACATTATGTATATAGTCAAGTTAATCTAATAACTCAGCCAAGTTCGAACCCAATTAGGGTCTATCTACATAAATAAGAGAAGTAAATGTTCCTAATTTGGACCAAATTGGTCAAATAGGTCTTAAACGGTAGCACTTTTTATAATGGCGCTAAAACGTTTTTCTACGATATTGTATAAATAATATTAAATAATCTAAAATATAAATATAGAAAATGTAAAATAAATATTGATTTTACGTAGAAATTTTAAATACAAGAAATGTTTATCACAAAGAAAACTTTTTTCTATTAAATATTTCTTATTCACATTGATATTTTTCCTGATAAATGAATAAAAAACGGTTAAAAAAGCGTAACATGTACAAAAAAGACGGTTTTATACCTTATCTAAATAAATATTGATTATACGTACCAATTTTAAAGGTAAGAAATGTCTATCATAAAAAAAAACTTTGGTTTACCTTTAAATTGTTTTTAAAAATGTTTATATGCTTGTATGTATATATTATGTATGTACACAAGTCAATCGAAAAATTCAGTCATTATTTACCCATTTGGCTAAAATTAATTTTTATATAGCAACTTCTAAATATTATTGTCGTTTTAGCTTTTACATATTTTGGGCCCTTTAGTTTACATTTTGATTTATGTACGACTGATTAATAGTTTGAATGATACAAGTGATAGCACTTTTATAAGCAGAAATAAATTTATACTAAGAAGGAGACCAACATTCCGTTCCTATTTTTACCGGATTTCTATGTATTCTAAATGCCTCTAGCGAAAAAAAAACCGTAAGAAAACGTAGGAATTAGTTGCAAATAAGCAGTAAAGTGGGGGATCTGTTTTTGGACCTTTTCACTTTTTCTTACAGTTTCTTATCTTTTCTTATGCAATGTTATTATTTTATACCTTTTGTTACTGTTTATTACTTAAGCAAAAAAAAATTTTAATCTTTGGTTACTTTTTTTAATAGTTTCTTATTTTGTCTTATGCAATTTTACTGTTTTATACTTTCTTTAACTATTTTTTACGTTTTAGAACATCAAATTTCCTTTCAAAAACGATTGTGGAAAGAAAGGTAAAAAATAGTAAAAAATTGTAAGAAAAAGTATAAGATTCATTTTTTATTTTTACTAACTATTTATTACTTTTTCTAATGAATATGATTTGTTTATAATTTCGTTACTATTTATTGTATTAAAAATTAAAAAGAATTTTCCTTGTAAAACAAATATAGAAAATTGTAGCAAATATAGTAGAAAATTGTAAGAAAAAGTAAGTTTTCTTTTTTACTTTTACTTACTTTTTCTTACAACTTCTTTGTTTGTATTTGAGTGCTTTCATTATTTTTAATACTGCGAGCGCTTAACACGAATTTTAACCTTAAAGATAATCGTGTTAATGAATTCGGTCATGGTCTAAGTAATATTTACAAAAGAATATTAGCCTTAAAAAAAGTAATGAAAAGTAAATAATTTTAAAACATGGATAATCCACAATACATGAAGTATAATGGTAGGTAAGGAAGTGTATGAATAAATATAAAGAAATAAGAAAGCGTAAAGAACTATAAGAAAACGTAAGAAAAAAGTAAGAAAATGTAAAAGGTGTCTAAAAACCAACGCAATGTTACCTATTGTTTGGTTTCTGTACGTTATGGTACTTTTTTTTAAGACTTGTTACTATATTGTGAATTTTCTTGTGCTTTTTTATTTTATATTTCTATCGCTAGGGGCTATATGAATTACTTACGACACTCATTGGTGTTTGTCTTACATCAAACTACACGCTTATTAATACCTTATGCGCTACTATGCTCCTAGTTTTTGAAAAAATTACATGTATGTAAAAATAATTAAGTGAAATCAATCATGTGCTATTTTCAGTAATCTTTTTTCGTACCTTAACAGCCCGCGTAAAAATATAAACTATTGCAGCTATGTTGCAGAGCAATGGGCAATAGTTATTGCAAACACATTGCCAATATGTTGCCGCGATAATTTTAATTTTAACGTATTAAATAAAAAACGATCACCTTTCGCTATCTAAAAACATCATTACGTTTTCATTCGACAATTATATCAATTCAAATTTGTTAATTTTAACAACTTTCAAAAACTTATCAGCAATGATATATAATTAATTATACATTGTAAGAAAAATTTACGTGTTTAAAAGAAAATAATAAAAGAAAAAAAGACAAAGGAAAGAGAATTGGACAAGGATTTACTAGGTAACACAATAACCGATTAAAGCATGTAAATAAGATATATATATATATATATATATAGTATATATATATATATATATATATATACATCCAAAAGTCTAAAAGAAAGCTTGGAGCAATACCTTTCAAATGGTCTGTAGCATTTTTATGGCCTCCAATTCTGTAAAAAGTTATGACAATTTAAAGAAACACGAAATTTTTTTAAAAATTTAAATGGGAATTACCATGTTAATTTTTGTGAATTTTTTGTCTTTCTTTAAATTGTCATAACTTTTTACAGAATTGGAGGCCATAAAAATGCCACAGACCATTTGAAAGGTATTGCTCCAAGCTTTCTTTTAGACTTTTGGATGAAAAATCAAAGGTGGCGCACTTGCACTTTTTTCAAGTTGAATATTGACATGTAGTTTACGTAACATTGACCTTGAGATTAGAAATTCTAACCTAGAAGAATAAATTCTAGATATAATTAGCAACGAATGTTACATATAATGTTCTATAGTAAAAGTTGATAGATTTTGAGTTATATAGCGGTAAACCCAGCTGGTGTTGAAAAAAATATGGAAAAATTCACTTTTTGAGGTTAGAATATATATATATATATATATATATATATATATATACATATATATATATATTATTTATTAACTATTTCAATATTACAATATTTATAAAAATTGTACATGATTATAAATTTCTAAGTATGAAGCAACGTTCCACGATCCTTGTAAACGAAAAGATTGTGGTAGCTGCGTAACAAAGTGCGTTGTTGTGTTATCAGGAAAAAATTGTATACTGCTGTTGCTCGGTAGCACGATGTAAAATTGTTCTTTCATCATCTTGCTTCAGTAATGTCGCCAGCCTTTACCCACGAATTAAATTTTTCAGAATATCCTTTCCAACTTGCAAAATATTCTTTTAAACGACCTCGTCCTCGCGATTTTAAGATTTGATCAATTTCATAAACTTTATTTGTAAAATCCAATCTTATTTTACAAAGCTCCTCTTCGTAAAAGCCCCCATCAATCTCTTCATCGGTCAAATCTTTTAAAAAATACATAACCGGATAACGAGACGTTGAAATTCTGTAAATCTTGAAAACTTCCTCGGACCATCCGCCTTCATATGCTTTTGTAAAAACATTTCTTGCGCGAGTGACGTGAACCAAATCACGAATGCTATATTTAACATGTTTCGTTACATCAGGTTGCTGTTTAAATTCGTATCGGTGCTTTAAATTTTTTACGTGCCTCCGCGGCATTGTGTATGGTAACTGTGGCTAGTTTCATTTAGATAGCTGAATGTTTTGTATTATTATAAGCCTCAACTATATTTTGTAATACATCGTATTTGTATAACGTCTGGTATACGTATGACTAAAGAACCGTCATATTCGCTCTTTAATTGTTCTTATGACTCTTTCAACGATAGCTGCTTTAATGTCGGGACTACGTACATTTTTGTAAATTTTACCTTCTCGTTTGAGAACTTGTTGGAATTCGCGGATCGTAAATTCGCGGCCTTTATTGGATTGTAGGCATATCGGTTTTCGTTCACCATTTTGGTTAAAATAATTTCAAAAACTTTAGCAACGTTATTTCCACTTTTCGTCGGTAGAGGCTGACCCATACATGTTTGCTAAAATCATTTGTAACGGTCAAAATATAGGTGAATCCATCGTTGTAAGTTTTTAATAATAAATTAGGTCCATTAAATCGGATTCCCAAACATCATCAATATTCCGAACATTATAACTACGTCAAACAAATCTATATCTAACAAATTTGTGTTTATTGTACGCTTCTTGGTTCTCGAGCCATTCAATCTCGCGTTGTGCATTGAACGTTTTACGGGTGTAATGTAACAGTTTGACGGCTCCAGCGTATTTGGTAGGTTGTGGTAACCCGTAATACAAGAGTTTCAATTGATAATTCTTCATCATAATTCTTAACCTCTTTTAATGATTTCTTTTGTTTTTCATTCTTTTTCTTATTCGTACACTTGATAGTTTTATTGATTCGTGCGAAAAATTCTTCAAACGTAGTTCTACTAACCATACAACAAGCAGTCATCATCGCTAGAGCTCTTTCATCGCTAGGAGTATCTCCCGCCAACAAACGTGAAAAAGTACGTTCAGCCAAAACTCGGTCGACCTGTTTTCTATTCATCTTCTTATCAAAATAGGCAATATCGTGTTCTCGACGTAAATGGATGTTTCTATTTCGTGTCCATGACGACGACTGATCATATACATGTGAAAATTAGATATTGGTACCGTGAATCTCGTACCTCCATCATGGAACATGCGAGTCGCGCTGGGGTACCCACGCGCAACTGCTTATTTTACGATTGAGCGTTTTATAATTGAGCTTGTCTATGTTTGCGGGATAAAACGTGCTCGAACGATACTGCATCCTCTCGTGTAAACGCGCTCAATATTTTCACGTCACCGGAAAGATAATTTTATGGCTCATTAAACGATCTAAAATTCGAATATTCGGTCGTAGTCAATGGCTAAAAATACGAATTAATTTTTTAAATTATAATAAAATTTATATTTAGTCCGACACATTTTTTTACGTTGTGTATATCTTCATTAGAAATTCGAAATAAAAATTCACAATAATTGCAGTAGTAGGATAGAGTGAAACGTAAAAAATCTTTATCTTTTCTCTCCACTCGTTATTTAGCGCGCGTACTCTTGCAGACGTGTATGCACGCGTGGTTGTTCAAAGCAGTAATGAGATAGTATACTTTAGTCGTACGATATTTATACTTTTCTTTTTTTCCGAATACCCGCATACTGCAGCCGTTGGTGAATTTCCGACTTTGTGATACCGATACGCTTCTAGATCGTATTAAACGGTTATGGTCAATCTTTGTATCCGTACGGATAACTTTTGTGCAAGTACACGAAGCTTCTTTTACCATAAACAGGTTTACAGGTTTTCGTCTTATTCTGCGTTAAGACATCACAGAATTTAAAGATAATTTTGTCACGGATCTTAATCCTGGGTTAAACTTTATGTTACTTTCGTTTAATCGTATACCTTCGTTACACTCAGTGTTTGCTATATTTATTTATTTTATTTATATTTTTATATTTTTATATCACACTGTTTTTGCGTCATTTATTTTATACATGTTACACCACTATATTTTTTATATCATTTATTTTTATTGTTATATTTATTATTGTTAACTTTATTTGTTATTTTATATCAAGGCAATGTATATTTTTGTGTTTACGGGGTTTCTATCCCATAAAAACCCAATAAATTATCTATCTATCTATATACTATTTCTTTTTGTCATCGGTAACGTAATCTGGTGGAAATCCTGAAGCTTCGTTTTTATCTTTGTAATATCCATCTATATATCTTGCAAATATACCGCCATTCTGCGTTTTTGGCTCATACTGCGTCATTTTGTAGTGCTAAATTTCGTGCACAGCATAAACAACATAACCTAATTCGACAACTTTTTAACTTCTTCAGATACCCAAGTTCCTTGCAGAATTCGTTCTACAGGGTCTTCATGAGGGTAATCGGTTTGTATCATTTCCTCGCAACAAGAACGACATAATGAAAAAATAACAAACGTCGCACATAATCAGATCATTGATATTTGATATATCGGGTGAATGTCCTCTAAGTTTTTGACAGTCTTTCACCCCTATATACAAGCAACGTATCTAATATTTCCCTCTTCGCTACAATTGTACAGTTTTACCGTGTTATCCGTACGTCCACCAAAGAAAACATCGTGTGAATCTAGTGGCTTTCGATCTAATAAATTGTTTATTTCTCGTAGGAATTATTTCATTTCATCACTTTGAGAAACTTTCTTGTTAAAAACGCAGTTCCAAATTTTAATTAACTCATAATTACCAGCTTTGATTTTTTCAGAAATGACGTTAGTTTTTTCGAATTTATCATCCATCTATTGACTGTCAAACAAAATTTCATATCTATTTATTTTATAACATCGCGGACAACCATGCCAGTAACAGCCATGGAATTGGAGAAATGTATCGTTATGACATTCATGTGCTGTGAGAATGCAGTATCCGTCCACTATAATCCCCTCTACTATGTTTTTCACGACAGCGACCGGCATACACAATTTCTCTATTTAATTCCTTTTTCTTTATCCAATGTAACCACTGAATCGCTTTGATAGATTGATTATCCAAAAGTCGATATCCTCCTGTTGAACTTATACCTATCTGTTTCTTCTTCAAAAAATTCTTTCTATAAACGTGCATGCATGCCGAAGCTATTGTCGAACATTCCACGAATGGGTCTACATCATATTTTATAAAGGTTGACCAAAAATTCAAGCATGCTAACCTCAGAATGTTCATGTCATGCTTATAATATTTTACAATTTCTTTCTCAAAATCAAGAATATATCCGGTCTTTTGTTGTTCTTTACACCATAATAAAAAATGTTCTCTTTCGTGAGGATGCATAATACCTGGGGCATACATTTCCAAAGGCGGTAACGGTCCAATATAAGATTGGTTTTCTTGTCTGCTAAATAAATGTGGAAACTTACCCTTTTCAATTCCGGATAAGCCATATGCTTTTGGTAAAGCATTTAGTGAAGTAATTCAATTAGCGATAAATTTAATATTCTTAAATTCCATCAAAATAATTTTTGATCCATTTAAAATTACAGTTGGTTTTAAGCGACCGCTTTGTTTCTCGACAAGATATTTAAATATAAATTCAGCATCAAAACCCTGTGAATTGTAGGTAATACAAATAACTTTTTTTAATATTTTTCGAGAAATCAAAGCGAGTTCAACTAGTTCTTTGACAGGATCTGTTTTAAATATCTATTCACGTATACCGCATTATACACATATGTTTGAAATATTGGTATCTTCAAGACAATAATTACAAACTTGCTGCACTACGCGCAGATTTGGAACGTGTATTTTTTTACATCACCCGATACAGATAATGTCTGCTATGTTTCAAAAACATAAAATAAGAAAATTGTTTTTAAAGTCTGCTTATTGCGTTTGCTAGGTTGGACGTCACGAAAATGGCCACTTGGCAGTCGTTCATTACAAATATTGCAATATACGATCCATACTCGTGTTTTTCTTTTCGATTACATGCACGCACCGTTTTGCACAAGATTGCCAAATTTGTATAGCTTTACAAACGCTAAAATCCTTCTTGAATGATCCATGTTTGAGATGATTATCCAAACACACTTCACCAAAGAAACTTCTTAAACATAACGTACATTTTCTTAGACTTTCATTGATATTGGATGGTGGAATTTGCATGCATTTATAATATCTGCGAGAACATCTATGGTCTTTAACATTTCTGTAACTTTGATTGCATGGTATAATTTGACGTCTCGTAGTACATGATACGTAAAATGCGAATAATGTTTTTATGAGTATCAATCACGAATTTTGTATCGTTAGAAATAGGGCGTTCACCAGGTCCGAAATTTTAAAAATTGTTTACTAATTCTTGAAAACGATGAATTTTATTTACTCCGCATCTCGTAGCAGATATGACAGCCTGCGCTAAAGTTATTAATTCTAGGGCGGTTTCTTTTTGTAGGGGTCTCTGGGAATTTCTGATTGCTAGCCAATAGTCGTGCAGCTGTCCCGGACGTATCTGTCCTCTAATGACATAAGCCAATGCTGTTACTAGAGACCTTGGTAAACAAAAACAATCATCGTTCCTTGTAGTTAAAATTGATTTTTTAAGTACACTTTGTTCTATCAACCTAACTCGACCATAACCCGGAACACTTTGAACAATAGTATATTTAATCTATAACGAGTCATCAATGTTAAAATTGTCCGCACTTTGAGCAACATTGCATAACATGTTCCATAGATCTTTCACATTAAAATCAAAAATAGGTTTTAATTGATAACCATAAAGAACCGTGAACAAATCTTTCTGATTCGATAGTTACACCTATAAATTCAAAATCATTACGATCGCCACATAAATTATTATGTAAGTCACTAAGAACTCCTTCTATCCACTCGTATATATTCGCTTTAGGTGGTGGTCGTGTTATTCGTCCTTGAACTTCTATTCCATCCATCCCGAATCGGCGAAAATGTCTATGTACTTGATTTTCGACAATAAAGCGAGGCGATTCATTCGTTGTGTCTGGTGCACCTTTACTTTTCTGTAAAACACCACATATGCAAGTTAAATTAATTTTAATTTAGAATGCTTGAAATAAAATATGACGAGATAAAAAATAATACATACAATCATCGTCATCAGATGAAGTTTCGCAACAAGTAGAGCAGGTTGTAGTGGATGAAAATTCTGCATCATCATTCGTATCGACGATTCAACTAGTCGATGGTGTTGTATCTATTTCATATATTGAATTCGTCTGATTACTTTTAATTTCTTCTGTACCAACGGGGTCTAAATACATTAGAGAAACAAAATGTGATAAAAATCTATATACTTACCCAATGTGTATTGACAATTCAGGATGTCTTTATCATCTTCAACATCATCGTTCACTTGTCTTTAGATTTTCTCTACGCATATTGTTGCTGATCATGCGAATCATCGGTTCGCGTGTAATTGCTATACGTAAAATACAATTGAGAACACTAAGCACGTGGATCTTAGATACTTGCTCCATGATCGACTTTAAAAAGAATACTGTCTGCGCAAGGTCGTGTCCAGTTATACGACTACTTAGTTGCGAATAGTAGGGATAGCAATAGCTAAAAATATACATTTATTACTGCAATGAGAAATGCAATTCGTTAAATTCTAGGACGTTTTTAAACCTCAAACATAAGTAACATGATGAACTGTAAATAAGGACAAACATCGTACCGATGAGAGTCACGTTTGTTTCGTATCATCGTTATGAATGAAAACTAAAATTATGCAAGAAAAGTGGTAAATTTTAAAACATAAATTCGCAAATATTTGACCCCGCTTATAATTTGTAGTATTTAATCAAATGACAGCGTCGAATGACATCTCCAGTTTGGACTCCTCAGTAAGAAACTGGAGACCATACCTTAGACGCCTGTCGCAAGATGAACTCCGAACCCCTTTAAATTTTGTTTAATTTTTGAAAAAGGACATTGTCTGGGAAATTCCACCAACCATAGTGGACGAAGAGAAAAATAAGCCTGCTTTATATCAAAAGTAAAGCTTTATTTCGGAAAGACCGATAAATATGCATTATTTAAATATCACCGAAGGTTAAATTCAATTATGTTTTAATAAAACATAATAATGTTTCTAGATGACGAAAGGTGATCGTTTTATATTTAATACATTAAAATCGAGTAAATTCATGAGATCATATGTATCACATATAATATTGTAAAATATGATTTAACAATGCACTGGTACGATTTTCTGGATACTCAGCGATTCACGCTCCTGCGATATTTGGGCGCTAGTCTGCATGTCACCCTTCCCCACCGGGGTCAAGGTCGATCATGCTTTGACTGCCCATAGTGCCCATATAACTACTTCTGGCAATAGTTACTATCTTACCATTTGTAAACTACTGCCAATAGGTTGGCCATTGTTTACAAATTAAAAAAAAATATATATATATGGGTGGTTCTCTGTGACATCGAAGATGAAAAAAATAAATATTGCTATAACTGTGGGAATATGTTTTAGAGGTATCCAGTAGTTCTCCTGAATTTTTTCAGATTTTTTCTGGGCCATTATTTTAAGTTACAGAGAGTCAAAGTTGACATTTTAGCACTTTTTTGCATTATATGCCCATTTTCAAGAATATTTAGCTCCCAGGGGATGCATTTTTCACTAAAAACATAACTATGACTTTTTTTGTAAAATTTTCCGAACTTTTCATTAAAAATACTTTTAAAGACATAAATATATGCTGTCACACTCTTGTAAGCCATTTAAACCTTAAATAGTGAAAATCAGCAATTCTGCTCCGGACTCTGGTAACCTAATACTGTCTAAAAGATGTCTTTTTATAGTCAGAAACTGCCTAAAAATTTCCAGAGTGGATCTAAATCATTAAGATCACTTATGGTCAAAATATCCGGGAAAAGTGCCCGAAATATTAATAGAAATGTATATTTGTTGCCTTATAACGATGAATCTATTAGTATGATCATTGCAAAAAAATTTATGCACTTACCTTGGAATGGTAGAAAAGTATCTCCACTTGTTTCAGTATCCATCTAATCCCCTGTAAGCTGCTAAAAATACAAATATTATTATACAAATGTAAAAAATTAATTTTTAAACATTTATAATGCTGAATTTTTAGTTTTACATCCCTTACAAGAATTAAAATACTAATCTGAAGGATTACTTTTGTTTTTAAAGTCTGCTTATTGCGTTTGCTAGGTTGGACGTAACGAAAAAGTATAAATATATAAACATCATTATTACAATAACTGAATATACGTATTTAATACAAAAGATATATAAATAAATCGGATATATAATTATAATGAATAATATGATAACGTGACAGTGACAAGTTTGTGAAATCTAAACAATGTATTGCTGAATAATAATAATAATAATGTTGATACTTTTATAGTAATCCTTCAGATTAGTATTATAATTCTTGTAAGGGATGTAAAACTAAAAATTCAGCATTATAAATGTTTAAAAATTAATTTTTTACATTTGTATAATAATATTTGTATTTTTAGCAGCTTACAGGGGATTAGATGGATACTGAAACAAGTGGAGATACTTTTCTACCATTCCAAGGTAAGTGCATAAATTTTTTTGCAATGATCATGCTACTAGATTCATCGTTATAAGGCAACAAATATACATTTCTATTAATATTTCGGGCACTTTTCCCGGATATTTTGACCATAAGAGATCTTAATGATTTAGATCCGTTTCTGACTATAAAAAGACATCTTTTAGACAGTATTAGGTTACCAGAGTCCGGAGCAGAATTGCTGATTTTCACTATTTAAGATTTAAATGGCTTACAAGAGTGTGACAGCATATATTTATGTCTTTAAAAGTATTTTTAATGAAAAGTTCGGAAAATTTTACAAAAAAAGTCATAGTTATGTTTTTAGTGAAAAATGCATCCCCTGGGAGCTAAAAATTCATGAAAATGGGCATATAATGCAAAAAAGTGCTAAAATGTCAACTTTGACTCTCTGTAACTTAAAATAATGGCCCAGAAAAAATCTGAAAAAATTCAGGAGAACTACTGGATACCTCTAAAACATATTCCCACAGTTATAGCAATATTTATTTTTTTCATCTTCGATGTCACAGAGAACCACCCATATATATATTAGATCGTCGCAGGAATCGAACCTTCACTCTTAGATCCAAACGCTGGCTCTTTACCACTGAACTATAAATAACAGTTGAATTCATAAAATTTGGACTTAGAAATTTTTTAAGTACATCTTCAATTGTCCTTTACAGCCTAAAATTAACTCTTATAATAAAATGGCTCTGTGTTAAAGAGCCAGCGTTCGGATCTAAAAATTAAAAGTTCAAATTCCGCGTCAAACTAATTTTTTTTATTTTTTTTTTAATTTATGAACTATGGCCAACCTATTGTCAATAATTTAAAAATGGTAAGATAGTAACTATTGTCAGTATATGGCAAACATACGGGCGGATGACAATACTTTGCCAAATGCAACATATTGGCAATGTGTTTGCAATAACTATTGCCCATTGTTCTACAATATAGTTGCAATAGTTTATATTTTTACGCAGGAGGCCTTTAGTATTTATAATTAATATTTGTTCACTTGACATAATCGTGAATTGAAACCAGTCTTTATATATATAAAGTACTACTCCGTTCTAGTATTTATTTTTGGTTTAGTTATTTTTACATAATTTGCTTATAAAAAAATGTAAGAATTATAACCTATCACTCTCTATAGATATACTTCTTTGATAGAAAAGTAAAAACTAAATTTTAACTTTACAAAGAGACACTAAGATTATTATTTGTAAGGAGTAAAATCACTTTTTAATGAAAAGTGAAATCAAACAATTTTTTTAACATATTTTATAGAATATCTAGTAAAGAATGCATACTACATAAAATAGTACATTTTGATACTATAGTACAAGATTTTGATATTCTTCTCGTGTGAATGTTTGTGCCCGAACAAAACTACACACGAGGAAGAAATCAATTCTTATGCAAGTGTTTAAACAATTTTTTGATACAACATGCGAAAGATTTCTGTATGCATTGTTTATAAGATAGTATATTTCGTAACAAATGCGTAAAAAGTTACAACCGAGTGTGGGAAAAAACGACGAGGTTCGGCGGAGCCGGACCGAGAGTTTTTTTGTCACACTAGATTGTAACTTTCTAACGCACGTGTTGGGCACTATATTTTTCATTACAGTGAGCGAGAAATCGCATTTTAAAAGTGTAGACAATGCGTAAATTGCGATTTCACGCACATGTGTAACGAAAATGTTTTTCGTCATTCCATGCGTAGAGAACTCATGATTTACGCACGTTGATCGAAGTGAGATATGCGTAAATCAATTTTTTGGTCCGTTGAATAAAAAAATATTGCTAGACACTTATGCAAAAATTTTAACCACGGTAATTTAAGTATTAGATTAATCTATTTAGTTTAAATATAAAAATTTTAGGAATAATTATCTGAATTATAGGATACCCAATTTCGAGCACCGGAATATTCGAAAGTATCAGTAACTGGCTTCAACACGAATGAATACAGCAACGAAATAATTCGTCCTGCACCTCCGAAAAAACCAGTAAGGTTGTCATTACATCGAGCCGCAAGTTTGCAGTCAGTCGAAAGTGCCCCACCGATGATCTCTACTTCATTGACAAACAGCTACCATCAAGAATACGCACCTTCGAAAAAGCCGAAAAAGCGTAATCACCGAGGAGATCCACCAATTTATAGTGATCTGCCACTATCCAGAGTACCTTCTCGTGCCGAATCTTGTCAAAGCGCGTTTAGGTGGCCATCGCCCAAGCCAAAACCTAATCTTGCTCAAGTCTCCGTTGAAAAGTGGTGTTGACAATTAAAGTCCACGGTGGTTTGAGCTACCGTCAGTGGATTTTATAATTAGTATATAGTTTCTATATGTTACTCCAACTATCATTTCTATTTTACAGTTACACTACACAGAATAGAATATTTTGCTGAAACTGACCAAGTGTCAAACATATAAATAAAATAATGGTATTAAGAACTGTTAATGTTCTTTTAAATACACTTTAGCTAGTACTTAAAGTTTGCACTAATACACATTTTTTTTTCACTATAAGTGAAATAAATTTAAATATATGTAATATTTCTTGAATAATATTAATGCAGTTTTTTATATTCATAAAAATGTGGTGTTATCCAAATTTTAATAAAATAAGTGTATAAAATAATGTAGTAAAATAGTTTATGGATGCGTGCTTACATAGTATAAGACGTAGTATGAGCAGCAAATCCTTTCAAATCGTTGTCTGAATGCAAGTAGGTGCCAAATAATAATGGCATTTTTAAACATTTTAAATTTGGCAACTATTTGAATCCGAACGAATTTAATGTGTTTATTAGTGTTAATTTCGATATTCTTTTATATATCTCAATATAATTCAGTTATTACTATAATAAGTGATGATGATAATTTTTGTGGGTTGATCTTTAGTATTTATGTTTGTAATCTGTAAAATATTTATGATAAAAATTTAAGAATCAAATTGTGAAGCAACATTAACTCAATTTCATTAAGCTAAACTGTGTACTTTCATATTTTGTTTAATGGTATAACTTTAAGTACAACTAACCTCAGATACCTCAGTCGCTATCTAATGCTAGATGCGTCAATTTAACGGACTAGACTAGTTTCTCGAGTGTGAAAAGGAAGTGATTTTCTAAGACTCAAGAAGAACCAAGCAGTCAGATATTTTTGGGTTTGGAAAATATATTTAGACATTTTTAATGAATAAACAAAAAATTTCTTAGAAAAATATAGACTCTAAGCTGAGTTATACGCTACGCTGTGGAGTTCTCCAAGAACGAAGTCGTGAATCACCTGCAGCTGCAGTCCTATTGAAAAAACTCAGGTGAGAAATCACCTGAAAATTAAGGTGATTTCACATGCCAAAATCTCAGGTGACGAAAATAATAAGAAAAGTTTCTAAGTTTTTTTGAACAAAAGTATTATTAAAAAATATGTATTCGATAGCGTATCCGTAAAGTACGACTTTACGTACTGTTTTGCGGACGTAAAGTGCGACTTTACCAACACGTGTACAGTCTTTACGGACACGAGTACGAAAAAAAATACATGGGCACACAAAAAAAAGTGGTCTGTCACAGAAACTTGACGTATATACCCTTATGTATTTTGATGCGCTGAATCCGATTCCGAAACCAGATTTGCGCCATCACCCCTCATTTTTTTTTAAATCGCCAAAAACCACCCCTAATTTGTAAAATCCAAAAAATTCAGCTTTTATTATTGTAAACTGCCTAGAAATGACACCAAATTCAAATCTTTACATATTTTGAGACACTGAATCCGAATCCGAAACTAGTATTACGATAGATTAGATTAGATTAGATTAGATTTACGAGGAGCAAGGTGAACGTTTTCATCAAGACTTGAAAGTCATGGAGAGAAGCTACCAAGGGTCATGGGGTGTAAATATGATGGCGGACTACTTTTGGATGTTAAAAAGAGAAAGTGAAAATAGAGGTATTAAAAAAGTCAGAGAACCATTACACAGGTCGTTTGAAAATAAACGAGTTTGATGTAAACGAAAAAAAGTATAAATAAATTTTAATTCATTTACATTTAAGAATTTGCACATATGATGTAAGGATTTAAGTTTTTAAGGGTTTAGAATTCAGGATTTAAGGGCTCAGGGTTTAAGGGTTTAGGGTTTAAGGGTTTAAAGTTTAATGGTTCCGGGTTAAAGAGTTTAAAGTTTAAGGGTTTAGGGTTTAAGGGTCTATGGTTTAAGGGTTTAAGGGTTGAGGGTTTAAAGGTTGAGGGTTTGAGGGTTGAAATGGTGTAAAGCTGAATTTTCCGAATTTTTTTTTCGACGTAGGGGTGGTTTCCTACGATTTAAAAAAAATGTAGGGACAATAGCATAAATCTGGTTTCAAATTTGGATTCAGTGACCCAAAATACGTAAAGGTTTGAATTTGGTGTCATTTCTAGGCAGTTTACAATAATAAAAGCTGAATTTTTTGGATTTTTCAAATTAGGGGTGGTTTTTCGCGATTTAAAAAAAAAAGAGGGGTGATGGCGCAAATCTGGTTTCGGAATCGGATTCAGCGCATCAAAGTACATAAGGATATATACGTCAAGTCTCTGTGACAGACCACTTTTTTTTGTGTGCCTGTGATATTGTATTGAAATTGCTAAGAACTTTACGGATATTCTCTCGAAAAGTAATGTTTGCGCCTCGGCCGTAAACTTTTTCAGCCTCGCGTGTAATGTAACGATCCTCAGACCTGCTTCACAGGTCCTCGAACTCTACTTTCCACACTCGGCCATAAAAGTTCTACTTTACGGCCTTGACACGAAAACTACTATTTCTATGCTTAGAAAAAAAAACAATATCCCAAAAGCCGCAAAATATCTAAGTTCCATTAAGATAGAAATATTTGCGACTGATGTTTCGCCCTGTAGTCGTCGCGACGCTTCCAGCCGTAGAAGATAATTCTCATCTCTTTACATGTATCTAGCCTGTAATAAGAATAAATACAAAAACACAAAGAATCTATTTTTATAGATTAATAACAGTGAAATAATAACATAAATTATTTTATCGTTTATAAATGCAGTGCGTGAAATGTTGGAACCCATTCGTGTTGATTGTGATTAAACAGCGGCTACTCTGTTCATCAGTTCTTTTTTCATTATATTTCATAAACGTAATGTTATTATTTCAGTATTATTAACCTGTAAAAATAAATTCTTTGTCTTTTCGTATTTTTTCTTATTGCTGGCTAGATATATATGTAAAGAAATGGGAATTTTCTTTTGCGGGTGGAAGCGTCGCAACGACTACAGGGCAAGACATCATTCGCAAATATTTTCAGCTTCATTGAAGTTGAATATTTTGCGACTCTTGGGACATTATTTCTCTAGAAGCATAGGCAATTTTTCAAATGTCACTTTATCTCACGTTTTTTAGAATCTCTACGATCAGAGAGAAAAAATAGTATATTGTGTGCCTAGGGCGTAAAGTGGGCTTTTTTAAGCCGAGTACGAAAAACACACGAGGCATAAAAGCCCATTTAGCCCTTGGCGCACACCATATTTTTTGTGACAACTGCACGAATGTTCGCGTTTGAAAGGCTCTAAAAATAGGGACACTATGCAAATGTTGCGCTGTAATTAATAAATTCATATATATATATATATATATATATATGGTTAAGTATGTGTAAGTGTGCATGTGCACTTGCGCATGCGCGTGCGTGTGTGTGTGCGTGTGTGTACATGTTCGTGAGCGTGTGTGTGTTTGTAAACGACTAAGTAAAAGTCTAAATCTACGCGAGGGACGTAAAAGGGGGTCTATAAAGAAAACGCCCGCTGCTGAAAAAAATCGCTCGCTGCTGGAAAAAGAACGCCCGCTCCTCGGGGTTTTACGGGCGTTTTCTTTATGGGCGCAAAAGGACTACTTTAGTCCCTATTTTTAGGGCGTAAAAACGCGATTTTTGTGCATGTGTTACAAAAACTTATTTTTTAAATATTATTATTTTCGTCACCTGAGAGTTTGGCGTGAGCTGATTTCTCAGGTGATTTCTCACTTGCTATTGCTCAGAAAGTGCTGTTGCTCAGATGCAGATTGTCTACGAGTACGAGTCTCGGTATATTCTTATGCGCAGAGACCAGCAATTATATCAATTGTTCTACATATTCTCAAGATGGATTTCATGCCATCATTGAAGATATCAGTTGCAAAAAATTGACCAATTCTATGGTTTTTAGTCGCTGTGTACATGTTTCGGAGCAAAGTTGAAGTAAGCCGTAATAGCTTACATTATTATTTTGCGTGTTAAGCAACTTTGCATCTGTTAAGCAACTCCATTTTCGATAAATCCGTAAATTGGATGCGAAACTTTTAGAACTTTTGGATTTAATGGCAGATAATCGTGATATACCGTTATTATTTTGGCAGTTATGATCAATTAAAAGTCATTCCACTTATGTTTCATCTCTATTTAGTTTATACAATTACTAATGTTTCAAAAATTATCGAAATAAATACATATATTATGACAATAAATACACCATGAAAATACATTGAAGCAAGCGAGTTCAGCAATTATAAATACACAATTTATTTTTGATAATTTATTATCAAGGGAATGATATAAGGTCAATTAAAAGAATTAACTCGAGCTTGATGATAGTATCAGAAATAAGAGAATGTTGCTACTATCGTCATTCGATTGTTATAAAGAGGATATAAATTTCTAACAAACACACTGAAGACATAACCACAATAATCGTATATGATCACTTTATTAAAGTGTACTAAAAAAGTTTTATTGATCCAAATAAATGCATATAAGTATGAAATATTTAATTAAACCAAGCAATTATATATGTTCGAAGTAAATACATATTTTTTTCACTACAAAAAAATATTTTTTTTTTTTATTATTTTAAAATCGGTGCTAATCATCGACTGAGGTGATACGATGTCTTTGTGGAGAAAGCACTTGTTGAAAAGACATTCCCCAGTGGTGCTTGTATCAATCGCCCAGGGTCGGGAATCGAACTTGGGACCTCCAGATTACGAGCTTGACGCCCTACCGACCGAGCCATCGCAGGCCTCAAGCAAACAAATATTTCTTTACAGAGTAAATTATTCAGATATTTTAGCTCTTCAAAATTATCATAGTATATTATGCTACTAGTGCGTAAAATGCGATTTTACGCACACGTAGCGATCGAGTGCACGAGTGGCCGGCGAAGCCGGACACGAGTGCTTACAAGATCGCTACAAGTGCGGAAATCGTACGCACGTGTAGCATACGATATTTTTTATCATAGCACGCGGAAAATTCGTAATTGTACAATTCATCTACACTTTAAAAGAGAGAGTACCGCAGATTGTGGAAATGAAAGGGGAAACGGTATGGAGAGGCAGCGGGTCCAGGGCCGCAGGCCCTGGTGGGGGTGCTGGAGGCGAAGATCCCGCCGGGGGGTTGGGGGGGGGGGGCGGAGCCCCCCCTTGAAAATAAGCTTGTACGTTCGTAATAAAAAATTAAAATAAATATATTAATTTATTATTTTACGCATACTGTTCGTAGTGTTTAATATTTCATCATACTATGCTTTAACACGTAATTTTACGCACTAAAAACGAGGCGTAAGATCGAATTTTACGCATACTATGATAAAAATATTTTTAATGCTGCTTTTAAACAATAAGCCGTACTAAAATTACTTTTACTGTTTCGTACGCTTTTACATGTTAATTTAACTTTTGTAACTATTTTCAGAATATTGTATGAACGTTTTCATCACTTTCACTTTCACTATAGTCATCTTCGCTAACTAGGAGAATATCACACCTTTGGGTATCTGGTATACGTGCACATTTAGACGACACTTACCTTAACCTGCAAAGATTATTTATATGCAATAAAAAAAATGCTAGTCGACGTATTTTAAATTACACTTTTTGAAATAACTGATGTGTTTAATTGAACCTTCATAGTTTATTAATAATAAATTAATAAAACATGTCATCAAACGTAAATTCAATAACGTTCATTTCTCGAGAAATATTGAGTTTTTCGTTGCGTAATTAATACTAAAAAATTGAATCTTTTAATTTTTTAATTAAGCCACCGCTAATTTCTTTAAAAATAATATATTCATTTAAAAAATTAAAAAAAACATTTGTGATATATCGTCTGTGCGGCACCGCCGCACGGCGCATGCGCAGATACTTTCGTAAGTCTCTCACATACTTATGCGAACTACCGAGAATAACAACCCCTTTTGGGTTGAAGAATTGAAAATTCCATTGCTTGTTGAAATTGAAAAGCGAGTTCGGCCCTTAAAAGCAAGTTCAGCCCCATATAAGCGGTAATAGCAGGGAAGGGTTATTTTTAAAAACACAAAGCAAGTTACACATTACTTTCAGTTCGGCGTTTCGAAACTTCCGAAAGTATCTGCGTATGCGCCGTATGGCGGTGACGCACAGCTGGTTTATCAAAAATGTTTTTTTTTAATTTTTAAATAAATATATGACTTTTCAGGAAATTAGCGGTGGTCAATTAAAAATAGGAAAGGTTCAATTTTTTAGTAATCGCATGAAGCTAGTCTACAACAATGTGCGTAGTAAATGCGTAGTACATGCAAATTTTCGGGGAGTCCGATACACAGGTACCCAACAATACCAGCAATATCGAACATTTGCGGACTGTCTGAGAAAATTCAGGTGCCCGATATTTTTCGGGTTACCCGATTATTTTCGAGAAATGAACGTTTAATACAATTTTAAATATACTTTTAATAATTTAAAACTTTATTTAAGAACTTGTAAAGTGAAAATTGTATGTATCTATTTTTGTAAATAAAATAGTAATTTTTGTGCTGAGATCGTAAAGTTTACGGCCGGAGCGCGAACAATACTTTTCGAGAGAGTATGCCTAAAGTTCTTGACAATTTCAACATAATATTTTTTTTCATACATGTGTTTGTAAAGTCGCACTTTACGGATACTCTATCAAAAATTATTGTTTGCGAGAACACGTAAGAAAAAATTTCATACATTAACTTTTTGTAAGTTTACAATATTTTTTGAAGTATTTCATTAGATGTATATGGGCTATTTCACGTCAAGTGGTATGATGAAAATTTTAAATCGCACCAAATTTTGAGAACATGCTGGAAATATCTTCCAGAAAATAGAAAAATATTTTTAGATGTTAAAAATAATTTGACTAAGAGTTTATTCTACCATAAAACATGAAAATTTTTCAATTTTTTAAAAAGTTGCTATTTTTAAAGTCATTTACCTTAAAATCTATTGATTTTTTTGAAAAAACATTACATACAACTTTTGTTAAATTAATCTTTAGAACTTATCTACCCGGGTTACAATTCTTACTTTTAAAATCACGAAGAGATAGGACACCCGGAAATATTGATTATCAAAAAAGGCGACACCGCCACAATTGATTTTGATAAAAGATCACTATTTTTAAGAGCTTTCAAATGGAGTAGATATACTATGGGGTTTCTGGAGCGTAGGGGCTTCTGGAGCGTAGGGAGTTCTGGAGCATAGGGAGTTCTGGAACGTAGGGAGTTCTAGAGCGTAGGGAGTTCTGGAACACTCGCGGATTATGTGAAACTTGCACGGAGCGAGCCGCTATCTCAATCACGCTCATCGAGACTTTCACTGGAGCATAGGGGTTTCTGGAGCATAGGGGCTTCTGGAGCGTAGGGAGTTCTGGATCGCAGTTGATGTTAATTTTTTTTTTTTTCGTATAGATTCAAATAAATCAATACGTATAAGTTTGTGTGTGTGTGTGTTTGCGTGCGTGTGTTTATTCGTTTGTTTGGGGTGAGGCAGTGAAATTTTATTTTATTTTATTTTCTTATTACAAATATATATTTTCACATATTAATTAGCGTTATCCACTTCATCGATTTCATCTTTACGCATTGTTAATACAGTTCGACGACATTTGGTTAACATCCATGTAGTAAGTGCGTATACATTTTGAACTGCACTATTGCGTAGTGGATGAAGTGAACAAATCGCAAATGGAATTTTCGGAAGAATCCGAAGTGATGGGCATCCCGAGTCCTCAATATTGAAAATCAACCTAAAAAAAGAGGTTAGGCATAAAAAAAGGAAAACACAAAATTAACATTTTCCTACACAGTATACTTACTCAGGTGATAGTAGTTGTTGCAACCATTGTTTTTTCTCAAGGCCTTTTACATATACTCTTTTAGCATTTGTTAAACTTCTGTAAAGTATGTTCTGTACTTTATCTTCTGCTCTTTTGAAAGACAACTCCAGCTGTAAGGATGCCGAAAATTATAAACTTGGCATACATTTTCATCGATAGCTACTATAGCCACTTCCTTGAACACGAAATCATTCAAACTGCTCTTGAAGCCTTGAACATCTACGATGTACTCCATGTTGATCTGGAATGATTAATGATATTACTTGGCTTCTTTATATACCAGATCTTCTCCTTCCTCTGAAAATCGGTCGACCAATCACAGTGTAAGAATTTTAAGCGGCTCGGATTAGCGGCAAACCAGTCAGAACGTGTTACCCCCAACACCTTTTTAGCGGTTGCTTAAACATATCTCTACCCCCACTACTAGAGACGCCGAGTGACGGACCACTAGGTGGGTTTGAAGCTGCTGCGCCGTCATCCCCACTCCTTTCCGTACTACTATAAGTGCGACGACGAAGGACAGCGAAGGAGACACTTGGATCTTTTAACAAAGAAAGACTTTGCAGCAAAAAAAAAATATTCGAAGGATTCAAGGATAAACGCATATTCACCGTCAAGCGAAATTTGGAAGATTCAAGGACAAGCGCATATTCACCATCAAGCGAAAAATATTCGAAGTCTCAAGGACGCATGCTTCCCACCATCGAGAAGTGGACAAATAGGAGGGCTTAAAGCTACTGCGCCGTCATCCCCACTCCTTTCCGTACTACTATAAGTACGACGCGAGACTTGAGAGAAAGCACCATTGTCGAACAAATAGCGAAGGAGACACTTGGATCTCCTAATGAAGGACTGCATTATTGTATAAAAGACAAAGAATCTTCAGTATTATAAAGCGACAGTGTCTCAACTTCTCAAGTGTGTGAAATATGTTATTGGTGTTGCCGATGTCGAAGACATACAAATATGGATTACATTAGCTTCGAGTACTATTGAGGCTATAAGTGAATTTAAGAAAACATCTTTTATAAGATTTACTATCAAACGAAGTTTGCAAGCATCTGATACAGAGTATCGAAACTATACTTCGACAAAATGTACATAGCGGTGGAAGACTGAAGCGACCTCGATCTGAAGAAGAAGATAATGCTATCAAGAGGCAAAAGTTAGTAGAGAAGGAACAAATTCCATCCGAGAATGCTGAAAATGAAGAAGAAATTTCTGCCCAGAATGCTGTAATTGAAGAACTTCCAGCTGACGATGCTCAAAACAAAGACGAAGCGATCGAGGAGCAGAACGTGGAATGGCGAGATACGGATTCTGCCTTTCAAAATAATATCAGATGTGGTTAAGTAACAAATTTAGACCTTCTGGATATTTCTTCATTCTTGACAACTGCATACGAAGAATTTAAGGGGGGAGCCTGCTTTAGAGGCTTCAAAAAATCGATATTTTCGAGGATTTTATTGGGAAGGAAAGAAATGTCTGATTAAAATGAAACTTTTAGGGTTATTCTTATATATTTGAAGAGTTTTCTCAAATTTTTTTATTACCATACATGAGATATTCTTCATGCTACAAGAAGCACTCGAGTGTGCACTTTCTCTGTGGCGAGCAAGATGCAGGTCGCAATTTTCATCTGAAACAAAAAACCAAAGAAATTTTTAATTTTCAATAGTGTCATTCCTAGGTGAACCAAGAAAATTCAACATTTTTTCGCAGATTAAAAAAAATGCATTTTAAAAAAAAAAAATTCACTTCAGATCGTTGAAAAACCGAGTTAATGTTAACTTTCTTAAGGTATTTTAGGTTCACCCAGAGAGAATTTAATCCTGAATACAATGCTATCGACCCGTTTCGATAGGACGTTTACTTTTTTTCCTATCTTGCTCGCCAATTTGAAAAAATCGTCAAAATAGAAATCCGAGAAATCGCGTGTCAAAGTTTTCGTTCACAAAAAATCGTAAATTTCTTGAACTTACCCTATTAATATGCTAATCAGCGATTCCTGCTCCATATAACTGCCCTTCAGACTCTTCAAAAAAAATATTCGAAGGATTCAAGGATAAACGCATATTCACCGTCAAGCGAAATTTGGAAGATTCAAGGACAAGCGCATATTCACCATCAAGCGAAAAATATTCGAAGTCTCAAGGACGCATGCTTCCCACCATCGAGAAGTGGACAAATAGGAGGGCTTAAAGCTACTGCGCCGTCATCCCCACTCCTTTCCGTACTACTATAAGTACGACGCGAGACTTGAGAGAAAGCACCATTGTCGAACAAATAGCGAAGGAGACACTTGGATCTCCTAATGAAGGACTGCATTATTGTATAAAAGACAAAGAATCTTCAGTATTATAAAGCGACAGTGTCTCAACTTCTCAAGTGTGTGAAATATGTTATTGGTGTTGCCGATGTCGAAGACATACAAATATGGATTACATTAGCTTCGAGTACTATTGAGGCTATAAGTGAATTTAAGAAAACATCTTTTATAAGATTTACTATCAAACGAAGTTTGCAAGCATCTGATACAGAGTATCGAAACTATACTTCGACAAAATGTACATAGCGGTGGAAGACTGAAGCGACCTCGATCTGAAGAAGAAGATAATGCTATCAAGAGGCAAAAGTTAGTAGAGAAGGAACAAATTCCATCCGAGAATGCTGAAAATGAAGAAGAAATTTCTGCCCAGAATGCTGTAATTGAAGAACTTCCAGCTGACGATGCTCAAAACAAAGACGAAGCGATCGAGGAGCAGAACGTGGAATGGCGAGATACGGATTCTGCCTTTCAAAATAATATCAGATGTGGTTAAGTAACAAATTTAGACCTTCTGGATATTTCTTCATTCTTGACAACTGCATACGAAGAATTTAAGGGGGGAGCCTGCTTTAGAGGCTTCAAAAAATCGATATTTTCGAGGATTTTATTGGGAAGGAAAGAAATGTCTGATTAAAATGAAACTTTTAGGGTTTATTCTTATATATTTGAAGAGTTTTCTCAAATTTTTTTATTACCATACATGAGATATTCTTCATGCTACAAGAAGCACTCGAGTGTGCACTTTCTCTGTGGCGAGCAAGATGCAGGTCGCAATTTTCATATGAAACAAAAAACCAAAGAAATTTTGTAATTTTCAATAGTGTCATTCCTAGGTGAACCAAGAAAATTCAACATTTTTTCGCAGATTAAAAAAAAATGCATTTTTAAAAAAAAAAAAAATTCACTTCAGATCGTTGAAAAACCGAGTTAATGTTAACTTTCTTAAGGTATTTTAGGTTCACCCAGGAGAGAATTTAATCCTGAATACAATGCTATCGACCCGTTTCGATAGGACGTTTACTTTTTTTCCTATCTTGCTTGCCAATTTGAAAAAATCGTCAAAATAGAAATCCGAGAAATCGCGTGTCAAAGTTTTCGTTCACAAAAAATCGTAAATTTCTTGAACTTACCCTATTAATATGCTAATCAGCGATTCCTGCTCCATATAACTGCCCTCAGACTCTTCAAAAAATTGGTTTTCGGTCAATTGCTCCATTCGACGGGCTGTTCTGGCCTCTTTGGTCTCCAATGAGGCGCGCCTGTTTTGACGCGTGATGCACTCCTCGTCCGCTTTATCGCAAAAATTTTTGCAATGGAGCCCAATTTTTAAGTCTAATAAGTGCATAGTTTTTAATACTGCACTGTAGCCTTCATTAAACATCCCTCCAGCGATGAAAGCAGCAGTCTGAACTATTTTAAACCCCGAATGAAGGTGTTTGGGCGTCATGCGCCATACGGTTGAATTGAATGACTCGTTAGCATTCTACGTGTGTCCACCCAAGCACCTTGTTAATAAATCGTCCTTTGATAATTCCTCGTATATAGGACGAATATGTTTTTCAATATCGTCGTCAATTAGGCGCGGTGGATGTTTAAAATCAGCCAAAGTATTTTTTGCTTCTGCTTTTCGCCATTCACACCAGCTTTCGGTGCCTTCGGGGCAGTTGTCGTGGCGAGGCAATTTATCTGTAGAGCAATAATGATCAAGTGTCACCATTATTGCACTTCTCATACCTTCTACAGAGTTTAAATTTCTTCGAATCGCGAGACCGTAATACATTGTTAGTTTTTTTTATTACAGTCTCTGTGAGCCGCTTTTTTCCACCGAGATTCTGTTCTTTTCTCTTGTTGCGGAGACGAGTACCCATGCGCTTTTGTACGTGTCCCACGCACTCGTTTCTAGTCACTGTACACTTGTCGCCGTATGGATTATTGTTCACGATGCCAAGAAATGTTTTGGAGTCGCCGTCGCCAATATAATTGCTATACATTACTCCAAATTTCTCGATGGATCTTGAGAATATTTCGGTGATTGAATCAACTTCCATCTTTCCGGCGGAGCCTGCGTGATTCGAAGAACAATTATCTTTATGGGTTTCATACCATTCTTCATACTCGTCGTCGTTCAACGCATTTTTCTTGAGAGTGCAGGTATGACAATATCCGCTTTTAACATCGAGATCAATCACTTTGCCACTGTAGTAGCCAATACGTGTAGTTACACCGTACAGAGAAGTGAATCCACGTTTTTTCCACGATTCATCGCCCGAAACTTTCAAATGGTCAACTGGTCTTTCATTTTGCACATTTAGTTGTTTTTCTTCTTCGATAGCACTTTTGCACGCACTTTCAAACATCGTTTCCGATGCTGTATACAGATGTTCCACGATTTTGTCATAAGTCGATTTTGCTAAGCCTATGCCTTGAGATAAATCCAGATGACCACAAAAAATATTTATGCCTTCTCGTGCGACACCCAAAAGCCTCATGACGAACACAATTCTTCTGTTGATTTCGTATCCGGTGTGAATCAACGGTCTGGATTCGATTTCTCGTTTACCGCAGCGACACGACAAAATAATTTTAAATCCTAAACCTCGATGGTTGCTTTCGGCGAACGTTATTTTTTGCTTACACAAATTGCAAATAACTAACTCCGAAATTGCTAAAAACACAGACACAAACTCGATTATGCGGTAACAATGAGACGGATAAACTATAACGTCGTCCGTAGTCGCCGATGCCAATTTCTGCTCACTGCGGCTGATATAAGCTTCTCCATCGTCCGATGAAGAAACATTCACAAATTGATTGCCGTAGAATTTGCGCTTCCGTGGCCTTGCACTACGCTCACTCGAAGATTTGCTCATTTTCGGATAGGTTTCCATATTTTTAAGATTCTCACGTACTGAGAGACAAATTTAAACTGAACAGTAAAGCTAAATGTAGCTCTGTTCGAGCCGACGTTGCCAGCTCATATATACCGTTACAATAACATTTTTGCCCCTCCCATAGCTTCATAGAGACCTTCTATAAACAGTTAAACCGTTTTGAAGAACCGTTAGTCCCTTTCCATTATAATATACACAATAGATCGAGGGGCGGCCCGGACGCTCGGATACCTGCTCGACGCTTGCTCACTATTTCTTCTGTATCACCGAAAATATTCCGAATTTTGTTCTGAAATTTTAGAGACATATTCTTGGATAGTTTAGGAAGAGATTTAGGCAAAAAAAAAAAACGATTTTTTGAAGCCTCTAAAGCAGGCTCCCCCCTTAATGAAAGGATGGGCTTCTCTCAGTCCTAGCCAAAGTCTGATTGTTGAGAATGCTGGATGGATAAATGTTGAAGAAACCAATAGAATTACTAACAATAAAAGTTACTTTGATGTTTTCATTCCTCTAAGCATGATTTTAGAATTTGCAGAAGAATATCGTAAAATCCTAGTCAATGAAAAGCATGAGCTTATTCTAATAAGATCAAGAGATGATCTTAATGCAGTAGCGCAAGTAGCAGATGCTGCTGGAAAATTTGAAGAATTTAAGATTGAACTTTTAAAATTTGAATGGCTCATGCCTTGTGTACAATTAGCAGATGAGTCTAAAATTCGAATGCTTTGCTTCATTGAGAAAGATAGACCTATCGCAACAAGTTTTCGTTCATGGGAGTTATACGAATATCCTGCTTTGCCTAAGTCAACTAGACATGTTTGGACTGTCAAAACCTCGAATCAGCTGGAGAAGCCTCGTTTCGTCATACTAGCATTTCAAACAAATAGAAAGGGTCGGAGTATATATTACTATGCTAAAATGCTAGTCAGTTTGATCACTGCGATATTAGTAATGTGAAACTCTTATTAAATTCGCAATGCTATCCATATAATAACTTGAATCTCGATTTTAAACGTAATCAATTTGCAGCGTTGTACGATATGTTTGCTAACTTTCAACAAGCATATTATGGAAAAGATCCTGAACCATTGTTAACAAAAGCAAACTATTTAGACCATATACCATTAATAGTGATAGACTGTTCAAAACAAAACGACTCGTTGAAAAGTGCTCCAGTCGATGTGCGACTTGAATTTGAAGCTAGTGATAATTTTAAATCCTAAACCTCGATGGTTGCTTTCGGCGAACGTTATTTTTTGCTTACACAAATTGCAAATAACTAACTCCGAAATTGCTAAAAACACAGACACAAACTCGATTATGCGGTAACAATGAGACGGATAAACTATAACGTCGTCCGTAGTCGCCGATGCCAATTTCTGCTCACTGCGGCTGGTATTAGCTTCTCCATCGTCCGATGAAGAAACATTCACAAATTGATTGCCGTAGAATTTGCGCTTCCGTGGCCTTGCACTACGCTCACTCGAAGATTTGCTCATTTTCGGATAGGTTTCCATATTTTTAAGATGCTCACGTACTGAGAGACAAATTTAAACTGAACAGTAAAGCTAAATGTAGCTCTGTTCGAGCCGACGTTGCCAGCTCATATATACCGTTACAATAACATTTTTGCCCCTCCCATAGCTTCATAGAGACCTTCTATAAACAGTTAAACCGTTTTGAAGAACCGTTAGTCCCTTTCCATTATAATATACACAATAGATCGAGGGGCGGCCCGGACGCTCGGATACCTGCTCGACGCTTGCTCACTATTTCTTCTGTATCACCGAAAATATTCCGAATTTTGTTCTGAAATTTTAGAGACATATTCTTGGATAGTTTAGGAAGAGATTTAGGCAAAAAAAAAAACGATTTTTTGAAGCCTCTAAAGCAGGCTCCCCCCTTAATGAAAGGATGGGCTTCTCTCAGTCCTAGCCAAAGTCTGATTGTTGAGAATGCTGGATGGATAAATGTTGAAGAAACCAATAGAATTACTAACAATAAAAGTTACTTTGATGTTTTCATTCCTCTAAGCATGATTTTAGAATTTGCAGAAGAATATCGTAAAATCCTAGTCAATGAAAAGCATGAGCTTATTCTAATAAGATCAAGAGATGATCTTAATGCAGTAGCGCAAGTAGCAGATGCTGCTGGAAAATTTGAAGAATTTAAGATTGAACTTTTAAAATTTGAATGGCTCATGCCTTGTGTACAATTAGCAGATGAGTCTAAAATTCGAATGCTTTGCTTCATTGAGAAAGATAGACCTATCGCAACAAGTTTTCGTTCATGGGAGTTATACGAATATCCTGCTTTGCCTAAGTCAACTAGACATGTTTGGACTGTCAAAACCTCGAATCAGCTGGAGAAGCCTCGTTTCGTCATACTAGCATTTCAAACAAATAGAAAGGGTCGGAGTATATATTACTATGCTAAAATGCTAGTCAGTTTGATCACTGCGATATTAGTAATGTGAAACTCTTATTAAATTCGCAATGCTATCCATATAATAACTTGAATCTCGATTTTAAACGTAATCAATTTGCAGCGTTGTACGATATGTTTGCTAACTTTCAACAAGCATATTATGGAAAAGATCCTGAACCATTGTTAACAAAAGCAAACTATTTAGACCATATACCATTAATAGTGATAGACTGTTCAAAACAAAACGACTCGTTGAAAAGTGCTCCAGTCGATGTGCGACTTGAATTTGAAGCTAGTGATAATTTTCCTGCTGGGACTTCAGCTTATTGTTTAATCTTACATGTCAGAATAATTGAATACAATGCCATCAGCGGCAATGTTAGGAAGCTCATCTAAGCATTATAAATAGATCATTGAGTATTAGAAGAATCATTCTCTTTCCATATGGAGTACGCAGTGGACAAGCAAGGCTTCAAACAGCGCGGCAACGATTGCGTCTTGAAAGAGTAAGCTATACTTTGTTTTGCAGACAACAGTGAACCTTTGGTACGAACATTCAAGGCACTATTTTCTTGGAATAGGCTCACGGATAAGTACAAACGACAGAATCAATGGCTGGAGCAGAATTATCATGGTATATCATGGAATTCAGGAGATCTAGACTACGCATTCATTAAAAAAATACTTCAAGTTGCTTTGCGAGATGCTAAAGTAATATATGTGAGAAAAGATATTTGTAAAAAGTGGTTAAAAGACCGATGGGGATTTACACAAGTGGTAAATCTAACTGAAGTAGATTACAATATCAAGGACATACCAAAGCAAACAGTATGTTCTCATCACAATGGAAAATTCAACGGAAACTACTGAATTTGCTTAGAAACATGCAGTTTCCTATAAATACCAGCTGAATCATAAACTTCTTCAGTCTGTCAAGATGCAAAAAAGCAGCAATAGCAAGTCATCGTATACTCCGTTTGTTGCAAAGCAAAGGGAGAAAACTGATAGTAATAAAGAAGAGATTACCTAAGGACCAGAAAGTGAATCATCATCGCTTTGGTCAAAATTCTCACCTAATACGAAATCTATACCTAAGCATGATGCATATAAAAACTTGAAAGAATAAAAAATGATTTCAAAATCATAATTATATATTTGTAGTAGATGTATATGGGAGACTGGCGTAATTTGAAAGCTCGCTAGCTTCAAGTCTCGTAGTTGCAAGTCTCGTCGAGCGTGAAGTCTCAACATTTGTGATCAGGATAGCGACTCACTCGTTGCGTCGCAGGCAAGATGGCACTCGAGTTCGAAAGGTGGGAATGTGTATATATAACAGACGTACGTGCGCTCACATGTTAGACCGTAGCTCACAAATCTCAACGTATAAGTGCTCACTCAGCTCGATCGCACGAGGATGTTAGCTATAGCTACAAATCTCAACGTTTATGACAAACATTGTAGCTCTCTCGCATGTGGATATTAGTGTAAGTCTCAACATCCGTAATCAGGATAGCGACTCGCTCGCTGCAAGTCTCGACGAGCGTGATCGAGATAGCGGGTTTCACATATTACGCGAGTGTTCCAAAAGTCCCTACGCTCCAGAAGTCCCTACGCTCCAGAAGTCCTTACGCTCCAGAAGCCCCGATGCTCTAGAAGCCCCTACGCTCTAGAAGCCCCTATGCTCCAGGAGCCCCTACGCTCCAGAAACCCCTACGCTCCAGAAACACCTAAGCTCCAGAAACCCTTACGCTCCAGAAGCCCCATAGTATATCTACTAAATGGCGGTGGTTAGATTATTGGCCAAGACCGCTGATGAAAGTTATGCCTCATACACCTCATAAAATTACTAATTTTCATGTATTTTAAGGCATAACTTTCATGAGCGTATTTGGAACAAAAGTTGTATGTAATGTTTTTTCAAAAAAATCAATAGATTTTGAGATAAATGGCTTTGAAAATAGCAATTTTTTTATAAATTGAAAAATTTTCATTTTTTATCGTAGAATAACTCTTAGTCAAATTATTTTTAACATATAAAAATTTTTTTCTGTTTTCTGGAAGATATTTCCAGCATGTTCTCAAAATTTGGTGCGATTTAAAATTTTCATCATACCACTTGACGTGAAATAGCCCATGTGCAATAAAACGTTTAATGAATTAAAATATCCAAAACTTTATTTACTAAATTTTTGGAATAAATATTTGTTTATAAGAAAAAAATGAAAATTGGCTTACAGAAATATATACTTGATTTATTTTATTCATAACTTAATGAATTACTTTTGTGAAGCAATAAAACAGTTTTTTTAATTCGATAAAGATGGTGTTGAATCAATCCAATAATACTTTGGAAATGCATATGATTTGTGTTTTACTCTGTAAAGAAATACTTCTATGCAATGTAAAAATATGTTTTTCGTTTAAACACATATTTGCGGCTTTGTTAAAATAAAATATTTAATTATATTTAATAAGTCCTTAATCCTTACTTTCTAGAGATAAAACTGGTGATCGGCAGATGTCAACAACAAACTGATAACATTTGGTCGTAAATGGGTTTGTCGATACAATTGCACAGAATTCCTTTCAATTGCTATATATAACCACGCTTAAGGAGTACAGAAATGAAAATATTGATGCGTTTGTACTATTATGTATGCGTTTGTACTATTATGCGTGCGATTAATATACGATGCAATGCGATAATACATTCTGAGTTCAGGATCATGAAATAGTCTTATTTGTACTGTATGTATTAATTTTTTACTCGTAAATTTTAATTATCATTCACAGATTCTGTCATTTTTATTGAATTAAATAATTTTAAAAAAACAATTCAGCGTATATATTATTTTTCTACATCCCTACAATTATTCAATAACTTATTTAATATTTCTATAATAAACAAATGTGTGAGATATTTGGCAAGTGTAACATTATATTCGATGAACATTTTATGGTCTTTTGCAAATATTCAATTATTTTTATTTTACCACAGAAAGATATGAATGTGTGATAGTCTTTTATTGATTTAAATAATTCAGAAAAAAATCATTGTTTGATTATAGTTGTTTGATCACTTATTTAACATTTCTACATAAAACAAATGTGGCAGTTCTTTGATAAGTGTGAAATTTATTTGGAAACATTATGAACTTTAACACATATAGAACTATTTTTATTCCAACTCACAGACGTGACTGCTCGATAGTCACATTGAATTCAATAATTAAAAAAAACAATTGAGCGTATACATGTATTATTGTTTTACAACCCTACAATTATTCAATATCTTTTTTAATATTTCTATACAACAAATGTGTGAGATATTTGGCAAGCGTACTATTAGTTTGCACATTTTATGAATTTTTGCAAATACTGAATTATTTTTATTTTATCACTGAAAGATGTGAGTGACAGCTAATTATATTAAGTTAAATAATTCAAAGAAAAAACAGTGTAAATTAGGTAATTAAGTTATTGTTCTCATCAATCCTTAAAGGTTATTCGTAATATAATAGTGAGATTGGTATAAAAGAGACTAACATATTTATTACTTATAGGTCCAAATATGATTCTTAAGTATAATATTGTCTTATATTAGTCATCAAAATTACAATAAAAATAGATATTAATAATTTATTTGTGACAATTTCTAAAAAAAAGTTTTTTAACCTTATTAGGCAATTTTTCATGTAGTACTATAAGTTACTAATAATGTATGGTTTTGAATTGATAATATCTTATTCATATCACATCGAATACTAAACAAGTTTCAGCATTTGATATAATTGCAAAAAATAAATTAAAATATGAACCTCTGTAACGATGTACGGGATTCAAGAGAAACATTATAAAACATTCGTATACCTATTATCTTCAAATCTTAAAATATTTATAACCCAAAAAATAAATATGCCCATGCATATATTATGCAATGCGTATTTGTTACAGACTAAATTAATAGTTACGGATAAATATTTATAAGTACGTATCGTCGAAAAGAAATTGTATATGCATCGTAACAACGATATTAGTTTTAAGTCAAATTAGCTGTAAGTTGATAGAAATTAAATCTAAGAACTGTCTTTTTTCGTTGGTAAATATAAGATAAACATGAATTCAGCGAAGCGTGTGATAAAAAATAATATCGTTTATGTATAAATTATAGCGTAAATTAGTTTAAATTGAATAACATAAATATTCTTTATGCTTTTTGAATAATATGCGCATTATATATTACAATGATATTTTTTTTATTTATAAGTGACCAAAGTTATTTTAAATACATATATTGTTTACCTCTTTTTACTAGTTTTTAAATTAATGTTCAATGCAAAAATTGCATGTCCAAACGATAAAATAGTGTAAGATTAATATGGTTCCTAACATTATAAAATTACCATTGTAATGTTATTATATTTTATTATATTAGTGTTTAAAAGATTGTAAGAGGATTTTGGAATCAATCAGTTAAGTTTATTATAAAAATTCAAATTTATTACGCATATTAAATTAAGAGTTAGAAATTTAAAGTACTTCAAGTTTTCGTTGGTAATGTACGGTTACGGTGCTGTGCCCGGAAAATTGTAAGATTTTTCGTCAAAATAAGGAATCTATAGATTCCCGCGGGTTGAAAATTTTTTTATTTTTTTTTTAATTAATTAAAATTTTGTGCATTTAAAAATGTATTTGTTAGCTTTCCCAGGACATTTTTTAAATTTTTATATGAAATACATTTTTAAAAGACATTTTCAATGTTGCTGAAACGTTGTCACAACATTATTTCCACCTATCGCGGCAACTTACATTAAATTTTAGCGGACATATCCCACGTTGTAGCAACGTTGCTCCAACTTTTCAACAACTTTTATAACAACGTTGTAACGTTGTCAAAACAACGTTGCTACAACGTTGCTACAACGTTGTGAGTTAGTAGGGAAAAGAAAAGCTTGTGACTGCCTAATATATATATATATATATATATATATATAAGATATAGAAGAAGCAAATAAGTGACAGCGTAACGGTTAATGTATAGGCTTGTCATACTGAACAACCGAGTTCAAATCTTGGCAAAGGGAAAATTTTTTTATTTGAATAAAATTAAATTGTTTACTTATAAAATTATTAAAATTAATAAAAATTATAAATAATTTAATTTTATTTTTAATTTTTGTACGAAATTTGCAAGAAACTATGCACATGAAACCGTGCCATTATTAAAGTTATTAAGAAAAGATGTAAAATTTAACTGGGGTAGTGAGCAACAAAAAGCATTTGGTAGAATAAAAAATTTATTTGATGAAAACATTATTTTAAGCTTTCCAGATACGAGAAAACCGTATATTTTAACAACGGATGCGAGTGATTATGCAATTGCAGGTATTTTATCACAATTAAATGATTTAGGGGAAGAGAAAATTATTACGTTTATAAGTCGGTCATCAAAGGGTAGTGAATTAAATTATTTTACTACCGAAAATAAAATGTTAGCGATAGTTTGGTCACTGCACAAATTAGATAAGTATTTACGTGGGTCAGATAATATAAAAGTGAGAACCGATCATGAAGCGTTAAGTTTTTTGTTAAATTGTAAATTTACTAATGCTAGGTTACGACGTTCGAATTTATCAATGCAAGATTTTAATATAAAACCTGAATATTTGCCAGGGATAAAAAATTTAGCAGCAGATTATCTAAGTAGGATAAATCAGTGTAAGAATTCAAATATTAAGGATTCAGAAATTATAATTGCAACAATTATTAAAAAATCGCTTGATAATGAATTAAAAAATAATTTTATAAAATTAAAAGAAATTCAAAAAACAGATAAATTTTGTAATAATATCTTAAATAAAATAGAGAATAATGATGAATTTAATCGTTTTAAAATCATAAATGAATATTTATGTAAAATAACTAATAATAAACCTAAAGTTGTTTTGCCAGAAAGTATAATAAAGAATTTAATTAAAAAATTACATGAATATTATGGGCATGTAGGGCCAAAGAAAATATATATGATGATAATGGAATATTTTTTTGCTCCTAAATTAAGAAAAAAATGCTATGAAATTTTGAAAATTTGTGATAATTGTCAAAGAAATAAATATTTAACTGTTAAATATCAAAGTACATTTCAACCAATGATAGTAAATGAACCAAGAGAATTATTATTGATTAATTTTTATGGTCCTTTACCTACTTCAAAAGGGGGGGGGGTAAAGTATATTTTATCTACAATAGACGTTTTTTCAAAATTTGTTGTCTTATATCCATTAAAGATAGCAACAAGCTTAGCAGTAATAAATAGAATTAAATCTTATATAAAAAATTATGGAAAACCAAAAGCCATAATTTCTGATCATGGTACACAATATACTAGTGAAAAATGGAAAGAGTAGTTATAGAAAGAAAATATAAAAATAATATATTCTTCTATAAGACATCCACAAAGTAATTTAGTCGAACGTACGAACAAAGAATTTCAAGAATATTTAAAACAATATTAAGAAAGCATACAAGTTGGGTAAATGAAATAGAATATGTTGAAAAAATTTTAAATGAGACACATCATGAAACAACAGGTTTTCCACCTGTAGAATTACACTTTGATTCAAAATGTGATAGATTATGGGATATATATGTAAATATACCGTTTTCAAAAATAATTTAAGTTATGATGAAAATTAAAAATTGCAAAAGAAAGAATTCATAATTTTATAAAAATAGAGCAGAAAGAAAAAATAAGAAAAATCAAAAACAAAATTTAAAATAGGTGATTTAGTACTAATTAAAGCGTTAAATGTATCAAAAAATGAAAAACAAATAACAGCAAAATTTATGAATTTATATGAAGGACCTTATAAAATTAAACTGTTACGGTCCTGATACGTATTATTATATGATGAAGAAAAATCATGTGAACGTGGAAAGTTCCATATAGCGAATTTAAAATATTATTATAAGGAGTAAATGTAAAGTGAAAATAAAATGAATATGTAAAAGCCTAAATATTTATAAGATATAGAAGAAGCAAATAAGTGACAGCGTAACGGTTAATGTATAGGCTTGTCATACTGAACAACCGAGTTCAAATCTTGGCAAAGGGAAAATTTTTTTATTGAATAAAATTAAATTGTTTACTTATAAATTATTAAAATTAATAAAAATTATAAATAATTTAATTTATTTTTAATTTTTGTACGAAATTTGCAAGAAACTATGCACATGAAACCGTGCCATTATTAAAGTTATTAAGAAAGATGTAAATTTAACTGGGTAGTGAGCAACAAAAAGCATTTGGTAGAATAAAAAATTTATTTGATGAAAACATTATTTTAAGCTTTCCAGATACGAGGAAACCGTATATTTTAACAACGGATGCGATGTGATTATGCAATTGCAGTATTTTATCACAATTAAATGATTTAGGGGAAGAGGAAAATTATTACGTTTATAAGTCGGTCATCCAAGGGTAGTGAATTAAATTATTTTACTACCCGAAAATAAATGTTAGCGATAGTTTGGGTCACTGCACAAATTAGATAAGTATTTACGTGGGTCAGATAATATAAAAGTGAGAACCGATCATGAAGCGTTAAGTTTTTTGTTAAATTGTAAATTTACTAATGCTAGGTTACGACGTTCGAATTTATCAATGCAAGATTTTAATATAAAACCTGAATATTTGCCAGGAATAAAAATTTAGCAGCAGATTATCTAAGTAGGATAAATCAGTGTAAGAATTCAAATATTAAGGATTCAGAAATTATAATTGCAACAATTATTAAAAATCGCTTGATAATGAATTAAAAATAATTTTATAAAATTAAAAGAAATTCAAAAAACAGATAAATTTTGTAATAATATCTTAAATAAAATAGAGAATAATGATGAATTTAATCGTTTTAAAATCATAAATGAATATTTATGTAAAATAACTAATAATAAACCTAAAGTTGTTTTGCCAGAAAGTATAATAAAGAATTTAATTAAAAAATTACATGAATATTATGGGCATGTAGGGCCAAAGAAAATATATATGATGATAATGGAATATTTTTTTGCTCCTAAATTAAGAAAAAAATGCTATGAAATTTTGAAAATTTGTGATAATTGTCAAAGAAATAAATATTTAACTGTTAAATATCAAAGTACATTTCAACCAATGATAGTAAATGAACCAAGAGAATTATTATTGATTAATTTTTATGGTCCTTTACCTACTTCAAAAGGGGGGGGGGGTAAAGTATATTTTATCTACAATAGACGTTTTTTCAAAATTTATTGTCTTATATCCATTAAAGATAGCAACAAGCTTAGCAGTAATAAATAGAATTAAATCTTATATAAAAAATTATGGAAAACCAAAAGCCATAATTTCTGATCATGGTACACAATATACTAGTGAAAAATGGAAAGAGTAGTTATAGAAAGAAAATATAAAAATAATATATTCTTCTATAAGACATCCACAAAGTAATTTAGTCGAACGTACGAACAAAGAATTTTCAAGAATATTTAAAACAATATTAAGAAAGCATACAAGTTGGGTAAATGAAATAGAATATGTTGAAAAAATTTTAAATGAGACACATCATGAAACAACAGGTTTTCCACCTGTAGAATTACACTTTGATTCAAAATGTGATAGATTATGGGATATATATGTAAATATACCGTTTTCAAAAAATAATTTAAGTTATGATGAAAAATTAAAAATTGCAAAAGAAAGAATTCATAATTTTATAAAAATAGAGCAGAAAGAAAAAATAAGAAAAAATCAAAAACAAAATTTAAAATAGGTGATTTAGTACTAATTAAAGCGTTAAATGTATCAAAAAATGAAAAACAAATAACAGCAAAATTTATGAATTTATATGAAGGACCTTATAAAATAATAAACTGTTACGGTCCTGATACGTATTATTATATGATGAAGAAAAATCATGTGAACGTGGAAAGTTCCATATAGCGAATTTAAAATATTATTATAAGGAGTAAATGTAAAGTGAAAATAAAATGAATATGTAAAAGCCTAAATATTTATACAAAAACAGATTTTGTTTGGAGAGAATAATAGACTATTTGTAAGCGAGAAGTAAATAGAACTCTTCTATACATCCATGGTACATTCATACTATATACAGAAAGGGTCACCGCAAATTGTTCGGCGCTTGAAAAGTAAAGGTCATAATTCGAACATCTTAAAATTGCGAAGAAAGAAAATTGACAGTATTAACTGTGATTTTGTACATTTCAGTATGCCTACCAGGAAGATGCATTCGGCGACACAAACGACACACAAGTGTTACCAGAGGATATTATAAAGGATGTGTGTGACGTAAAAAATATTGTGACGGTGCATCCGAGAAGGAGGATGACGGCTGGAATTTTTAAAAATAATGAAGAATTTAAATTTTACGAACCTGGTGTTAAAATAAGTATACTACCAGAGAAAAAAAATAAAAATATTCAAACCAGTCACCACCCAGATTTTAAAAAACTGCCATTTACGGCAATGATGCAGATGAAAAGGAGAGGAGAAGCATTGGAGGCTGAAGTGAAAAAATTAAAAAAGGTTACGGAGGGAAAATATGAATTTAGAGATATGTATGTGGCAACAAACAGGGAGGATTTAACTATGGATGTGCAGGAGTTCGAGAAATTTTTAAATAATGAAAAGTAAGAGATATTAATAAGTGTTTGTATGAATATTTAAATTGAATTTTGCTAAAATAAAATTTTATACAAAATTAAGGGGGGGGGGCTAAAGTAACTACCTAATATATATATGGGGTATTCCACGTGAAGTGGTCCGATCAAAATTTTAAAATGCACCAAATTTTGGGTACACTTTGCAAATGTTTTTCAGAATACAGAAAAAAATTTTTAGGTACTGGAATCTATTTGCTCAAAAGTTATTCTAACCTCAAAAAGTGAATTTTTCCATATTTTTTTCAACACCAGCTGGGTTTACCGCTATATAACTCAAAATCTATCAACTTTTACTATAGAACATTATATGTAACATTCGTTGCTAATTATATCTAGAATTTATTCTTCTGGGTTAAAATTTCTAATCTCAAGGTCAATGTTACATAAATTACATGTCAATATTCAACTTGAAAAAAGTGCAAGTGCGCCACTTTTGATTTTTTCATCTAACAGTCTAAAAGAAAGCTTGGAGCAATACCTTTCAAATGGTCTGTAGCATTTTTACGGCCTCCAATTCTGTAGAAAGTTATGACAATTTAAAGAAACACGAAATTTTTTTAAAAATTTAAATGGGAATTACCATATTAATTTTTGTGAATTTTTTGTCTTTCTTTAAATTGTCATAACTTTTTACAGAATTGGAGGCCATAAAAATGCTACAGACCATTTGAAAGGTATTGCTCCAAGCTTTCTTTTAGACTGTTAGATGAAAAAATCAAAAGTGGCGCACTTGCACTTTTTTCAAGTTGAATATTGACATGTAATTTATGTAACATTGACCTTGAGATTAGAAATTTTAACCCAGAAGAATAAATTCTAGATATAATTAGCAACGAATGTTACATATAATGTTCTATAGTAAAAGTTGATAGATTTTGAGTTATATAGCGGTAAACCCAGCTGGTGTTGAAAAAAAAATGGAAAAATTCACTTTTTGAGGTTAGAATAACTTTTGAGCAAATAGATTCCAGTACCTAAAAATTTTTTTCTGTATTTTGAAAAACATTTGCAAAGTATACCCAAAATTTGGTGCATTTTAAAATTTTGATCGGACCACTTCACGTGGAATACCCCATATATATATATATATATGCTGTAGTGTCTCTTTATACCTTACCCGAAAACAGATTGTACAGAAGAGAGACCATTTCGGTATACCGATGCATTGTCTATAATAGATACGTCTCTGCATATCGTACCTGCGCACGAACACCACGGAGACGGCGTGGTAGGGATTTGTTTACGTCTCGCCATACCAGCTCCAAAACCGAGGGCTGCGCTATACCAACCCATAGATCCACGCCGAAGCAGTATTGCCAGATAGAGGTATTTTTTCTTTGTAATGGGTAGATGGAATATTGCCTACTCTGTAATTTTGCCTACTCGCATGAAGTTACGTATCGCATGAAACTCATCCGCGACAGTATGCGCGTCAGAGCGCGCCAAATTCAAACGCTTTATTATAACGAATTCGTAATCAGCGATCCAAGAAATCCCTGTAAATCGAATTTCATAAAAATTGAAGAATTTGCCAAATTTCTTGCCGCTATATTGGGTCCGCCATCTTGAAATGGTAAAAACTACGCCGTATGTCCAATGTTGATAAACATTCAACATAAAAATTGTTTATGGAATAATATCGAAATATCAAAAAATTTTCTCCTATATATATTACCATCTTGGATGCTGCCATCTTGGATTTTTGAAAAACCTCAAGGTAAGAGTTTAAAACAAAAACTCTTGTCTTTCAAAATTTGGAGCTTTTAGTTAAATAAATAAATAAATATAACTTTATTAATATGCATTTTTTTATTTGATTGCATTCATCAAAATATTAGAAATTTTTTAAAGTTGGATCCATGTTGAAAATTGCAATTGAAAATCACATAAAAAAGATCTTGAGGCATTTTCTATTATAAAATTATACAGGGTGATCCAGAAACATAGGTAACATATATATATATTCCGATTCAGAAAATTAATTCGAGTATAACCCCGTCGGAATTTTTAAAAAATATTAATTAGGCGAGGCGTAATTAATTTTTGAAATGGGCCAATCAGAGGCCGGATTAGGGAAGAAAGGTGAGCGGCGTTGCCGCGCGAGACTAATGCAACAGGTCAACGAGCGAAGCGGCCGAGGCGCCTGAACATAGCTAATGCGTATAGCAGAAGCGAAGATCGCGAAAGCGAATGAATCGCAAAATATATTTTACGAGATTGATTGTATGAATAAAATGTACAATCAAGGAAATGATTTTTATTTAAGTTTGAATTAGACCGCAGACTAATAAATTCATTACTACTATTATTAATTTACTTACTAAAACTATAATACGCGTGCGTTATAAATATGAGATTATTACAGTTTTTAATCTCATCGTATTTACATTAATTTATTGAAACCTTTATGACGAATTTTAAGACAATAAAATTTTGAATTGAATTAAGTTTTGTGTACAATATAGCCAATAAATACGTTTACCATAAAGATATATCGCTACATATTGGAAATATATTAATTAATTTTGCAAGTATATTGGCAATAATATTGATAGGTTAAATAATTCCTAGTCCGTGTAAAATGAAATTAGCTCAAGCCTCAATTCTCCGTTTAAAAAACATAATGCTACCGCGAGCGCTCTCCGATGTTCGCGCACATCAAATTTTGTGCTCGCGGAGTAGCCCGCCGCGGGCGCTCTCCGACGTTCGCGGCTCATCAAATTTTGTACTCGCGGAGTAAGCCCGGCACGGACGCTCTCCCGACGTCCGCACTGCAAGAGCAAAACGTGCTCGAAAAAAGTTCTTTCGTTAAAATTACAATTCATTGTGTTTTAGACTTAATAATATTTGGAAAACTCGTTCCAAATGTTTACAGATTAATAGCAATAGTCTGGCTGTTGAATTGAATTGAGTGTTCATATACAAAATGCCAATGAATAACTTCCATAAATTCGCAATATATTGGTAATATATTAGCATAATATTGCTAGTAAGTTATTTCCGAGTCCGTGTAAAATAAAATCTAGCTGAACCCTCGATGAAGTTTTATAATAGTCTGGGAATCATCTAGCTTAGGTATATCTATAATATGTTTACGTTTACCAAATATTTTTCTGTATTTTGAAAAACATTTGCAAAGTATACCCAAAATTTGGTGCATTTTAAAATTTTGATCGGACCACTTCACGTGGAATACCCCATATATATATATATATATGCTGTAGTGTCTCTTTATACCTTACCCGAAAACAGATTGTACAGAAGAGAGACCATTTCGGTATACCGATGCATTGTCTATAATAGATACGTCTCTGCATATCGTACCTGCGCACGAACACCACGGAGACGGCGTGGTAGGGATTTGTTTACGTCTCGCCATACCAGCTCCAAAACCGAGGGCTGCGCTATACCAACCCATAGATCCACGCCGAAGCAGTGTTGCCAGATAGAGGTATTTTTTCTTTGTAATGGGTAGATGGAATATTGCCTACTCTGTAATTTTGCCTACTCGCATGAAGTTACGTATCGCATGAAACTCATCCGCGACAGTATGCGCGTCAGAGCGCGCCAAATTCAAACGCTTTATTATAACGAATTCGTAATCAGCGATCCAAGAAATCCCTGTAAATCGAATTTCATAAAAATTGAAGAATTTGCCAAATTTCTTGCCGCTATATTGGGTCCGCCATCTTGAAATGGTAAAAACTACGCCGTATGTCCAATGTTGATAAACATTCAACATAAAAATTGTTTATGGAATAATATCGAAATATCAAAAAATTTTCTCCTATATATATTACCATCTTGGATGCTGCCATCTTGGATTTTTGAAAAACCTCAAGGTAAGAGTTTAAAACAAAAACTCTTGTCTTTCAAAATTTGGAGCTTTTAGTTAAATAAATAAATAAATATAACTTTATTAATATGCATTTTTTTTATTTGATTGCATTCATCAAAATATTAGAAATTTTTTAAAGTTGGATCCATGTTGAAAATTGCAATTGAAAATCACATAAAAAAGATCTTGAGGCATTTTCTATTATAAAATTATACAGGGTGATCCAGAAACATAGGTAACATATATATATTCCGATTCAGAAAATTAATTCGAGTATAACCCCGTCGGAATTTTTAAAAAATATTAATTAGGCGAGGCGTAATTAATTTTTGAAATGGGCCAATCAGAGGCCGGATTAGGGAAGAAAGGTGAGCGGCGTTGCCGCGCGAGACTAATGCAACAGGTCAACGAGCGAAGCGGCCGAGGCGCCTGAACATAGCTAATGCGTATAGCAGAAGCGAAGATCGCGAAAGCGAATGAATCGCAAAATATATTTTACGAGATTGATTGTATGAATAAAATGTACAATCAAGGAAATGATTTTTATTTAAGTTTGAATTAGACCGCAGACTAATAAATTCATTACTACTATTATTAATTTACTTACTAAAACTATAATACGCGTGCGTTATAAATATGAGATTATTACAGTTTTTAATCTCATCGTATTTACATTAATTTATTGAAACCTTTATGACGAATTTTAAGACAATAAAATTTTGAATTGAATTAAGTTTTGTGTACAATATAGCCAATAAATACGTTTACCATAAAGATATATCGCTACATATTGGAAATATTAATTAATTTTGCAAGTATATTGGCAATAATATTGATAGGTAAATAATTCCTAGTCCGTGTAAAATGAAATTTAGCTCAAGCCTCAATTCTCCGTTTAAAAAACATAATGCTACCGCGAGCGCTCTCCGATGTTCGCGCACATCAAATTTTGTGCTCGCGGAGTAAGCCCGCCGCGGGCGCTCTCCGACGTTCGCGCTCATCAAATTTTGTACTCGCGGAGTAAGCCCGTCACGGACGCTCTCCGACGTCCGCACTGCAAGAGCAAACGTGCTCGAAAAAAGTTACTTCGTTAAAATTACAATTCATTGTGTTTTAGACTTAATAAATATTTTGGAAAACTCGTTCCAAATGTTTAGCATATTAATAGCAATAGTCTGGCTGTTGAATTGAATTGAGTGTTCAATATACAAAATGCCAATGAATAACTTCCATAAATTCGCAATATATTGGTAATATATTAGCAATAATATTGCTAGTAAGTTATTTCCGAGTCCGTGTAAAATAAAATCTAGCTGAACCCTCGATGAAGTTTTATAATAGTCTGGGAATCATCTAGCTGTAGTATATCTATAATATGTTTACGTTTACCAAATATTTTTAAACTGATTTTTTATAATATATTAGTATATGCTGAACAAATCGATATCATTAAAATTAATTGGATCATATCTTTACTAAAAATCGGTATTATGAGAAATCGTGGATTTATGTCACGCATCTTAGTAATTATTCGGATGACCAAAGACAGACGTTCATTCACGTTTTCATCCACTTGAGGTAATAAAAGATCATCGATTCGTCGGTAGTATTGACAATTTGGAAGACACGAAACATATTGGCGATATATTGATAATACTTTGGCAATATGTTGGCAACATATTGGCAACATATTGGCAATATTGGCAACATATTGGCAATATTGGCAACATATTGGCAACATATTGGCAACATATTGGCAATATATTGACAATACTTTGGCAACATATTGGCAATATATTGATAATACAAATAATAAATACCCGCGAAAAAAAATTAAAGTTTATATGAACTTTATATAAACTTTAGGTTTGGCTAAACTTGATATGGGGTTGGCCAACGAGACTGAGCCGAACTTGTGCAGTTGACTGTTCAAGTTTGGTGAAAGTATATCAAATGTTCAGCTGAAATTCATATAAAAAAGATCTTGAGGCATTTTCTATTATAAAATTATACAGGGTGATCCAGAAACATAGGTAACATATATATATATTCCGATTCAGAAAATTAATTCGAGTATAACCCCGTCGGAATTTTTAAAAAATATTAATTAGGCGAGGCGTAATTAATTTTTGAAATGGGCCAATCAGAGGCCGGATTAGGGAAGAAAGGTGAGCGGCGTTGCCGCGCGAGACTAATGCAACAGGTCAACGAGCGAAGCGGCCGAGGCGCCTGAACATAGCTAATGCGTATAGCAGAAGCGAAGATCGCGAAAGCGAATGAATCGCAAAATATATTTTACGAGATTGATTGTATGAATAAAATGTACAATCAAGGAAATGATTTTTATTTAAGTTTGAATTAGACCGCAGACTAATAAATTCATTACTACTATTATTAATTTACTTACTAAAACTATAATACGCGTGCGTTATAAATATGAGATTATTACAGTTTTTAATCTCATCGTATTTACATTAATTTATTGAAACCTTTATGACGAATTTTAAGACAATAAAATTTTGAATTGAATTAAGTTTTGTGTACAATATAGCCAATAAATACGTTTACCATAAAGATATATCAACATTATATGACTTTATAAACCTGAACTTGCTATCACGTTAATATTGAGTTCAGCTAAACTTAGTATAAACTATATTTTATTTGTCAGTAATTGTAAAAAAACTTTATAAAAACTTTATATGAATTTCAGCTGAACATTTGATATACTTTCACCAAACTTGAACAGTCAACTGCACAAGTTCGGCTCAGTCTCGTTGGCCAACCCCATATCAAGTTTAGCCAAACCTAAAGTTTATATAAAGTTCATATAAACTTTAATTTTTTTTCGCGGGTATTTATTATTTGTATTATCAATATATTGCCAATATGTTGCCAAAGTATTGTCAATATATTGCCAATATGTTGCCAAAGTATTGCCAATATGTTGCCAATATATTGCCAATATGTTGCCAATATGTTGCCAATATGTTGCCAATATGTTGCCAAAGTATTGCCAATATGTTGCCAATATATTGCCAATATGTTGCCAATATGTTGCCAACATATTGCCAAAGTATTATCAATATATCGTCAATATGTTTCGTGTCTTCCAAATTGTCAATACTACCGACGAATCGATGATCTTTTATTACCTCAAGTGGATGAAAACGTGAATGAACGTCTGTCTTTGGTCATCCGAATAATTACTAAGATGCGTGACATAAATCCACGATTTCTCATAATACCGATTTTTAGTAAAGATATGATCCAATTAATTTTAATGATATCGATTTGTTCAGCATATACTAATATATTATAAAAAATCAGTTTAAAAATATTTGGTAAACGTAAACATATTATAGATATACTACAGCTAGATGATTCCCAGACTATTATAAAACTTCATCGAGGGTTCAGCTAGATTTTATTTTACACGGACTCGGAAATAACTTACTAGCAATATTATTGCTAATATATTACCAATATATTGCGAATTTATGGAAGTTATTCATTGGCATTTTGTATATTGAACACTCAATTCAATTCAACAGCCAGACTATTGCTATTAATATGCTAAACATTTGGAACGAGTTTTCCAAAATATTTATTAAGTCTAAAACACAATGAATTGTAATTTTAACGAAGTAACTTTTTTCGAGCACGTTTGCTCTTGCAGTGCGGACGTCGGAGAGCGTCCGTGACGGGCTTACTCCGCGAGTACAAAATTTGATGAGCGCGAACGTCGGAGAGCTCCCGCGGCGGGCTTACTCCGCGAGCACAAAATTTGATGTGCGCGAACATCGGAGAGCGCTCGCGGTAGCATTATGTTTTTTAAACGGAGAATTGAGGCTTGAGCTAAATTTCATTTTACACGGACTAGGAATTATTTACCTATCAATATTATTGCCAATATACTTGCAAAATTAATTAATATATTTCCAATATGTAGCGATATATCTTTATGGTAAACGTATTTATTGGCTATATTGTACACAAAACTTAATTCAATTCAAAATTTTATTGTCTTAAAATTCGTCATAAAGGTTTCAATAAATTAATGTAAATACGATGAGATTAAAAACTGTAATAATCTCATATTTATAACGCACGCGTATTATAGTTTTAGTAAGTAAATTAATAATAGTAGTAATGAATTTATTAGTCTGCGGTCTAATTCAAACTTAAATAAAAATCATTTCCTTGATTGTACATTTTATTCATACAATCAATCTCGTAAAATATATTTTGCGATTCATTCGCTTTCGCGATCTTCGCTTCTGCTATACGCATTAGCTATGTTCAGGCGCCTCGGCCGCTTCGCTCGTTGACCTGTTGCATTAGTCTCGCGCGGCAACGCCGCTCACCTTTCTTCCCTAATCCGGCCTCTGATTGGCCCATTTCAAAAATTAATTACGCCTCGCCTAATTAATATTTTTTAAAAATTCCGACGGGGTTATACTCGAATTAATTTTCTGAATCGGAATATATATATGTTACCTATGTTTCTGGATCACCCTGTATATATGGGGTATTCCACGTGAAGTGGTCCGATCAAAATTTTAAAATGGGCCAAATTATGGGTACACATTGCAAATGTTTTTAAGAATATAGCAAAAAATTTTTAGGTACTGGTATTTATTAGTTCAAAAGTTATTCTAACCTCAAAAAGTGAACTTTTTCCAGTTTTTTTCAACACCAGCTGGGTTCATCGCTATTTAACTCAAAATCTATCAACTTTTACTATAGAACATTATATGGAACATTCGTTGCTAATTATGTCTAGAATTTATCCTTCTGGGTTAGAATTTCTAATTTCAAGGTAAATGATAGATAAACTACATGTCAATATTCAACTTGAAAAAAATCTAACTTCGCCACAATTGATTTTTTTATCCAAAAGTCCAAAAGAAAGCTTGGAGCAATACCTTTCAAATGATCTGTAGCATTTTTATGGCCTTCAATTCTGTAAAAAGTTATGATAATTTAAAGAAAGACGAAATTTTTTTAAAAATTTAAATGGGAAATACCATGTTAATTTTTGTGAATTTTTGTCTTTCTTTGAATTATCATAACTTTTTACAGAATTGAAGGCCATAAAAATGATACAGATCATTTGAAAGGTATTGCTCCAAGCTTTCTTTTGGACTTTTGGATAATAAAATCAATTGTGGCGAAGTTAGATTTTTTTCAAGTTGAATATTGACATGTAGTTTATACTAAGTTTAAGCTGAAACACAATATTAACGTGATAGGCAAGTTCAGGTTATAAAGTCATATTACTGTTGATATCAACATACCCAAAGAAAAATTTTGAATAACTCTTCTTTAACTGACATCAGTAAGAATACATCGGTTAGAAAACTGTGTGAAATAGATACATTGTGGTTTTTTAAATTTCTTTTTTCAGGTTATGTCTTCAAACTAAGGAAATAGACAAACATTTTCAGTGGCGGATTTCGAATTTTTTGGAACTATCTCCGTTTTTCTAAGCGATGTATCTTTACTGATGTCAGTTTAAAGCAGATTTTCAAAATTTTTCTTTGGGTATGTTGATATCAACATTATATGACTTTATAAACCTGAACTTGCTATCACGTTAATATTGAGTTCAGCTAAACTTAGTATAAACTATATTTTATTTGTCAGTAATTGTAAAAAAACTTTATAAAAACTTTATATGAATTTCAGCTGAACATTTGATATACTTTCACCAAACTTGAACAGTCAACTGCACAAGTTCGGCTCAGTCTCGTTGGCCAACCCCATATCAAGTTTAGCCAAACCTAAAGTTTATATAAAGTTCATATAAACTTTAATTTTTTTTCGCGGGTATTTATTATTTGTATTATCAATATATTGCCAATATGTTGCCAAAGTATTGTCAATATATTGCCAATATGTTGCCAAAGTATTGCCAATATGTTGCCAATATATTGCCAATATGTTGCCAATATGTTGCCAATATGTTGCCAATATGTTGCCAAAGTATTGCCAATATGTTGCCAATATATTGCCAATATGTTGCCAATATGTTGCCAACATATTGCCAAAGTATTATCAATATATCGTCAATATGTTTCGTGTCTTCCAAATTGTCAATACTACCGACGAATCGATGATCTTTTATTACCTCAAGTGGATGAAAACGTGAATGAACGTCTGTCTTTGGTCATCCGAATAATTACTAAGATGCGTGACATAAATCCACGATTTCTCATAATACCGATTTTTAGTAAAGATATGATCCAATTAATTTTAATGATATCGATTTGTTCAGCATATACTAATATATTATAAAAAATCAGTTTAAAAATATTTGGTAAACGTAAACATATTATAGATATACTACAGCTAGATGATTCCCAGACTATTATAAAACTTCATCGAGGGTTCAGCTAGATTTTATTTTACACGGACTCGGAAATAACTTACTAGCAATATTATTGCTAATATATTACCAATATATTGCGAATTTATGGAAGTTATTCATTGGCATTTTGTATATTGAACACTCAATTCAATTCAACAGCCAGACTATTGCTATTAATATGCTAAACATTTGGAACGAGTTTTCCAAAATATTTATTAAGTCTAAAACACAATGAATTGTAATTTTAACGAAGTAACTTTTTTCGAGCACGTTTGCTCTTGCAGTGCGGACGTCGGAGAGCGTCCGTGACGGGCTTACTCCGCGAGTACAAAATTTGATGAGCGCGAACGTCGGAGAGCTCCCGCGGCGGGCTTACTCCGCGAGCACAAAATTTGATGTGCGCGAACATCGGAGAGCGCTCGCGGTAGCATTATGTTTTTTAAACGGAGAATTGAGGCTTGAGCTAAATTTCATTTTACACGGACTAGGAATTATTTACCTATCAATATTATTGCCAATATACTTGCAAAATTAATTAATATATTTCCAATATGTAGCGATATATCTTTATGGTAAACGTATTTATTGGCTATATTGTACACAAAACTTAATTCAATTCAAAATTTTATTGTCTTAAAATTCGTCATAAAGGTTTCAATAAATTAATGTAAATACGATGAGATTAAAAACTGTAATAATCTCATATTTATAACGCACGCGTATTATAGATTTTAGTAAGTAAATTAATAATAGTAGTAATGAATTTATTAGTCTGCGGTCTAATTCAAACTTAAATAAAAATCATTTCCTTGATTGTACATTTTATTCATACAATCAATCTCGTAAAATATATTTTGCGATTCATTCGCTTTCGCGATCTTCGCTTCTGCTATACGCATTAGCTATGTTCAGGCGCCTCGGCCGCTTCGCTCGTTGACCTGTTGCATTAGTCTCGCGCGGCAACGCCGCTCACCTTTCTTCCCTAATCCGGCCTCTGATTGGCCCATTTCAAAAATTAATTACGCCTCGCCTAATTAATATTTTTTAAAAATTCCGACGGGGTTATACTCGAATTAATTTTCTGAATCGGAATATATATATATGTTACCTATGTTTCTGGATCACCCTGTATATATGGGGTATTCCACGTGAAGTGGTCCGATCAAAATTTTAAAATGGGCCAAATTATGGGTACACATTGCAAATGTTTTTAAGAATATAGCAAAAAATTTTTAGGTACTGGTATTTATTAGTTCAAAAGTTATTCTAACCTCAAAAAGTGAACTTTTTCCAGTTTTTTTCAACACCAGCTGGGTTCATCGCTATTTAACTCAAAATCTATCAACTTTTACTATAGAACATTATATGGAACATTCGTTGCTAATTATGTCTAGAATTTATCCTTCTGGGTTAGAATTTCTAATTTCAAGGTAAATGATAGATAAACTACATGTCAATATTCAACTTGAAAAAAATCTAACTTCGCCACAATTGATTTTTTTATCCAAAAGTCCAAAAGAAAGCTTGGAGCAATACCTTTCAAATGATCTGTAGCATTTTTATGGCCTTCAATTCTGTAAAAAGTTATGATAATTTAAAGAAAGACGAAATTTTTTTAAAAATTTAAATGGGAAATACCATGTTAATTTTTGTGAATTTTTTGTCTTTCTTTGAATTATCATAACTTTTTACAGAATTGAAGGCCATAAAAATGATACAGATCATTTGAAAGGTATTGCTCCAAGCTTTCTTTTGGACTTTTGGATAATAAAATCAATTGTGGCGAAGTTAGATTTTTTTCAAGTTGAATATTGACATGTAGTTTATCTATCATTTACCTTGAAATTAGAAATTCTAACCCAGAAGGATAAATTCTAGACATAATTAGCAACGAATGTTACATATAATGTTCTATAGTAAAAGTTGATAGATTTTGAGTTAAATAGCGATGAACCCAGCTGGTGTTGAATAAAACTGGAAAAAATTCACTTTTTGAGGTTAGAATAACTTTTGAGCAAATAGATTCCGGTACCTAAAAATTTTTTTCTGTATTCTTAAAAACATTTGCAATGTGTACCCAAAATTTGGCGCATTTTAAAATTTTGATCGGACCACTTCACGTGGAATACCCCATATATATTCAAATTTTCAATATAGTAGCGCAAATTATGGCGCAACTTTTGGCTCGATAAAGACACGTAAAAAGTTGAGCAAAAAGTTGCGTCAAAAGTTGCGTCAAAAGTTGCGCTATTAATTGCGCAAACATTTTCAGTAGGGTGCGATCTCTCACTGATTAGTTACTATTTTCCATGACATAATATATTACGGTAAATACTTTAGATAATACATTTGATTAAAAATAACGATAAAATGATAACTATATAAATAAGACAATCTTTTGAATTGAAAAATAATTTTTAAGTGTTATTTAAATTAATACAATTTGAGATGCAAGAACATTAATATTTATTTACTAAATGCTTTCATTTATATTTAAGTTTAATTTACTATTGATTATATAATTAAATAATTACAATATTAGTAATTATATTCACTTAAATGGATTGATCATTATATACAAGTTCTAAAAGTAGCCTTGCAAGCGTTGCGTAGTGGTTAGAGCGTTTACTTTTCATGCGTACGTCCGGGATTCGTTTCCCGCTGTAGGTTATAACTTTCTTTGCGATTTATGTTAAATATTTATGTAACAGATTTTAAATAATTAATATATCTATAAAATGTCATGTATAAATATAAAAAAAGTTTTACAATTTTTTTTAATAATAAAATTTCGTTATTATTGTTTATTACATTGAACGTATTGTTTGTAAAAGATTTTCGTAAGGATTCTTGAAAGACTTCTGCAAGATTTATTAAAAGCTTTATAATTCTTATCAAGAATTCTTGCGGAAACCTCCCGCTAGATGCTTGCATAAAGTTTTCATGAATGCTTCTTGAAAGGTTTAAGAATCTTTTCACTTGCTTACTGGAAAGTTATTGGAAGCTTCCTAGAAATATTTCCACAATATTTCTTCCAAGATTCCTACAATATTCCGTGGAAGCTTGTAGCCGTCAATGTGCCCCGGACATTTTTAGTTTGCAGCAATATTTCATGAAAGCTTTCTGATAGATTACTGAAACCTTTATACACCCTAACAAGAAATCTTGCAGAAGGTTTTCTGTAGATGATTGCATAAAGTTTTCATGAAAGCTTCCTGAGGGGTTTAGAAAACTTTCCGATAACTTCCTGGAAACTTGTCGGAAGCTTCCTACAAATATTCCCTCAATATTTCTTGTAAGATTCCTACAATATTCCGTGGAAGCTTGTAGCCGTCAATGTGCCCCGGACATTTTTAGTTTGCAGCAATATTTCATGAAAGCTTTCTGATAGATTACTTAAACCTTTATACAACCCAACAAGAAATCTTGCAGAAGGTTTTCTGTAGATGCTTGCCTAAAGTTTTCATGAAAGCTTTCTGAAGGGTTTAGAAAACTTTCCAATAAATTCCTGGAAACTTGCCGGAAGCTTCCTACAAATATTCCCCCAATATTTCTTGTAAGATTCCTACAATATTCCGTGGAAGCTTGTAGCCGTCAATGTGTCCCGGACATTTTTAGTTCGCAACAATATTTCATGAAAGCTTTCTGATAGATTCCGAATCTTTCATGGAAGCTTGCTAAAAGCTTGCTGTAATTTTTTATGCTGTGTGGGAATACATCCTTGACTTGTTACATGTTTATACTGACACCTCCGCAGGTTAAAACATCATTGTTAGCGATTTCAAATAATATGGTTAATTTTTATGTAATTTCGTTCCCTATATTACCAAAATTCTCTAGAGGAGATCACTAAAATAGTCGGATTAGAGCTTTTAAAAAAATTTTAAATAAATTTTACAAATTAAATTATAGTAACTGTTAGATTGTTGTAACAAATTATCGATGAATATTATCGTAATGTTTATTACTTGATGTTTGTGATTAGTTTTCAATACAATTCAAAATTTAAAAAAACAACTCGGCATTGAAAAAAATTTTAGCTGCTCCAATAGCAACCATCTTGCCGCTGTTTTAGTTATTAATTATAGTGATCAAATTTTATGATGCGCGAATATCAGAAAAGCTATACTTTAACTAAATAAAGTAGTGAATTTACCCACCTACAGCCTATTGGCTTTTATAAATTAATGTTGATTATGGACTTAACTACTATGGAAAGGTATAGATCACACATAACCTCAAATTCTGTTTTCAATTATAGTGTGATCGATCAAAGATGCTACTAATTATACGTTTTATACGTTTATACTAATAACGAAATAGTAAGTAGTTCAAATAATTTATAATGTAATGCAATTGCTACAAAATTACTAATATGTATAAGAAAATAGTTTAATAAAAAAAAAATAAGACTCAAATTGATCTCCACGAACTCAATTTTTATTAACTGCCGACGTTTCGGACGTTTTTTTAAGCCATCCCATTTCAAGGCAATAAAAAAAGACGCAGAGATATTAATTTATTATATTATCACCCAATACGTTAACTTAATATCTCTGCGCCTTTTTTTATTGCCTTGAAAAGGGACGGCTTAAAAAAACGTCCGAAACGTCGGCAGTTAATAAAAATTGAGTTCGTGGAGATCAATTTGAGTCTTATTTTTTATTAAACTATTTTTGGACGATAACTTCTTTTACCATCTGTATAAGAAAATGTTTGAAAAATATTGTTATACTGATATTACCAGTAAAGATATAGCCTGATGAGGATGAAGGATATCCTTCGAAACGTCGCCAAAAAAAACATACATGGTTTGTTCATCAAAATCGAGAAAAACCTAATCCCTTTAAACTCCACAAGTATGTATTTGAAAAGAAAATTTGAAAGAAAGAACAGTTTTTATTATTTTAGCAAATATGTTACAAAAATCCATTAAATTGACTACTGACAAGGAAACATCACTTATTCGAAAATACCTGTATTAACCAAGAAAACCACGTAATTTTTCGTTTCGATTTCTGATATCTTTTTATAACGGCACTTTATTACGTCATTTTGGACTTTAGACTATCTCCGATGCAAGTGTTGTTTGTAGTCAGAAATTAATTAATGAAACCCAAATAGAAAAGTGGCTCAGCGGTAAAGTGCGCACTTCGGAAAAAAAGGTTGTGGGTTCAATTCCTGATGTTGTCGACTTATTTATTATTTTTTTTCTTAATCCGCCTTTTGAGAAATCTCAAATCATGTACTTTATAAAACATTCATTTTAAAAGAATATAAAAAGGTTTGGACGGAATTAATAAAAATATAACGTCATTTTCTGTTTAAATTCCTGACATAGCATAACTTTATAAAATTTTCTTTATTTAATGACGCCATTATTTTCAGCAGGGCAATGTATTATTTCTTATTTATTGATATGGTATCAATTTTTTTAATAATTTTTAACTTAATGATTTTTTTACAAGCAATATGAAATAATTCACTTTTCTTTTAATAATTATTGAAACATTATTGTCACAAAACATTACTGTCCATACATTTATTATATTTGTTTTTCCATTCAGGATAATGACTAATAAATTTAACTTAACGCCCATTGCTCAAAATTAATATTGAATTTATGTTCTATTTTTATATAATGGATAGCAATGAAGAAACAAGACGCGATGAAGATTTGGGTGACTATTTAAGACAAATTATATTAGACGAAGATCTCGAAGACAAATATTCCATTTAGCAATTCACGATCACCGAGTAATCTGAAGGAATTAATTGAATGCGAAAATTTTATGGACCCCATTAATATACGCGCAGATAAAAACAGAGGAGAAATTACTTATATTAAAATACTTTTAATGATTTTAATGTTTTGTACAACCAATAGATTATCTAAGACAGCTATGACCAACCTCTTCAAAATGATCAACCTCATATTCGATCAACCAGTTTTACCTAATTCTAATTATGTTTTAGATAAATTATTAAATCCTAATACTACTGCTATGTTTCACGCCATTTGTCCCAATTGTTCTCTATATTTAGGAAAAATAGATGAAGTAGCTAATAAAGTTAAGCAATGCAGTACATGTACAATTTCATAAGATCTATCCAACCCGTCTAACATGAGTTATTTCGTTATCATAGATCCTTCTATTCAAGTTCGAGATATATTAAGTGCTAATGAAAATTATTATGATTATGTTATGAATGAAAGAACGAACGGAAGAACTTTTATAAGAGATGTATACAATGGAAAAGCCTACCGGAAATTTACATCTTCTTTAACCCAAGAAAATAAACATTCTTATGTAAATAAATACGGATGGAGCTCCAAAATTTAAATCTTCTAAATTTTCTGTCTGGCCCATTTATTTAATGATAAACGAAATACCTCCTCAAACTCGAATGAAAGATTTAATAACGTGTGGATTATGGTTTAATAAAAAAAACCCGAATATGGCAGTGTTCCTAAACCCATTAGTTGAACTGGTCAATAACTATACAACTCAAGGTATTCCTTGTACTATAAAAGGACCCTGGTAAAAAATAAACCAACGAAAATGGTTGACCAACTAATTGTTCGGTAATTTTTTTAACTAACGGTTAATCAAAATATTAACCAACAGTTGACCAACCGAACTGGTAAAGACTAAAAAAAATTTGCGATTAAAGTTTATTAAATCTTTACAGTTTTTTACTTATATAATTTAATGTAGATTATAAGATTATTATTTAAACTATAAATATTAACAATTAAATTGTTAAAACATATTTTTTAACAACAACTTTATTTACTTTATAGGTTACGGTTCATTGTATTATAAGTTATATATATATATATATATATATATATATATATATATATATATATATAGAAGCGTCAGATCAGCTGACGCGTGGTCTGTTTGCGTATAGTATAAAGCACAGGAAAGCGTTTGATCATCTGTAAATTAAAAAATTACGTATAAGATAGTTTCTGTATAATATACTATTTACAGATGGATAGCAAACGTCGCTCTAAAATATACAGAGACAGAAAAAAAATGATAAAAGTTTTGCAAAATGTGTCTAATGCTACTAAGTGTTTAAATGATTTACCTAACCTTAATTGTGGCAGTGTAAAAAGTGATTCAGAGCTACGTATAACACAGAAGGATTCAATAGCATGCTTAAGTGATGTGCTTTGTAACGTTAAAAATTGGGACAGAAAGAAAAATTAATTATTGCTAATAACAAAATTCAACATTGGATTCAGTGATTATATATATTAAAAAAAAGTATACATACGTTTATTTATATTGCATACATTTGTATTATATTTTTTGATAAAATAATAAAAACTCAATGTTAATGTATCAATCTGTCAATTGAATTTAACCTCGAAATCTCAATGTATTAATTTGTGAATCTCATTTAACCTTACAATTAAAAAGATATAAATAATTTATGCACTTTATACAGTATTTCTTGTAAATAATCTATTTACAATTAATAAAAATAATTATTTACACATAATTATAGAAAATAAATCACTATGTAAAGAAATAAAATTTAACCAACAGTTAACCAACAGAACCGTCTAAAATGTGACGGAATAAGCCGTGTCATTGGTTAACCGTTGGTCAATCCGTTGGCTAACATCTTCATTTTTCGCCAACCGATGTCTAATTGCTTTCTTACGTTTTTTCCAGGGGAAAGCAGCGTCAAATTAAATTATACATAACAATCTGTTGTGTAGACTCGGTCGCTCGCGCTCCAATGCAAGGAACGAAACAATTTAATGGCAATTACGGCTGTAACTGGTGTCTTCATCCGGGGAATCATAGCCGTGGCAGCATGAGATATCCATTATTAGATTATATTCCTGAACCTCGGAAACACGCGACAACTGTAGCGGACATGTTTAAAGCAACGGCTGATAATCCCATAAGGGGTGTTAAAAACCCATCAGCTTTAATACATTTATCGTCTTTTAATATTGTACAAGGTTTTGTTCCGGACTATATGCATTGTTATTTGGAAGGAGTTGGCAAACAGTTTACGGAATATTATCTTACGTCCATGCAATTAGATGAATTTGAAATGAAAAGATTAGATTCGATATTGCTGAGTATTTCTGCGCCGCATCAAATATCTCGCTTAACGCGACCTATCAGTGACAGGAATGATTAAAAGGTCCGCGAATGGGAAAATTTTATTTTGTACTACAGTATACCAATTTTTACTGCAAAATTAAATAAAAAATCATTAAATCACTGGATCTTATTTTTAGAAAGTTTATATATACTACTTCAAGAAAAAATTAAAATTACGGATTTGGATAAAGCTGACCGAATGCTGCATGAGTTTGTAGCGAAAACAGAAGCTATCTTTGGAATACAAGCAATGACATACAACGTACACCAACTACTTCATCTATCCGAAAGTGTTTTGAATTGGGGTCCATTATGAGCACACTCTACTTTTCCTTTTGAGTCAACGCAACAAATTGTTCGTTTTACTAACATTAATCATAGCATATTATACTTGCGACATCTTATATTTCCAAATGTTTGTAATGTTGTTAAACTTTAGTGTGATGATATCTTATCTGCAAAAATGAAAAACATAAATAGAATAAATGATACAACATAATTAGGCAAAGAAACATGCTTTAAAGATGATATCATAGCTGATTTGCATTTATCGGATAACTCAACAAAAATCTACTCAAGAATTGTGAAAAATGAGTGCTTATATTCATCATCTTCTCGAATTAATCGAAGATCTAATGATTAAGTCGTTCAACTTTATGATGGTAGATTTATTCAAATCGTTTCTTTCATTGTTCATACAGAAAACCATAATGTATTTACTAAGGTAAAGTACCCGAATGCGGGACAAACGCAATTCTGGACCCAAAAGTGGGACACAAACATAAAATCATTTGAAATGTATTTATATTCATATATTAACTAGATGCTATTTATTTATTCATTTAATAACTATGTAAATATTGGAAAATTGCCTTCATTATTTATTGTAATTTACTAATATTTAAAAAAAAGTAATCGAAAAAATGGTACAAAATTTCGGCACTATTTTAGGCGACCCGACAGCAAGACAAGGTTATATTTACATTGACATAAATAAAAGATTTTACCTTATACAAACAAATTCAACTTTCCCATCAAATAGCTATTACATTCTTTTTTAAGTTTCAATTAATAATTTTTGTATTGAATAATTTATTTCTATGTAATAAGTTTGTTCAACTTTACCATTTCGAATTTTTCACATGACCGTAACTTTGGACAAAATTTAGTTTTTGCCCAAGATTTACCGTCGCTTTTGTAAGGTAGCCCCTATAGTGAGACAGCATAATTAAAACGTGTTGTTTATACTTTGGTATGCTAACAAGAACAACAAAATAGTTAATTTTATAACAAAACCGTAATTATTCGGATGTTAAATATTAATAACTTACATTGAACTATTAGTTAAAGTGTTGCTTATACGAAATGCAAGAGTAAGTAAAGAAAAATACTTTCCTAACCTAAAATGTTCGTTCGAGTTAAATTACATTGAATATTAACATTATTTTGATTTATAATTTCAGGTAACTTAAAAAAAGTTATTTTTGAAAAATGAAGCCAAAGAAAAATAGTAAAAGAAAGGAAAATGTGAATATTAAAGTTAAAAAATCATTAAAAAAGAAATGTAAAAAGGAGTATAAAAGTTACACAGAAGAAGACTTGAGAAGTGCCTTGAATGAACTTGATAAAGGCCAAACGTTAAGGGAGATAGCTACAAATTACGGCATACCAAAAAGCATTTTATTTAATAAATCTAAACATTTATCAACGCTCAGTTGCAAGCGAGGGACTCCTACAGTGTTGACAAAACAAGAAGAAGAGGACATTGTAAGTTGGTTAAAATATTGTGCAGATAAAGGATTCCCTGTAAAAAAAAGACAACTTTTAGATTGTGTTTGAAAGTACATTACAGTTTCGTATTCGTATAGCACAAAACATGTACAAGAACTGGAGTACAAGAAGCTGACCTTCGACTTTGGTTTGAACAATTATAATCAAATTTGGAAAAAAAGACTTATTAAATATCAGCCCTGACAGAATTTTTAACTGCGACGAGTCTGCTTTTCAGTTATGCCCTGACAATGATGCGGTGCTAGCAGAAAAGGGTAACAAAAGTGTTTGTAACATTGTTGGTGTCAGTGACAAGGAAAGTTTAACAGTTCTCATGACAGCGAGTGCATCAGGGTTAATGGCTTCACCGATGATTTTATTCGAAGGACAAAGGATACCCAAGAAGAGTGTATTAAGCAAAATTCCTAAAGCATGGGGCATCGATCTGACTGGGCGAGGATGGATGACTAGTGACAGTTTTTATTGCTTCGTAGCCAATGTATTTTACCGATGGTTACAAAAATCTAAAATCACTTTTCCAGTTGTATTATGTGTAGATGGACATTCTAGCCACATTACATTGCCTTTGTGCAAGTTTTGCAAGGAGCATGATGTAGAGTTGATCGCTTTGTATCCAAATGCAAAACATTTGATACAACGTCTGGATGTGTCATTATTTCATGCACTAAAAAGTAAATATAAAGAGGTTTTACTGCATTGGAGAATAAAAAATAATGTGATAAACTTTAAAAAGGACATGTTCGCAGAAGTGTTAAATCTTAGTTTAGAAGAAATTGATTTTAAAAACATTCTAGTTAATGGTTATAAAAGGTACGGGTTCTACCCTTTTAATCCAGATGCAGTAAATTATAACATTTTGAGTAGAAAAAGAAAAATTAAGAACGGTGCAACTGAAGATTCTGCTTTGCAGGAAAGTGATGTTAATAATGACACTTTTTTAAAGTATTTTGAAACAAATTTTATGAACTCCAATTTATTAGAAGAGTTTAAAAATAAGTCTACAAGTTCAGTTGGTGAAGAAAGTATTAGCAAAGATGCTTTATCTGAAATATGGTGCAAATTAAGGAAACTTACTGGTATTTAATAAATTTTTTAATTTCATTTATCATTTATTTGATACTTATTTGGCAGCATTTAAAATTTTTATGTAAATATTTAAATTTAGTATAAGTACTTTAATTATAAATAGGACAAGATAGTGGCAACCAAGTGAACGTAGAATTAAATAATGTGATAGAAACTGTCGCTGAAGTACATTCATTTGCTGAAATTAATTATGTGGTCGAACCCATTTCAAGCAACATTTTTTAGATAAAAATACAGATGGTTTAATAATAAATGAGCCAGTAATTATACTGCTTTATGAAAATGATATTGTGGCATCCTTAAATGTTACTGCAGATGTGCCCATCGCAAAGTAAATATTTCATTTATTAATTTTTTCATTTTTATGTTTATGTTGATGTTATATTTGAATTTAATATCATTTTTCAGTAAACAACTGTCAAGTTATAAATAGTGAAGTTATTATTTTAATACTTCGGAGAGTTCAAATTTGAAATTTGTCCAGCCAGCACGTAGCGAGGAAGAAATTGAAGAAATTATCAACAAGGAGGTTTCTGACACTAACTTAAAAGGTATTATAATTTTATTACTGCATTATATTGACATTATGAACGTCATATTTTTAACAACTTTAAACTTATTTTCTAGATTATGATTTTCAACTTAATGAAAATAGTGAACGTCCTGCTCTACATGAATTGCAGTTTCAGAATGTACAGTTTGACGAAAATACAACAGATGGAAACTTAAACAATTGTACATCTGATTCTACAGTGAGTATAATGCAGGTAGGCGCATTGATGAATTCTACGCACAACTACCTATACGGACTGAAAATTTTAGTAATTGTACACAAAATTCACAAAGTAATGATAAAAGTTGGCCGATTCTTTATTTGAATGGTAATATTTTTAATTCTTTGTTCAATGATCGCATTATAAATAAAATCTACAATTACTAATTTTTAATTCTTTTTAGGAACTGGTTATCAAAAAATAAGTAACAATAAATTTGTTACTTCAAATAATGAAAGTTTGGAGTCTTTCGAAATAACACCAAACAGATTTATCTTATGAAAATTATCAAAATGATAAAGAATGGTGCGTTGCAGATTTAAATGGTATAAATTTATACTATTTATAGTATTATTTTATAAATAACATTATTCAATTAATAAATATTACATGCATATTTCCAATAGATTTGACTTCGGAAACCAGTTCAGCTTCAGAGAAATCAAAGCCTACACCGTAACTCCATTTGCAAACTGTTTCAAATATCCACAAGAGGAGGTGACAAAAAAGAATAAGAAAAAAATCCCTACAGGTTCATCAATAGATGATATGATAGATTTTCTCCATGTGAGAGACCAAGCAATGAAAGATAAATCTAACAAACTTGCACAGAGGAAGATAGAAAGAGAACGGCGCAAAGCTATTAGGGTAAAGGAAACGCAAAGGTGCAAAGAATTTCATGAAAATAAAAAACAATTAAGTGAAAGAAAAAAAAAGTAACTGCAAAAATAAAAGTTATTCAAAAGAATATGAAAACCGAATCGGTTGAAGTAAAAAAACAAAGCAATGAGGAAGAAATACTAGATTTACAAAACGAGTTGAAAGAGATACAAAAGATTGTATTACATATATGGAAAAAGAAGATTTAAAATTAAAAATTGAATTTAAAGAAAAAATGGCATAATTATAATAATTTATTAACAAACTAATTTTTTAATACTTTTATTATTAATAATGCAAATGAGACTAATAATTGTAAGTATTTGTGATTCTAGCGAGAGGCGCTTCTTTAACCTAAAATACATTATTATATGTTGTTAATTATATAATATGCATGAAATTATATAATTCTAACTTTAATATTGATGTTTTATTTATTTACAATCTATATTTTTTAATTAATCCTACTCAAACCTCCTGTCCCACATTAGGGTCTTATCCTGTCCCAAATTACCGGCAAGACAGTATCTTATTGTCCAACTTTAGCCGCCAAAGTCAATTTTTATTTTTATCAATTACTCAAATATTTTTAATTTTTATTAACTTTTTTTTTAATTCACTCATAGTCAACTAGCGCATCTTTTTAATTAATTATGTAAATAAAAATATCATATTTTTAAATAATAATTGTTACACAAACTTCGCCCCATTTGAATTTTGTCCCGAATTCGGGTACTTTACCTTACGTGTAAGCGTATCTTTACTGAAAACTGTTTTTCTGATAAAGAAATAAATTTAAAAAAAATTGTATCAATATCAGATGAAGTATTAATTCTACCAACAACATGTATAAAAGTAATTTGCGTATTCGTAGATATATCAAACACACGCAATATGTTTGTGCTGTACCAAATTTATTACAATATTAATATACTGAAAACGCGGGTATAACAACCAGTAAAATGGTTCCAAATGGATTTCTTCTGAAATTCTTTGCGTATAAACATTTTTCATTCATTAAAACTTCATTCGATACATTTATTTCAGATTGTATTTATTTTTGTATATGGAAATAGTTTAATTTGTAGGAATAATAATTTTAAAAACTTATTTGAAAAGTACTGTTTATTCACATTTTATTTTATTATTATATTTTATTTAATATTATAACATACTAACATTCTGTTAAAATATACATAAATATTGGCATTCAATAAATGCAAATATGTATGTAAACAATTGAAAAATCGGGTAAAAAAGGCTGAAAAACAGGGGATAAATCAGTTGACATATCAGACGATTTCTCATTAAGTAAGGGTTTGAAATTTAGATTACCAAGACTAATTTTTTAAATATGCATTGCCTTAGTATCGCAATTTATATTTAATAATACTGAATCAATAATGCATTTATTATTATGTTACGAAATCTGCATATCAAATAACTTATAACTGACGACAAATCAAGCAATTTACCAAGCGACAAACCCAGAGACTGAGATTAAGAAGACCGATATTGATCCTTCAAAGGATATATGGAATTGCATTAGTGTTGTGGATTAGGTATTTAATAATACTTGAACATTTATCATAAGTACAGCAGGTCGCGATTTCTTAAGATAAATAAAATGCACAAATATTATTAAATACCTAACCTGAACATAATATGATATAAATATATCCAAACGCTCAGATGCAGCATATAATGTATTAAAAATATTTATAGATATATATATATATTGTAACGTGTCCACTGGGGATTAGGGTGGAGTCACGATTAAATAAAAAAAAACTAGTTAAACGATTGCAGGTTTATTGCACTTAATGTGCTCACGAGTAATACACGGCAAAGCAGCGGCTTTGCCATTCAAAGTGCCAGTCACGTTGGCCGCGGTCGCTCGCGTTCGCGCGATTGCGGGCCGTCCCGCACCTAACTACGCGTCGCGCACACACACTTTAAGGAAGCTGGATTTGGGATGAAGGAGCACGGCTCACCTGGACGCTCGTCTCCTGGATCTCTCGGACACACGCGTAGCCCTTTAAAATTGCGGTTTTGCGTCAAACAATGTCGGTGGTTGGTCGCAGTCTGACGATCATCGGCACGCACGAAGCGAGAGAGTTTCTCTGTACGTATTGCGCATGCGCACCTACTCTCGCGTCTCGAGTCGTGCGCGCTCGGCTGGGTTCGTACTGGCCGCTCGGGCCGTGATTTCGCTGCCTCGACGGAGATGTCGTCGGCGACGTTGACTTCTCGGTGCTGGATGACGATCGAGTAATTGCGGCCCTGCTGAGAACACTATCTGCGAGGTAAGCTTTAGATCGTTCCTCGTTACCTCGATTTTAAGCTAAATCGAGCCCCTCGAGTCCCCGATGCTGCAACGGACGCTTCCGAGGAGGGAGAGGAGTCCGGAAGGTAATCGGTACCGGGGTTACGTACCGTACCGTCCTCCAGCACCAGTCCCTCAACCCCAAATCCATCCAGCACCACAGCCCCCTCCAGCACCATCTCACCAACTCCATTACCATCGAGCAACAACTTCCCAGTCCAATTTCCATCCAGCACCATTCCCTGTGACCCGTCCCCAACCCCTTGCGCCGCAATCTCCCGAACCCCTTCCCGAATTCCCCAAACCCATTATCCAAATATACCGCGACCCCTCCCAAGACCATGTGATGCGCATAGTGCATTTTGTCCCTATCCCTATCCCGTATACCCCTTCCCCTACCCTTTCCGAATTGCCCTCACCCCTATTAGCTCTATCCAAAAACGCCCCTTCCGAACCCCGCCAAACCACCCCACCGCGAGAAGAACGCCATACGAGACCGGTTTCCCCAACTAGCCCATCGCTCTTGTCCCTGAAAATTTCCCTACCCCCCTAATTCCCCTCAGGATCCAGCACCAGCTCCCTAGCACCCCCCAACGATCCCAGCGAACCTGGATGCTTCCGGCCCAGAATCTCGCCGTGTCCAGCACCCTGGCCCTACGTCAACGGCGTATAGTGGCCGTAGAAGGCAGGGATGCTAGAACTGTGGAAGCAGAGACGATAATTGATAATTTCAGAATTACATACAAACTTCACAAAGCATAATGGATTAATTTTTAATTGTTAAAGAATGAATTAATAAAGAAAACCAAATAATGTGTTTGATTCACTATAGTTATTCATAATAGTTTCATTATTATAGTCAAATTCATGTCATTATTTAATCTCGACGTAAAGCCACTTTCGAAGGAGGAGAGCAACTCACCAGGTTAGTAATGAATGAAAGTTTTCTATTCTAATACATTTTTTTGGAATGATTGTTTCATGTCAGTTTGGGTTATGAATGTCGCGAATTTCGGAATTGGTCGGAAAGCAAACGTGATAAGAGTTTGTAAGCCAGTCACACGTAGTTCGAATCGAATAAAGTAATTTAGTTATCGGAAAAGTAATAATTACACACTCAGCGTGGTACACGGTTACACAGATTAACTCTAAAAGAAAAGCTGTTCCAGATTCCAGTGTTCCAGAATTCAAGAAACCCATTAGACTTATTAATTGAAAAATTTGTTTCTTTTTGTTGTTCTTTTGAAGTTTTATAGTAATATATGCGAAAAAAAAGTTGATTTATTTTACGACACAAACAACACAGACAGTTACACTTTGCACCGCTGTAGATAGCACCGGCTATGTTAGGTTAATTTTTTTTTACGTACTAGGATCTATCTAGAATCGTTTTGATAGCTAGTATTGTATTCATATTTGTGTGTGCATTGTGCATCCCCTTGCGTATTCTAAATCGAAGTAAGGCATAACTTCGGTTTGGGAGGGGAGAGTTGTGACATTGTAAGTTATACTACATGTCACTTAGAAAATAAAATAGCGAGACAAGGTATAGTATAGCACCTGTCAAGCTTACTATGCGAAGTAAGCGTGCTATACATACCAATCAAGTCCTAAAATGACACACATATGTGAATGTGTGAAACCGGATAGGGTTACATTGCGTAGTAAGCAGGAGAACCCGAAGCAAAGGAGATGCGACTCCTGACTGCGCACAATTGCACACACACACACACGGCTCCGTTGATCCAGCATCCTAATGCCTTATTCAGCACCAGGAATGACCCGACGGAGATATATATATATATATATATATATATATATATATATATTGTAACGTGTCCACTGGGGATTAGGGTGGAGTCACGATTAAATAAAAAAAAACTAGTTAAACGATTGCAGGTTTATTGCACTTAATGTGCTCACGAGTAATACACGGCAAAGCAGCGGCTTTGCCATTCAAAGTGCCAGTCACGTTGGCCGCGGTCGCTCGCGTTCGCGCGATTGCGGGCCGTCCCGTACCTAACTACGCGTCGCGCACACACACTTTAAGGAAGCTGGATTTGGGATGAAGGAGCACGGCTCACCTGGACGCTCGTCTCCTGGATCTCTCGGACACACGCGTAGCCCTCAAAATTTCGGTTTTGCGTCAAACAATGTCGGTGGTTGGTCGCAGTCTGACGATCATCGGCACGCACGAAGCGAGAGAGTTTCTCTGTACGTATTGCGCATGCGCGCCTACTCTCGCGTCTCGAGTCGTGCGCGCTCGGCTGGGTTCGTACTGGCCGCTCGGGCCGTGATTTCGCTGCCTCGACGGAGATGTCGTCGGCGACGTTGACTTCTCGGTGCTGGATGGCGATCGAGTAATTGCGGCCCTGCTGAGAACACTATCTGCGAGGTAAGCTTTAGATCGTTCCTCGTTACCTCGATTTTAAGCTAAATCGAGCCCCTCGAGTTTCTTCCTTGCAGGTGCCGTATATCGTCGAATCGGGATCTTCGGCTCGGAGTGTCCGGACAGCTGGAGCACATCGGCGCCCCATAACAGCCCTCAGTGAGCGGAGCCAGGCGACGGTGAATCGTCGTCGTCCTTTGGAGTGCCGTCGAGGTAATTTATCTGCTTTCCTCGGGCTCTAGTTTAGATGTTTACTTGTGCCTTCCATAACCGCAAACTAGACCTGTCATCTCTTGGTTGGCTAACTTGGTTGGCAGTGCACCGTTGCTTGAGCGCAAGGGCGCTATACTCATTCCAAGGCCTGGAGTCTTCACCTGGGCTGCTCAACATCGGAGGCTTTTCTTGGGTGCTGGAGAGGGCATTCAAGACTGGATGGAACCTGGGGATACTGTACGGGTCATTCCTGGTGCTGAATAAGGCATTAGGATGCTGGATCAACGGAGCCGTGTGTGTGTGTGTGCAATTGTGCGCAGTCAGGAGTCGCATCTCCTTTGCTTCGGGTTCTCCTGCTTACTACGCAATGTAACCCTATCCGGTTTCACACATTCACATATGTGTGTCATTTTAGGACTTGATTGGTATGTATAGCACGCTTACTTCGCATAGTAAGCTTGACAGGTGCTATACTATACCTTGTCTCGCTATTTTATTTTCTAAGTGACATGTAGTATAACTTACAATGTCACAACTCTCCCCTCCCAAACCGAAGTTATGCCTTACTTCGATTTAGAATACGCAAGGGGATGCACAATGCACACACAAATATGAATACAATACTAGCTATCAAAACGATTCTAGATAGATCCTAGTACGTAAAAAAAAATTAACCTAACATAGCCGGTGCTATCTACAGCGGTGCAAAGTGTAACTGTCTGTGTTGTTTGTGTCGTAAAATAAATCAACTTTTTTTTCGCATATATTACTATAAAACTTCAAAAGAACAACAAAAAGAAACAAATTTTTCAATTAATAAGTCTAATGGGTTTCTTGAATTCTGGAACACTGGAATCTGGAACAGCTTTTCTTTTAGAGTTAATCTGTGTAACCGTGTACCACGCTGAGTGTGTAATTATTACTTTTCCGATAACTAAATTACTTTATTCGATTCGAACTACGTGTGACTGGCTTACAAACTCTTATCACGTTTGCTTTCCGACCAATTCCGAAATTCGCGACATTCATAACCCAAACTGACATGAAACAATCATTCCAAAAAAATGTATTAGAATAGAAAACTTTCATTCATTACTAACCTGGTGAGTTGCTCTCCTCCTTCGAAAGTGGCTTTACGTCGAGATTAAATAATGACATGAATTTGACTATAATAATGAAACTATTATGAATAACTATAGTGAATCAAACACATTATTTGGTTTTCTTTATTAATTCATTCTTTAACAATTAAAAATTAATCCATTATGCTTTGTGAAGTTTGTATGTAATTCTGAAATTATCAATTATCGTCTCTGCTTCCACAGTTCTAGCATCCCTGCCTTCTACGGCCACTATACGCCGTTGACGTAGGGCCAGGGTGCTGGACACGGCGAGATTCTGGGCCGGAAGCATCCAGGTTCGCTGGGATCGTTGGGGGGTGCTAGGGAGCTGGTGCTGGATGCTGAGGGGAATTAGGGGGGTAGGGAAATTTTCAGGGACAAGAGCGATGGGATAGTTGGGGAAACCGGTCCCGTATGGCGTTCTTCTCGCGGTGGGGTGGTTTGGCGGGGTTCGGAAGGGGCGTTTTTGGATAGAGCTAATAGGGGTGAGGGCAATTCGGAAAGGGTAGGGGAAGGGGTATACGGGATAGGGATAGGGACAAAATGCACTATGCGCATCACATGGTCTTGGGAGGGGTCGCGGTATATTTGGATAATGGGTTTGGGGAATTCGGGAAGGGGTTCGGGAGATTGCGGCGCAAGGGGTTGGGGACGGGTCACAGGGAATGGTGCTGGATGGAAATTGGACTGGGAAGTTGTTGCTCGATGGTAATGGAGTTGGTGAGATGGTGCTGGAGGGGGCTGTGGTGCTGGATGGATTTGGGGTTGAGGGACTGGTGCTGGAGGACGGTACGGTACGTAACCCCGGTACCGATTACCTTCCGGACTCCTCTCCCTCCTCGGAAGCGTCCGTTGCAGCATCGGGGACGGTGATGCTGAAGGTATCGCTGGGTTGGGCAACGTTGCTACGTTTTGGGGAGGCGGGTAGATCGGCGCCTCGCCCATCAGAGGTCGTCGAACTGCCGACGTTCCGCCTCTTCCTCCCCTTCCTCGCAGGCTGCTTCGCCGTTGTAATATCTGGAATAGAAATGGGATTGATATATACCTTTCGGGGCGGAATGTATCGCTTAATATCCTCTATGGATATTTCAGTTCTTTTCTTTGTATCGTCATCTTCTACGATATAAACAGTAGGAGATTTAACTTCGACTATTTTGCTGGACCTACAAATTTCGGAGCCTGTTTGGCTGCAAAATTTCCTTCTGCAGAAGATTGTACACGATTTAATCTAGCTATTTTATCTCCTATCTGGAAAGTAATATCCCTTCTATTCCTGTTATAATATTTGGCTTGCCTAGCAGTGGCTTTATCCATATGATGTTTAACTAGATCGTAAAGAGCTGGAAGTCTCTTCATACGATCTGACCACTTTTCTGAGTCATCAGGAAGGAAAGGAATGGGATTCTCGAGGTGCTTTCGGATTAGGATGGATGGTACCCAAATTCATAAACGCTGGTGTTGTTTTAAGCGACGAGTGAATCGTTGTATTTAAAGCGAAACAAAATTCCTTTAAATTCAGATCCCACTCTTTATGATCTTCAGCTAAAAAGCTGTTAATCATAGGTTTTAAATTACGGTTTACTCGCTCTACCGGGTTCGCTTGGGGTCTATAAGGGGAGTGTGGTAGTTTGCTTGATACCGTAAGCTACTAAGCGTTCAGACATTAATTTATTGGCAAATTCAGTCCCATTATCTGTCAATAAAAACTTAGGGCATCCCCATCGGTTTATGATCAAATCCTCAAAAGCTTGCCATACACTTTTAGCGTCTGCCTTCCTAAGGGGCTGAATTTTTACGTAACGAGTGAATAAATCTTCAAAAACAATTACGTATCTGAACACTCGTTTAGATTTTGGCTTCGGGCCCATAATATCGGCAGCCACTACTTTCCATGGTCCCTCGATATTTCTTTCGCCCATTAACCCTGCTGGGGGTAATTGGCAACTTTTATGGATTTGACATTCATGACACGATCGGACATAACAAGAAGTATCGTAAAAATAACCTGGCCAATAATAATAAGTCGCAAGACGTGCGTAAGTTTTTTCTATGCCTAAATGTCCTGATTGAGGAGTATTATGGGCTTCGAAAAGAGCTTGGGGTCTATTTGATGCTGGAAGAACTAATTTCCACGCATCCAAATCAGGGAACAATGGATCGACTAATGGGTTTGGACGATGTGCGTAAAGAAAACCATTCTCGATTTTAAAATCGGGATACTTAGCTGAAAATTTGCGTACGTTCTCCATTTTTCGTATGTACCTTGGATCATCTATGTGAGTCGGAACTACAGCTGCTACCTCTGACTCTTCCCACGCTCTTCATAAAGCGTCCGGAACTTGATGCAAAGCACCTTTACGATGTACAAATTTGATATCGTAATTTTGTAGCGCTGTATTCCATCGTGACAGTCATGCAAGGTTTAAATTTCCCGCTAAACTGTTTTCCTAAACCTTTTCCTATATAGGAATAAACAGATCCGGCGTCTAAAAGTCCTATCATCTTTCTTCCGTTTAATTCTATCGAGAAAAATAACCTAGGCTCAAGCTTACCTAACGGATGCCTTTGGATGAGTGAATCTGGTGATAAGACAGCGGTTGAAAACATATTTTCTACTGCGCTGTTATTCGATTTATCTCCCGATTCATCCTGCAATTTAACTATTTTTACCGTTGGTGCTGGAGAGAAATTTTTCCTTTTCTTTTGGGGTGCTGGATGGGAATTTTCTTGTTTTTTGGATGGTGCTGGATGGGCTTTTTCGGTGTTTATAATTGGTGCTGGAGGGGAAATTTTCAATCTTTTTGAATTCTTGGAACCTGTTTTCTTTCTCTTATTTGGATTTGCTGGAAATTTGGTAGTTTTGGAGTCTACTATAACGTTTTCTACCAAGGAGGACACATCGACTCCTACTGGTTCCTCCGCGAGTCGTTTCCCGCCCGTCTAGGAATTTTACACGCTGGACAATTTCGTTTCAGTGTGTTTTTCCTACCATATCCTCTGCAAGAATTGTCTGGGCAATCATAGGACCAATGACCTGTGATGCCGCATGTGTAGCAAGTGTTTGTTTCTTTATTCCTTGTTTTGCCATTATTTTCCGTAGTGGGGCTATCTGTCCCGTTTTTCTGTTCGCCATTATTACCATTTCCAGCTGGGGCCTGTTTGTTTTTCTCATTTGGCCCTTTTCCATTTTGATTCGTTCCGTTTCGCTTTTTATTATAAGATCTTTTATTATTTCCTTTGGGGTTGAACGACGGAAGGTTTGACGGAGGGTGCTGGAAGTTGCTGTAAGGCGGCAGCAGGTGCCTCTTCGTGCGTAGTGCCTGCATCACTGGCATTCTCAGCGATTGCAGCAGTTTTACCAGACTTTTTTATTTTTACTGGTTCGTACGCGGAGTTAAAGAGTTGCTCGTCGTCTTCTATTGGCGGAGGACGGTAGAGTGTGTCTTGGCGTTTGCGTGCTTCTTCCTTCTTTCCTAGCAGCTGCAATTCCAAAAATGATGAAAATTGGTATTTGTCAATTCTTCGCCTATAATCTGGATGTAGATAATCGTATGTGATCGCTAATTGTTCGCCAAGGGGCATTGGAGGCTTCAACTGATCCAATAAGTTGCGGAATTTCGAAAGATATGTCAAAATATCTTCTTGTGGTCCCTGTGTTCTTATCATTATCCTTTTTCTTACTTGATATTGTAAGTCTTCTTTACAATATTGGAGTCTCAATGCTTGTTGAACGTCTTCCAATATCAGCCAATTGCGATGTTCCCTGCGAAACCAACACCAGACATCTTTATCTAGTACTACTGGCAATGACCTAGTGATGTCATCCATAGTCAATTGGTATGAGCGTGCGCATTCTATTAAATTTACTAGGAATGACTCTGGACCGTTTCTTTTAGCACCTTTAAATTCAATATGTCATTGTTTCAGAATTTCGCTGACACGTTTTTCTCTTTGGAAGGTTGAATTATCCAAATGTGATCCTTCTCGCCTGGTGCTTGACTGGGGGTAGGGTTGGGAATAATTGTAGGGATATTGTCTAAAATTATTTTGTGATGGTGCTGGAGGGATATTATATTGGGATTGTGGCATAACCGGAGGTTGTCGTTCGAGGTTAGGATTAAATGAACTAGTATAATTTCATGGGCAATTGCCGACAGGTCAAACACTGGGACCATATGCAGATCCGTTAACACTCAGCAATTCGCGGAATCCTACAGCACTGATTGGTGTAGAAAATGTAGTAACGACAAATGCTAATGTTAGATTACATTTGAACTTTCCATTGCCCACTTCAACGTCAGAACCCCTCCAGCACCCAAATAATAATTACAATTTACATAGTAATAGTATTAATCTCCCATGCGCGCAATCCACCCAACATCCAGCACAAGGAAATGTGATAGAAAATAGACATAATGAACAAAACGCTGCAGATCAGGTTGAATTTAGATTTCATGATAGACAATTTTTAAGTGCGAGTTTTAATTCGGGAAATGCAGGCGGATATGATCAAATATCGTATTTGCAAATTAGACAGTTTGTGGCAACTAACACAAAGACAGATAACATAAGATCACCACCAACCCCGAGACTGAGAAATCCAAATACAATCAATCTTCCGCGAAATGTTCAAAGCGATGAATCACGTGTTCCACAAATAACGGAGGAAGATCCGGAAAATAGAACATTTCCAATCTACACTCAGGCGGGTAATAGGACACAAGGAGTGAGATTTAGTGATGAATTCACGAGAAATTGTGAAAGACCCCACGTTGGGCGCCATGTAACAATCATACTCATTTGCTACAAATTAAAAAAAAGGAACGGGCGTCAGGTCTTGAACCTGAGCCCCTTCGGATCCGAAGGCGTTCACGCTACCACTGCGCTACGCCCGCAATTGGTCGTAGCTCTACTTTTCCGCGTCTTCTGCCTACCGATACGCACGCCATATGCCAAGTGCCGATTCTTGCGCTGGCCGCGTCGGTACTACAGAGCCCTAAGTGACGGGGATCTGTTCTCATGCAGATCCACCACGTCACAACTCCCCCCCCTCCCGCCTAAACGATGAATAGCCCCGGATTCATCGTAATATTAGGACGAAAGGGTAGGGAGCCGAGTCGTAGGTAAAGCAGAAGCCTATGCATGGAATCATTAAAATTACATATATTATATATATATTGTAACGGGGTGGGTACTGGGGATATGTAAGGCCCACGGTTAGGCCCAATTTGTCCCAACTTACCAACCTTAAGTGTGCAGTCCCACGATGCGGCCGGGAATCGCTTTGATTCCCGTGCAATGCCGTTAACAACGTCAAACACCTCGTTTGACTTAGATACCGTGTGTTGGGCCCTATGCCCAAAATTGCCAGCTAGGATAAACACCGGAGAGGGCGGTATTCGTAGGATAGGACGTTAACCGGTAAAATACTATCAACAATCGATATTATTCGTTAATCGGCGAGAAAGGTTGTCTCGCCAAGTCAATTTATTAAATTACCAATTAAATAATAATAAATTAAGAACAAATTAACGTTAACAATTGACGGGGAGTCGTACCGATGACTACCCCCGAGTCAGCGCGAAAACAGTTAGTTAAAATCTGTTTAACTGTAGAGTTACGAGCAACCGATCCGGATATGATCGGCTGCTTAACCTAATGGCATACGTCACACCGTGTGACGTATGGATCTCTGACGTAGAGAGCTTTGACGAAGAAGCTTCCTACGTCACGCGCGCCTTCTCTCGTGAAGTGGCTCCCGCGAACCACCGACCTGTCTATCCGTGCGGGTATTGTCACGAGAGGGGGAAAGGAGGAACGCTTCCTCACCTGGACCGTACCAGGTAAATCAGGACGCGAAATATTAAGTAGACACGCGGGTCTAAACGTGGTGCTCCACTTACCGCTTGTCTAAATATCGCGCCTCGGCGGGAAACGACTGGGCAAAGGAGAGATAGCTTGTCCTCGTGCGTATCTCTCTCTCTCACTCCTACGGTCGGGAGGACGGTCGACTCTTGGCTTCCTTTTCTCACTGCCCGTGAGACGTGCTATTCTGCACGCCGACGTGGAGGTTGGTGGGGAGAAACCCTCACACCCACACACTAAATGCACCAGTCTTTAATCTCTTATTTCCCGTTAAAAATCGCTCGGCAGTTGTCAACACGCCGATCGCGCGCGAACTCTCTCCCTGTACCCTCATGCGCACGATTCTCGCGCGCGTTCTCTGCGCGCGCATCAATCTCGATACTCTTTTCGGTTACTCACCTGATCGGTAACTCGCTTACCGTTATAATATATATATATATATATATATATATATATATATATATATATATATTTAATACATTATATGCTACATCTGTGCGTTTGGATATATTTATATCATATATTCAGGTTAGGTATTTAATAATATTTGTACATTTTATTTATCTTAAGAAATCACGCCCTGGCGAAAATAATCATATGATTATTCACGCGAATTATCGAGTGATTTATCAAGTGATTTATCGGGTGATTTATTGAGTGATATATCACTTGACGATTTGGCGCTATTTATCACTTGATATATCACTAAACCAAAATATTTAAGAAATGTGCAAATGACTATTTCTAGATTCAAAATTCGATAATAAATAGTTCAAAAATTATGTCAAAAAACATAAAATAAATAAAAAAAAGTATTACACATTTTTCTGTTTATGTTAGTTATTCACCCATCCACTTATTAACCGCGGTCAATGCTGCTTAACTTTCATGATCAATTATTTCTCAGTCTATTCTCAATGCTACATTCACAAACAGTTACAAAGATAATAAAAACATATTTGTAGACATTTCAAAAAGCCCAGTTAGAATTTATTTTAATGGTATTAATTTCAATGGAATAAACATATTTTTAAAAATATGGACAATATTTTTAAAAATATGGACAAAACTATAGGCTTTTTGAAAAGTCTACAAATATGTTTTCATTATCTTATTGTAACTGTTTGTGAATGTAGCAGGTAGAATATAGTAAATCATGCAATAGAAAATACTAAAATCAGTATGGAAGTAATATTCATTCATTTGTACGATATTAATTTCTCCATAATTTATTAAAACGTAAATATCTCTATTTTATTGGTTTAAAAAAAATACAAAAAATAATTTTACATCAATAAAAAAGAGATATTTACGTTTTAATACATTTGGAGAAATTAATATGCACAAATGAATATTATTATTAATATTATATTGTTTATTTATTGATGTAAGATAAGCCAGGGCTAATAATTATGAAATAAATTTTGTGTAGTATACTTTTTGAGTAAATGTACTAAATTTTTCAGCAGAAAACTTGATGATTCCATTTTGATTTCAGTATTTTCTGTTGCAGTAAGTTTTTATAAAGTAAGATAAGAATTGTTAATGTGTAATTGAAATTACATCATACTTGCGAATTTTTACATCTTTGTAGAAGGTAAAATAATTGGATTAATGAAATATATGTATTTGAAATGTTAAAAATTACTTAATTAATTATTACTTAATTGTTAGTTATTACTTCCATACTGATTTTAGTATTTTCTATTGCATGATTTACTATCTTCTATCTGCTACATTCACAAACAGTTACAATAAGATAATGAAAACATATTTGTAGACGTTTCAAAAAGTCTAGTTAAATTAATACGAAATTGCTGCAATATATTACTCAATATATATTGTTCTTCCCTGTTGAAAAAACCTCATATAAAACTATAAAAAAAATTTTTTATCGTACTTCATGTGGCTTTTGCACCCGGAGTTTGCGATAGAATGCTATACATTATTTAATACGAATCGGAAAGAATAAGCTTATAACTATAGGCTTCATAATGAACACCTCATAAAATGCGATAAAAATAAATTTGTTTATAAGATTTTATAGGAATAAACGTGTAACATAAAAGAGCATAAAATAGTTTATCGGAGTATATCGGGTACACATTTATATTTAAATATTTTGTATTTATATTTACCGGGCATTATAAGGATTTGCCACCTTTCACGTACTTATATATCAATGCTTTTTCACTCTAAAGCTTATAGTATTTTATAATGAAAAACCCGAACATGAATGAATTATCTATAGTTCTATTTCAGGTAATACAAAATGATATATTCTTAACAAGTGGATTTCTATCGGGATTTTAACAGTTATTGTCTTATAGATCATACAAAAATATAAGGTTAAATAGGGCGTTTCACAATAACGCCAAGTAACGGCTATATGACCTTACTAGCATATTTCAATATTATATAACAACTTACCTGGTACCTTTATAGGGATTTATGACGATCAACGCATGAAATGGTCGGCTTGCCTAACGCATCGTACCTGGCTTTACCAGTCAAAAAGTAACCGCTATTGAATCGCTTATCGCATTTTATGAGGTATTGCTGTATTTACTATTTACAACGAATAGGCATGTATCTGCATTACAAATAATTAATGATTTTTCATTATTGAAATTTATCGGGTTGAAAAGGACATTTCACTATAAAGTCGAGCATTATTTATCCGAATCTACCGGTATATTCTAATATTGTCAAGCAACCTATGTGATTCGTTTATAGGGTTTAATCAGTATTGTCACATAAATCAGCGGATTGATTACAGGATCTTATCGGTTACGCCTGTCGTAGAAGCAACCGCTATTGAATCGTTTATCGTATTTTATGAGGTATTGCTGTATTTTCTATTTACAACCAATAGGCATGTATCTGGATTTTAAATAATTAAAGATTTTTCATGATTGCAATTTATCGGGTTGAATAGGACTATTCACTATAAAGTCAAGCATTATTTATCTGAATCTACCGGTATATTCAAATATTGTGAAGCAACCTATGTTGTTCGTTTATAGGGTTTAATCAGTATTGTCACATAAATCAGCGGTTTTCAAGACAAAAACATTTTTATTATTAATTATAAATAAATTGACAAAGTCAAAACTATACCTTTTAACTTAATCATTAAGAAATACTACTGCATTTTTGATTATTTCGATAGTCTTAATAAACTAATCAGGATACTAAAATACAAAAAGACTTATTATATTTCAAACAATAATAATTTAAAATGAAAATTAGATAATTTTATAATATACCTTGTGACTTTAATCGTATGGAATGCCATTAGGAATATAATATTTTATTGATATATATGTTTTTTTTTATTCAGCGCTGCATTTATTGGAATTATGAGTGTCAAACTACTAGCAAAGAATTTGTGCAAATATTGGCCCATTAGATGGAAAGTTTGGCCCTCTTTGTGTAAAGGTTGGCCCAGATTCTTTAAATGTTGGCCCATTTACAGAAAAGATTATTACAACATATTATTTACAACATATTATTATTGCAATATTAAATATTGTCAACGCAATTAAGTGCGCCTCAATTTAAGAAATTGCATGTGAAAAACAATTTTTTACTGGTTGAAAAATTTATTCCATAATCAATACAAAATGTTCCTAAATTGGCCAAAAGTGGGCTAAAGTTTGCCAAAACTGGAAAAATGTTCCAAATATTTCAATGTTGGTAAACATTGGCCCACTTTTGGCGCAAGTTGGCCCACTTTTAGCATACTTTGGAGCATTTTCATCGAAAATATATTTCCACTAGGGTATGTATAATATTAGTATTTATAAAATATTAAATTTATATTAACTATATTTCATTCATTACATTGAAGCTACTTTCTTATAAACAGTGTTTTCTAATAATTTATATTTTATTTTTTTCAGCTTTACAAAAAAATATTAATAAAAAATTTAAAATAATCGTTTAGAAAAATAAAAAAAATTATAATTATTATTAAACAATTGAAACAAATTATTAATATTATTTTTATAATTGTGAATCATTTTGTAAAATAAACCATTTTTATAATGGGTTTGACGGAAATAAAAATATTAGTTGTAAAAACGATTGAACCATATAGCGACGATGCTTCTATGTTAAATGATGAACACATATTAGAATTTAATAACATCCTTAAATCATGTACACCATTCAATATGCAAACAACTCTTTTAGTTCAAAAACAATATAATATTAACTCAGTTCAAATGAATAATGAATACATTCAATTGTTATTTTCTGGAAAATATGAAAAAGGTCATTGGATTTGTTTGTATTACAATAATAGAACGATACACATTTATGATAGTTTAAATGCTAAATATTTGCAAAATGAACATAAAGTATACATCAATAGATTATTTCCAGATAGTCATCAATTAAAAATTGTTTTTGAAACAGTGCAATTTCAAACCAATAGTTATGATTGTGGAATTTTCGCGACAGCTTTTGATGTCTCTATTGTATTTAATTTATGCCCATGCAGTTTAAACTATGATATTTCCCAAATGCGTTCACATTTACTAAAAATATACGAAACACGTAGTATTACGATGTTTCCAATTTTACAAAATATAAACTATAATATTTCAACAATACCAATCAAAAGGTACATGATTCATATTTGTTGTATTGATGAAAAAAATTGAATTTCAATGTAGCAGAAATAAAAATAATAAAATAAAATTTTCAATAGAAATTTAATTCTGAACAACAAACAATAATGAATTTATATAATAAAGATAAAATCATTTCCGTTGATTCTATTACCCCAATGGAAATAGACTATGAAATACCTACTTATAGTTCATTTTATCAAAAAAATAAAAATAAACAATTTAATGATATAGAAATAAAACAGCTAAAAATAAAACAGCAAACTATGATAAAAAGGCAAACAATTAGCTGTATCGATATAAAAAATGAACGAGAAAAAGAAGCGTTGCATAAAAAAGAAGCTTATATGAAGAGTAAAGATAGTAATGACGGCAAAATAGAAGAAAAAAAATAAAGAGAAAACAGCAAACCATGATGAAAAGACAAAAATAAATAGTGACGAAATAAAAAATGAACGAGAAAAAGAAGCATTACGAAGAAAGAAGCTTATGTAAATAATAAAAATAGCAACGACGGCAAAATAGAAGAAAAAAAAATAAAGAGAAAACAGCAAACCATGCTGAAAAGACAAAAAATGAATGGTGACGAAATAAAAAATGAACGAGAAAAAGAAGCATTACGAAAAAAAGAAGCTTATGTGAAAAGTAAAAATAGTAATGACGACAAAATAGAAGAAAAAAAATAAAGAGAAAACAGCAAACCATGATGAAAAGACAAAAAATAAATCGTGACGAAATAAAAAATGAACGAGAAAAAGAAGCATTACAAAAACAACATATTTATTATAATGAAAATACTGATCAATGTAAAAAAAATGAAAAGAAAAAATTAAATGGAAAAATATTAAACGAAAGTAGAAAAAATGATATCGATAAATTAGTATAAAACCATTTAGAAAAAAATTTGAAAAGACGCATATGTATGAAAAATGACAAAGACATGGAAATACCAATCATATTGCTTAAAAAATTAAAAATTGATGAAGGAAAATTTTTTAACGTATATGATAAACCAATTAATACCAAAAAAGGTATAAATTATAAAGAATTAAATAAACGTATTTTAATTAAAAATGAACAAAATGTAAAATTAGTAAGTAAATCCAAAATAATAGGTCGAATAGCAAATGTAGATTTTGATGAAAAAATAATTATTGAAAACAATTTAGGTTATATGTCTGAAACTTGTAAACATTGTAATACTAAACATTTTGTTTTTGAATATACACTAGGTAAAGAATTTTCTAATTGTTGTCACAAAGGAAACGTAGACTTACCGAAAATGCCTCCCTATCCGGAAGAATTAAAGCAATTAGCTACAGGAATATCGGAAGATAGTATTAATTTTCGCAAAAATATTCGGCTATATAATAATGCGTTAGCTTTTGCAAGCTTTGGAGCTAATTTTGATAAGTTATCTGGTAGTGGACCACAAATTCTTAGAATATGTGGTCAAATATATCACAATGTTTTTGCTTTACATCCAAATGAAAATGAAGCTCGAAAATATGGGCAATTGTATGTTCTAGATTATGAATTAGCTGCAGCTGAAAGAAAAAGTTTTAAAAATAATTTAGATACAAAATTAGAATTGTCAAGTAAATTAGATAGCTTAATTAAAATGATGTATGAGGTAGAAAAAGAAAAATTAGAATATTAGAAGAAAAATTAGATAAAAATATATATATAATGAAGCTACTTGTAATGAAGTTGCAATGGTATTTGTAGGAAAAAATGGACTGCCTACTTCAGAGCGGGATATAGTTATATATTCAAAATATGACAATCCAATTAGTATTCCTTTAATAAGTAAACACACTGATCCAATGACATACCCACTTATTTATCCAAATGGAGATATGGATGGATGCCTAATATGAAATGCAAATATAAGAAAAACAATATTTCATGTTTGCAATTTTCTAATTACAGACTTTCTATGAGAAATGGATTTAATTCATACCTTATATGGGAAAAGTTTCTCAACAGTTTACAATTGATGCATTTGTAAAAGTTGAACAATCAAGATTATATTTTGTAAAGAAAAACCAAGATATTTTAAGAAGCGATTATTATAAAGGCGTAATGGATTATTTACACAAGAAAAAAGAATCTGAAAATATAAAAATTGGAAAAATGTTTATTTTGCCATCAAATTTTGTTGGAAGTTCAGGATTCCTAAAACAAAATTACATTGACTCAATGAGTATAGTAAATCGTTACGGAAAACCTGACTTATTTATAACAATGACATGTAATTCAAACTGAAAAGAAATAACTGAACATTTAAAAAAATATGAAACTGTAATTGATAGACCAGATTTAGTATTTAAGGTATTTCATCAAAAAATAAAAGAATTTAAAGAATTGGTAATTAAGCAAGGTGTTTTAGGAAATTGTATCGCCTACACTTATGTTATCGAATTTCAAAAACGTGGACTTCCTCACATGCATATGCTATAATTTTTAGATAAAAATTATAAAATTAATACTCCCGAAAAAGTAGATGAACTCATAAACGCAGAAATTCCAAACGAAGATATCTATCCACGGTTGTATAATATTGTAAAACAGTTTATGATTCATAGACCCTGTGGAGAGCAAAACATGAGTTCACCTTGCATGAGTAAAGACACAAAAAAATGTACGAAAAATTTTCCAAAAAAATTTAATAACAAAACAACTTTTAATTCATCAGGATGTCCATTATATATAAGAAGAAATGATATCAAAAAAATCAATTATAAAGGTAAATACCACAATAGAATAGCTGATAATCGGTTTGTTGTTTCGTATAATCCTTATTTATTGTTAAAATTTAATTGTCACATTAATGTCGAAGTATGCTCAACAGTCCAATGTATAAAATACTTATTTAAATAGTGTTATAAAGGACATGACTGTGCGAACATAGAAATACGTGACACAGGTATCAGATCAAAAGACAGTTCTAATTTAACTCATGATGAAGATATTGAAAGCAATGAATATAATATACTATTAGAATACCCTCTACACGAACTTTCACATACCATAATAAGATTAGCTATTCACCATGAAGATGAACAAGAAGTGTATTTTAAAGAAGGAAAAGAAACAGAAATTTTAAAAAAAATGTAGAAACGACATTATAAATTAAATCAAATCGATTCTGATGCACGAAATTATTTATATTCCGAAATACCATTAAATTATGTATTTGATAATAATTCAAAAACATGGAATAAAAGAAAAAAAAAACAAAAAAACCTGTATTAAGCAGAATGTATTTAGTGAATCCAAAGGATCGAAAACGATATTTTATAAGATTATTACTTTTACATGTCAAAGGAGTATCATCATTTCAGGATTTACGTACTGTTGATGATATAATTTATTCTACATTTTATGAAGCTTCTATAGCTAGACATTTGGTTAATGAAGATAAAGAATGGGACAGATGTTTGGAAGAAGCAACACAAATACACTTTCCTACTGCTTTTTGTGAATTATTTGCATATATTTGTATTTTTCACAATCCTATTAATGCAAGAGATTTGTACGAAAAATAGAAACACTTTTTTACCACCCAAAATATGAACAAAATGCTGATGAAAACCTAGCATTAAACATTATTGATAAGAACCTACAATTGAATGGATATTTTTTAAATAATTTTAATTTACCCGTTATATCTACATTTATAGAAGATTATGCTGATAAATCAACAACACATAACAAAAGTTGCACATTTACTGAAATAAATGTCAAAGTAAATTCTTTAAAAAATCGTAACAAAGACATTTTCGATACTATCGTGCAACATTTAAAAATTGAAGACAAAAAAAGCTTTTTTATTGATGGACCAGGAGGAAGTGAGAAAAGCTGTTTACTTAATGTTCTAATAGACTATCTTAAATTCTCAAACATTTCATTTTTATGTGTTGCTTGGACAGGGATTGCAGCAAATTTATTACATAACGGGAAAACAGTACACACAACATTTAAACTACCACTTAATATCACAGAATGTACTATATGTAATATTAAATCTAATTCAATAGATGGTAAAAATTTAAAAGAAGTTCAAATTATAATATGGGATGAAATATCTATGACATCGATATATGCTTTTGAAGCAGTCAATCGCCTATTTCAAGGTATATGTAATAATAAAAAAATATTTGGTGGTAAAATGTTGGTTGTTTCAGGCGATTTTAGGCAAACATTACCAGTTATACGACATGGTAGTCGTACTGAAGTTATTGAAAATTCAGTTAAAAACAGTTACTTATGGCCGAATTTTATACGTATGACACTAAATGAAAATCTTCGAGTGACAGATAATGACAATTATTTTAGACAATGGTTATTAAATGTAGGTGAAGGTAAACGTTTAAATATGTATGAAGAAGAAAATGAACTGCTTGAAATCCCTCTTGATTTAATAACAAAAGAAAATGATATCATTGCAGAAATTTTTGGAAACGAAATAAAAATAAATGATAAAGATTTAAATGATAAAGTTATATTAGCCTTCACCAACAACGACGTAATTGAAATAAATAATAAAATTTTGGCTATAATGGAAGGGCAAATTATTGAATACTTAAGTGTAGATACAGCATGGGACAGATGTTTGGAAGAAGCAACACAATTACACTTTCCTACTGCTCTTTGTGAATTATTTGCATATATTTTTAAATAATTTTAATTTACCCGTTATATCTACATTTATAGAAGATTATGCTGATAAATCAACAACACATAACAAAAGTTGCACATTTACTGAAATAAATGTCAAAGTAAATTCTTTAAAAAATCGTAACAAAGACATTTTCGATACTATCGTGCAACATTTAAAAATTGAAGACAAAAAAAGCTTTTTTATTGATGGACCAGGAGGAAGTGAGAAAAGCTGTTTACTTAATGTTCTAATAGACTATCTTAAATTCTCAAACATTTCATTTTTATGTGTTGCTTGGACAGGGATTGCAGCAAATTTATTACATAACGGGAAAACAGTACACACAACATTTAAACTACCACTTAATATCACAGAATGTACTATATGTAATATTAAATCTAATTCAATAGATGGTAAAAATTTAAAAGAAGTTCAAATTATAATATGGGATGAAATATCTATGACATCGATATATGCTTTTGAAGCAGTCAATCGCCTATTTCAAGGTATATGTAATAATAAAAAAATATTTGGTGGTAAAATGTTGGTTGTTTCAGGCGATTTTAGGCAAACATTACCAGTTATACGACATGGTAGTCGTACTGAAGTTATTGAAAATTCAGTTAAAAACAGTTACTTATGGCCGAATTTTATACGTATGACACTAAATGAAAATCTTCGAGTGACAGATAATGACAATTATTTTAGACAATGGTTATTAAATGTAGGTGAAGGTAAATGTTTAAATATGTATGAAGAAGAAAATGAACTGCTTGAAATCCCTCTTGATTTAATAACAAAAGAAAATGATATCATTGCAGAAATTTTTGGAAACGAAATAAAAATAAATGATAAAGATTTAAATGATAAAGTTATATTAGCCTTCACCAACAACGACGTAATTGAAATAAATAATAAAATTTTGGCTATAATGGAAGGGCAAATTATTGAATACTTAAGTGTAGATACAGCAGAAGATGATAATGGAGAAAACTTAGATGTCATGTTACCTACAGAATTTCTTAATTCCCTTACACCTAATGGACTTCCCCTACATAAATTACAATTAAAAGTAGGTGCAATAGTAACCCCATAAGCAACAATCCAAAAAAGAAATCTAAAAGGGATTTCAAAGAGTTCTTAAAATATCTGCGAATGTCCTCGGACATTTGTCAATTCTAAATGAATTCCTTTAAAATTCTTTTTCAATTCTTTTTTCGGGTTATGCTTATGGGGAATTCTTCTAAGAAATTTAAATGTGAATGAAGGTCTTGTAATGGAACAAGATTATTAGTAACAAAACTTATGAAACATTTAATTAAAGCAGAAATTATAAGCAGAAAAAAAATTGGAAAATTAGTTTTAATACCAAGAATCACTTTGTCACCATCTAAAGAAGATATACCATTCAACATGCGCAGAAAACAATTTCCCATTCGATTAGGTTTTGCAATGACTATTAACAAATCACAAGGACAGTCATACAATTACAAGTTGGTATCTATTTACCATTTCCAATTTTTAGCCATGGTCAATTATACGTAGCTCTTTCAAGAGCTAAAAGTAGAAAAAATTTAAAAATATTACTGTTAAACAATGCAAAAATAGAAAATGATACATTAAAAAATAAACACAAAATTTACACTAACAATAGTGTTTAAAAAAATATTGTAAACGTGTAGACGAAAATTTATACACATTTTATATAAATTTTATAAATAAATAAAAATGGAAGTATGAAAAAAAAACATTAAAATATTACAACTATTGAATGATTAAAGTGAATATGCAAAATAATTAATAATTGTTTGCGCTGAAAATCAGTAAAATACAATTGAAAATCGGCTGCAACATATCATATTGTAAATGACAAATCATTACATTAGTTATAATAAATAAAAAAAATGAAATATAAGAAAAATCCATTGAAATATTACTACTACTGAATCATTAAAATAAATATGCAAAATAATTGATAATAGCCTGCCGTTCGACAAAACTTACAGACTTCAAAAAAGAATCAGAGTTTCCCAAAATACAACGACCGAAAGTTTAATTCTTATAATAACGTATAAACAGGTATTTAAAATTATTATTTAAAAACTTAAATTTGTTAAAATTTTACAATTAGAATTATATTTGCATATATCATGTATTATTCTAATATGGTACCGATATATGTACATTAGGAGGTTTGAGTAGGATTAATTAAAAAATATAGATTGAAAATAAATAAAACATCAATATTAAAGTTAGAATTATATAATTTCATGCATATTATATAATTAACAACATATAATAATGTATTTTAGGTTAAAGAAGCGCTTATCGCTAGAATCACAAAAACTTACAATTATTATAGTCTCATTTGCATTATTAATAATAAAAGTATTAAAAAATTAGTTTGTTAATAAATTATTATAATTATTCCATTTTTTCTTTAAATTCAATTTTTAATTTTAAATCTTCTTTTTCCATATGTAATACAATCTTTTGTATCTCTTTCAACTCGTTTTGTAAATCTAGTATTTCTGCCTCATTGCTTTGTTTTTTTACTTCGTCCGATTCGGTTTTAATATTCTTTTGAATAACTTTTATTTTTGCAGTTACTTTTTTTTTTCTTTCGCTTAATTGTTTTTTATTTTCATGAAATTATTTGCACCTTTGCGTTTCCTTTTCCCTAATAGTATAATAATTATAGTAATTCCCCTAATATAGTATAATCCCCTAATAGTATAGTAATATTCCTAATAGTATAATAATTTATCCCCTTGGCGTGCTACTATATTTGGTATATCAATACATGTAGTAGTACCTGAAGGAAATTTCGCAAGAACTCTTTTAATTTCTGGCCAATTTGGATTGAAAGTTATACAGTTATGAATAAATCTGCTCTACCAATTTTTCTATTTATAGTTATATAGCATCTTGATACAATTGATGGATATGACACTATGACTAACATGACCATGAATTTTTAAATTATAAATCCTTTTTTATGTTCATAATAAGAATATTTGCATTAAAACTTGCAAAAGCAAATTTATTATTGTAGTAACGTATAAGGTTTCTAAATTTAGAGTCGAATAAAAAATTGTTTAATTCATTATTTTATAATCATTTACAGGTAAATAAACTTCTTCTATTCAAAATAATGCAGAACAATGAGGACACGTAAAAGTCATATCACCAATATCTTTATAATCAGTATTCATTTTATAAAATTTGTAACAACATCTTTTCTCCTTTTCTTATTTAATCTTTCTTCAATCATATTTTCGATTATATATCTTTTTTCCTCTTCTTATCCAATCTTTCTTCAGTCATATACTTTCGATTATATCCTTTCTCCTCTTCTTATCCAATCTTTCATCAATCATACTTCCGACTATTTTCCCCTTCTTATCCAATCTTTCTTCAGTCATACTATCGACTATATCCTTTTCCCCCTTTTTATTCCAATCTTTCTTCAGTCACGTTCTTCACTTTATCATTATTTTATATTTTGTTAAATAATTTTAATGCATTCAAAGTTTGAACATGTTTTCTTGCATTAATAATTGTTTTATTTTTACTTTCCATTTAGATCCGTTTAAAATAATCCAAAATTTTATAGTTACTAAATACTACAATTTAGTAAGTATAATATGCACTTTACTATTTTTGGTAGGTTATTTTTTCATTAACATTTATAACTATATAAATATAAATTTTAAAATTTTTAAAAAATTCATATAGTAGGTTTTATTTACGCGACTAAGGTGATGTGTAAATCGCTGTTTAATTTCTAATATATTCATATAGCAGTGAAATAATAATAGACTTTTACAATAATTATATGTATAATACAAACATTATTTTAAATCTATATTAATTACGAAAAACCTTTTTCAAAATTAAAAATGGGGGGTTGGCGCGTGAAGCGCGCAGGGGGCGGGTTAAGCCCCCCTGGTATATATATTCTTCATGAACCATTTAGTGACAAACTTAAGGCTCACTTCAATTAAACAGCTAGAACATAGAACTCTTTAAACATAAAATAACTTGACACTTTAAGAGTAAAATAAGCTCAAACAGAAGACTGTACGATGCCTGTATGCTGTTGAAATTAGATGTTTCGGTAAGTTTTTTATTTACATAATAAATACAATTGTTTAAAAAGTACTTATTATTTGAGGATAAAATTATACCACTTTAAAACCCTACAAAGATCTTTCATAATTTCTAAATTATAAAGTATTTAAAAACGATAGTTGTAAAATTATATCAAATTTTGGTTAAATAAATTGACAATTTCTTGAGTTTTGCAAAAAATTTGATAAACAAAATCGAATATAAGTAGGCTAACTTTCTAGATATTTTATAATTTATTTATAGACCTATAAATATGTATTCTTTACCTTTTTGAATAGGAGTATATGTTTCAAAGTTATGAGCAAAGCTGTTTTTCGTATATTTTTGAATTATGTTCATGTGAATTTATGTTCTACAACCTGCAACTGACAGCAAATATATATCCCAATATCCTGATGCCCACCCCTATAACATCCAATAATAAAATTTTTTTTTGAAAAAGTTTTATTTGCCTAAACTGTAGGAAAAATTTTTGCGCGAACTTACATCATAATAAATCGTGTTATCATTTTATTGAGAAGGTATATGTTTCAAAGACTAGATTCAGAATTAACTAATATTAAAGTGGTTTGTGGAATTAGTAGTTAATATATAGGCAAATGTATAGAAGTTTAAATTTTATGAAATTTTAAAATTTAGCAACATGTGGATTTTTTTCAGAATAATTCAGAACTGTTCAAATTTAATGAATATTATTAAAAAACTGTGTAGTTAAATATATATATTTTTTTATTTACATTATTGTATATTTTCCGACTGGACGGTGGTGGTATGATCTGTCGGACAAATAGAATTGTCGTTAAACATAATTATCCTTGTAGAATGCTTTATATTATGAGTAATTACGTTTTTCTTTTATAAAACACGTTCAACAGAAAGTATATTTTGTTAAGGACTTACCATTCTTCAATTTCAGCATTTTTTACAGCTGAACCATATTCAAATATTTAATATTGTCAAAAGTGACTTTCTTTTAATTTAGTACAGCAAATGGAATAAATCTGATAAACATAAATATTTAATCTAGTACCTTAAAAAATTTGAAAAATATCTATCGTAATGTAATTAATATTGTAAATGTAACTACTAAAAAAATTACAAACACATGTAATAAAATAAAACAAATCAATAATTAATGCAGTTATAAAAAAGTAAATGGTTTAAAATAAAAAAATACATAATAATATATATAATAATATGAACTATTATTCATAAATTTTATGTTTTTTTTTAATTCGTTAAATAAGAGAATAACAACTATTAACAATTTTAAAATATATGTAAATTACACTAGTTGTACTTTAAAGCAAAAAAATTTATAAACGATTTTGAATGTACAGTAAATTTAATTTTTTTAGTGGCAATGGAATTTGAATAATTAAAATACTGATTTAATCTTGAATTATAAAAATTATAAAAATTCTGTATTTAAATTTTATAATAATTTAAAATATATGTAAAAGTTTCTATTCTATATAATTATAGTTTTTTGAAAGTTGCTAATTAAAGATTCAATTATTGCAAGCAGTTTTTGTTAGACCATTATAATAATAAATTATAATGAAACTTTAATAAAAAGTATGAATTTATTTTAGACAAATAACAAAAATAATTTACAATTTATGTGCAGAAATTTTTTTAATAAATTAAAATTTGAATGTTAAGCTTGAATTAACTTTGATTAGTATTATAAGTCTTGCGACATAATCTAGCAATTAGACTGTTTAATTGAATAAGACTGCTAATTCCATTAACAATTCCCATGTGCGTAATTCCTATTTCCTGCAATTAAATAAATTATGAACATATGCTTAAAACTTATTATTATTGATACAGTCATAATATAACATTCTTACTTTAATAAACTCTAATTTCAAGTTTTCTTCTATATTTAAATTTTTCGTTACTCTAAATATATTACTAATTAAATCTTCAGGAGAATATCCCATTTCCCATAGATGTTTGAGTATCTAGAAAATAAAATAAAAATTATTTATCTTTATTTTAATCATTATAATCTTCATGCAGAAATAAATAACTTTATAAAATGAAGTGAAATATTTCTATTATAGTAAAAGAAATTTTCAATTAATTAGTTTCTTAGAGTAAAAAATTGTATGAATAATATAATCTTTTGCATAAACATAAAACATTAATATTTTTTCAACATTAATATTTTTTTAAAACATTAATATTTTTTCAACTTATTTGTAACATAACTATACATATGTTGAAAATTCAACATAATATAATATAAATGTACATTGTATAAGTAAACATTGTATAAAGTGAAATATGTACATACTTTAAATGCATTTCCTATATCTTTTTCAACGCAACCTTGTAACATATTTTTGACAAGCAAAGGATGAGGTTCATCGCATACTTTAAAAACATTTTCACTGTTTACATGATTGAAACCATTGACTGTGGACTGCAAGTTATTTAGTGCTTGACGCATGTCTCCTTGTGCAGTGAAAACAATGGCTTCAAGTCCATCATCTGTATATGAAATCTGAATAAATGGAAAGAGTTAAACAAAATGAAAAGTAAATTATTATAATGTATGAAATTGAAGCTTACATTCTCTTTCCTACAAACATCTATTACTTTTGCAAGAACTTGAGCATCTGATAGTTTCCCATAGCGGATCATAGCACAACGAGACTGTATAGGCTCAATAATTTTCTCACTGTTGTTACAGGCAAGAGCAAATCTTGTGGTATTGCTGTATATCTCCATTGTACGCCGTAATGCTTGTTGAGCACCATCTGTCATACTATCTGCTTCATCGAGTATAATAATTTTGTGTTTTCTTGCTGGTAAATTTACCTAATACATTGTAGAATAATAAATTTATCTGTCACATTCAGAAAGTTAAAAAAAAGGATGTAAAATTATTTTTATTAAATTCAACTTACTTTTTTCTGAGCAAACATTTTAATTTTGTTTCTGACTACATCTATACCTCTCTCATTCGAAGCATTGAGTTCTAAAATAGCATCCTTAAAGGCAGGTCCTAAGAGAATTCTTGCAAAACATAAAATTGTAGTAGTTTTTCCTACTCCAGGTGGGCCAGCGATGATAAGATTTGGTACATTTCCATGTTGTGCAAAGACAGATAATCTCTCAATTGTATCATCATTTCCAATAATATCAGTAAATACTTGCGGTCTATACTTTTCAATCCTAAATTAATATTATTCATTAATTTATTATAATTCCTCATTTATATACTAAATACACATTTAAAAAATATTAATTGCATTAACATTTGATAAATTTAAATTATATACTATATTTTTTTAAATGCTACATAACCATTAATTGCGTTTTTATAACTCACCAAGGAACACTAGTAGTTTTAACTGATTTCTGTTTGATGTTATTTGCTTCGCTTACTAATGGTACAGTATCAACTTCCATTGCCTCGACTTGATATGTTTCAACATTCATTTAAAAAATTACAACAATGTATCAAAAAATGACTTGATTCGTCGCAGGAGTCAGTGTCAGTGCGCCAGGGTGTGAGCTCCGTGAATTATGCGAAAGACTTTAATATTTCAGCAATAAAAAAATTACACAAATTGTGGAATCGTTTGCAGTATTTGCAATCAAAAATAAAAAAATTGTGTATCGCGTATTTTTTTATAAATAAATTAAAATGTTCTTATTTAGCGAGAAAAATTTTGTTTCTATTTTTCGCAGTAAATATGCAGTAAATCAACCTCTTGCACTGACCTATCGTTTGCAATTTTTTTGTGGATTAATATGATATATTAATTGTATGCAAATTATTAATAGTTTATATAAATAAAAAATAATTTCATTATGAAAGAGAAAAGGGGCATCGAGTATTGATCTGCGCATGCGCAAGAAGTCCGTTTTGCACGTGGAACGTGAACCGACAATATTTTTCGACTCTATTATTGAAACAGTTCATGGCTTATACGATTTGTGCGTTACCAACATAAAACGTAGTGCGCCAGCTGTCAATATTTTTAAATTCAATTTCGTTTCGTACACTTATTTGTAAGTAGGTAAACAAGCGAAAGAATTCTCGGGACAATAGTTTAAACAGACGTACACACATCGCCCGTGTACTTTCGTCTTTGAAACTATTTTGTTAAATTGCTTTATCGCCAGAAGAAAAGGTTAGACTGAAGAGCTCTTCAAAAGTCACTTGGACACGTAAGTGTGCAAATTTTTCGAGAAGTTATGACGCTTGGGCAAAATGTTTAAGTGCATTTGGCGAAATCTTACGAAACTGAGAAACATCTCCTGGTTACTAATGAGTGTATGTGTCAAGTACAAAATACTTTTTACTACAACTTTAAGGTGTCCTGATATTAAGGATCATTGATAAGCTGCTCTGTAGCTCAAGCAAAATGTTCTGACAAGTTACCCTGACTTCCTGACTTCAACATCCGTCTAAAAGCTACACTGACACTCGTGCAAAATGTTTAGCAGTTTTTGGCAAAAATTTAAGAAAGCGAATAGCTTATCTTGGTAACTAATGAGTGTAAGTGTTGCGTACAAATTATTTTTTAATATGTTAGATTAAGGGTTGTGTACAAATTACTTTTTTTTAATATTTTAGATTAATTTATGAAGGTTGATAGCTATGCTGTGTGTGCCCTTCTAACAATACTGCCCTGTCACTTGTGCATGTACTACAACTTTAAGGTGTTCTGATCTTCAGGATCATTGATAAGCTGCTCTGTTGCTCAAGCAAGATGATATGTATAATAATATCGGTCTCTCCGAACCAAATGCTTTACTTTTAGAATAAAGCAGGCCTATCGTACTCTTTGTCCACTATGGTTGGTGGAATTTCCCAGAGCACGGCCTTTTAAAATAATTAAAGGCGTTTCGTCCTCGATCTCCAGCTTGGACTCCTCAGTAAGGAACTGGAGATCTTACCTTAGACGCCTGTCGCAAGATGATATGCGACGCCAGCAAGATGTTCTGTAACAAAATTTTGTAACAAAAAAGATGATATGAGTTCAAGTTACCCTGACTTTCTGACTTCAACATCCGTCAACAAGCTACACTGACATTCGTGCAAAATGTTTAGGTGTTTTTAACAAAATTTTAAAAACGTGAGTAGCTTATCTTTATAACTAATGAGTGTAAGTGTAAACTAACGAACAAATTACTTTTTTAATATTTCAGATTAATCTCTTAAATGAATGTTTCACACTGCCTTGACTTTTACTTTTTATGAAACTGCTCTCACTCATGCAAAATGGTACAACTGTATAAGTTGCCCTGACTTCTACATTCAGTGAGCAGCTACTCTAACAGTATGGAAGACGTTTTAAGCTTGGAACAGTGAAGCCTAGATATAAATTTAGACCTAAGAAAGCGGTTGTGTCTGTATGGATACAAATATTTCAAACCATTTGCATTAATTGTGGGTTAGAAAAGGAAGATCCTTATAATTTGGGTGTAATACCCCCTTAATTACAGTGACACCCAACTACTCATTAATTATTAAAAAAATAATATAATAAATAATAATTGTAGTATAAAGAAAACTTTGTTTGTGTAAAAATTAAAATTTGAGAATTAAAAATGAATTGTTAATCCAAAATTGATAATTTTTAATTATACCTTACTTATATTACACTACTATATAATTATATAAATTATTGTGAATGTATTTAATTCATATAATGTATGAAATAATTAGGTTAAAAAAATAGTAGCAATTATAATTAGAGAAAATGTTTTTTTAATTAAATTAACTAAGCAGCGTCCTACACTACGTACATCACTAGTGCAATATTTAAAAGATTAGATCTTGTTTTAGTAACGTTTACAGGTTTAGACATTTCATGTTTTAACCAATTTCCTGATAGGCTTCTACTATACGTTATGTAATGTCGTGGATCATTCTCACAAATAGGTTCCTCAAACGCTATTATTCCTATTAATATAAATTGTTGCTCATTATGATACTGTACTGCTTCATTAAGATACTATCTTGTGTATCAAATTTGTTATCTTCAATATCAAGACAAAGAATATTATTTGTGTCACATTTTTTAAAAATTAATTCGCTGTTACAAATATTACATCTATTATCAAATTCAATTTTTTTGCATATAATATTTGATAAATTTTGAACGAAAAAATCTTGTCTAGTTAAATGTATACGATTCATGTGCTTGTGAACTAACTTATTACAAATTTTACAAGTAAATTGTGCAAAAATATTTTCAGGAATTAAACCGTTAAAGAATTCTCCTAGAGTTTTATACCATGTAAGATCAAAATCTTCAGTATTGGAAATTTTATGTATTATAGCAATTCTTGAATTATATAAGCTTTTTAAATTATATGTATTTACATAGTTGTATACAATCAATAAAAAATCATTGCAATTATGTTCTTCAGCCAAACAGTTAATAAAATTTTGAAATTTTTCTATGCTGCAATAAAGCTATCACAAATAACTCAACAATGCTATCAAAAAACAAGAGCTTTTCATGATTTGCTTTATTTGACCTATTTTTTTAGGTTTCATAGAGTTGTAATTTTTGATTTGTTTTTTCTTTGTAGGTTTAAATAGTGGCTTTTGCTCTAACAAATCAATATTTTTGCAGGGTTGTAAATATTTTCCTCGCTTTTTTGCTTTTTCTACGTTATTTTTAGATTTTTTATTGCCAAAAATTACAGATTCATTTGCTTGTATATTATTAGTTTTATTGTCTGTTGCAGCAGGAGACGAAGTAATCATCGCGTGCATAGTAGTAGTCAATGGTATACAAGAACTATTGTTTTCTGATTCTTGGTAGAATCGAAACGATTGGTTTATATTGCAAAAAGTTTGTGATGCGACTTCATTTTCTTTTTGTGCAACAGATACATAGTTTTCGTCAAAAAAATCACTTATTCCTGACAGCTACAACATTATTGTTCATTGGAAATGATATTTGATATTTATCTTGTTTCAAATTATGAAATTTACTTAAATTTTTAGTTACAAAATTAAGACTATTTTCTGTTACAGATTGGATCAATAGCTAAATTGATTATAGAAGCTACATTATTATCAGGGTTAAAATTCGCCTCATCGACATCTTGACAATCAATGAGTAAATCTCCATCGGAAACATCAGAACAAGTTTCGCAATCAGAATCAATGGAAGAATCACTACTTTCACTGTATTCTTTTTCTCTTCATGATTTATATAACTGTAATTGAAACATTTTTTCTTCGTATTTTTGGCTGTTTGATCAAATCTTTTGTTTCCTAAAGAATTTAACGCAATTTTTATATTTTCTTCGGTATGCTTAATATTTTGTATTAAGTATTGATCTATATTTACGCTTGAATTACATACATTTTTCATAAGATATGACCTAAAATCTTTTCTATAATTTTCTATTAATTCGACATTTTCTTGAAAACAGACACTTTCCAAATCTTGAATAAAAATTTTAGACCATATTACAAATTCTGTACATAAATGCAATAAATTTTCACAGAAGCTAATATTGCGATATGAATTTCTTTCACGTTTGTTGTTTTGATTTTGTAATACTGTTTGTTTCACATTAAAAAAAATTAATTTAAAATGATCTATAATACTTTTACATTTGTTATACTCAATACTTTTTTTCCCTCGTGTATTAATACGTTTGATACCTTAGATTCTATAACACTGATATTGTTACTAGTATAAATTTCATTGATTTGTAATGATTTAATTGTAAATTTGAGAACTTTAAACGCTTCATCATAAACTAAACTCGGATATTCACTAAATGCAATTATTAATATTTTAGACAACATATCATTGAAATGTTCAAAGTTCTTTTGCATACTTAATAATACAACACAATGTACATAAAATTGTCGCATGAATTCAATTTGAATTTTTTGTATGCAATCCCAATGTTTGATTTGTAATAAAAGAAATGTTACTTCTGTATTTATCAAACACCTTGGTAAAACATCAGTTTTTGTTATTAGATAATTGAAACACATTTCTAAATATTCTTCGAATTCTAAATTAACATTAAACACAGAATTAGCTGATACATATTGATTCCATTGATGATCCAATGTAATGCTTTGTGGAATCTGCAGTCCATCCAAAGTCCAAAGAATAAGAATAGATTTCTGAAGACATCTGACAAAGTGGCACAAATTGATGTGAAATTTGACAACCATAAGAAAAGAGATTTATTGTATTACTAATAGATCCATCTAAAAAAATTAAATTTTCACAAAATTTCCCAACTGTAGTGAGAATATAGTTAGAATCTTTTGGTAATTCTGAAGTCAAATCGATTGCCAGTATTGACCATTGAAAAATACTGACTGGAAAAAGGCATAATTCTTTGATAATAGGTTTGTATACATCATTCTTTGAAATTTGCATTAATTTTTCTTCCAAATTTAACGGTAAATCATCTGAGTTATTTGAATTTATTTCTTTTTCTATTTTCTTTCCACTGTTATTATTTACCTCTTCTAATTCACGTAACATGTTATTCCTATTTTGCGAGACGTACGTAAATATATTCCGCACAGTCATATTTGCTTTTGGAAAGGCATCATTTAAATTACTGCAAACTGTTTTCCATACAGTATTACCTTCTATTTTCAATTTGTTGTTGCTATTAAAAATTGAATGCTGTTTTAGCTCCATTAACATGAGAGATAAGCGTTTTTCGACTTCGCTTACCCATTTTCTTTGTTCATGACAGAATTCTGAATTTACTAAAGTACAGTGATTTACGGTAAGTCTATGTGGTATTGAATTCCGTAGCGTTACGGCAGACTGACCACGTTCAACCTTAGCCGAAACCTACATATTGCAGAAAATTATAAAGCGCGGTCGCGCCTGACGCATGCATACTCATAGCTTCTTATTTTTTTCCTTGTTGGCAGACTCGTGTTATGTCGTTGAAACATTGAAACCGATGTTGAGCAAATAAAAAATTGACTACTATCACTTCGAACAAGTAGTACTGTACATCAAACTCGAATGTACCTAGAAGTTCAAATATATGAAATCAGAACTATTTTTTATGCAACATTTATAAATTTGAATTCTTCGGAGTATGTAACATAATCTAAAACTCCGTTGATTACTACATAAATGTTATTGCCTTTAAAATACGTAAAGAAAAATAATAGTATATTATGACACTGTTGTGGGAGATGGTTTTCTACCTTTCTCGAGGTTGTTCGCACGAGCGAAGCGAGTGAGAACATCGAGAAAGGTAAAAAAACATCTTCCACAATAGTTTCATACAATATTTTATAACATTAGAACCTCAAAATCTGAAATGAAAGTGGGATTTTGAGGTTAAAATGTTATAAATAAAATTATTATACAATTACTGCTATGAATAAGAACGTTACCCAGTAATTACTTGTTACTTATGCACTATGTACACACACCGGTAAATGAAACTTTGAATTTCCAGAAACGCCTGTTTATTCGCGCCACCGTTCGCTGCGTATTAACTGGCTTAGTATAATGCACATAAGTCGCACTCGGATAGTGGCGCGAATAAACGGGCGTTTTAGGAAATTCAAAGTTTCATTTACCGGTGTGTGTAGATAGTGCATAAGTAACAAGTAATTACATCAATATGTCGAACTGTAGAAGATAGCAATTTGACTTGAGTAGTGTATATAATAAACAATTGAAAATTTTGGTATTCTTGGTACACCTATCATACTATGACTATCAACAATTATAACGGTTTCTTCTCGAACTTGATCATTCAATCAAACTGTATATGTAGAAATGGCAAAAACAATTTTTATTTGTGTTCATTTATCGCATTTTTTTAAAGCTTTCAATAAAGGTAAGTTGTACATATTTGCGAACATTTTTGCTAAACTCATTATACGTAATTATTGTATTACAAAATTAGATTTATATATAATAAAGTAAATTTTGTTATTTATAACAATTCAATAATTTATTCAATATTATAGAGGTTAATGCACTTAAAACTGTTAAAATGAATATTTATTGTCGAAATTAACTTATTTTTATTACATTCGCATATATCTCTTACTAAATTTTCAAAAATTATCAAAATTTTTCCAAGCTTTTAAATCTAACAATTGTGCATTTAAAAATATTGTAATCTGAATAGTTTCCGTCCCAAAGTACATATTTCAGCTAAAAAAAGAGAGATTAAACTAAAATTCATTCATCGGTCAAAGGTGCAGCCAGCGTACCAGCTAAAAATGTATTTTAACAGTCTACAGAGAATTTTATTATTAATATAATCATTCAATTTTTATAATTATATGTAAATATATTACTTATATCTTTATCAACTATGACACTAAATATTCTTTTTAACACTTTTAAAATTTTAGACAATTTTAAGTGCATTACCCCCTTTAAAAAATGAAATTTATTTAGCTAACTTTTTAGAAATTAATTTTTTAATTTTAATAAGTAACATCTTAATTTACTTAAATAGCTTTAAAATAAGCTGAATTAAACCTGAATTTGATAGTATATGATTTAAATAGGGTGCTACAAGTATAAAAAAATCAGTCTAAATTGAAGTACAAAAATAAAAAATGTAAACATTTTTTTTACCAAACTGGCTTCATAAAATGAATTTATATACATCTATTAAAAGTTCAAATAAGAAAGGACTAAAAATAGTGATTTATATTAATTTATTTGCATTCCAGATGCCACAAGACGCTGAAGTTCCGCCTGAATATTTAAAACAAAAGTTAAAAGCATGGCCGATCTTCGATAATAAAGGACTATTAAAAGGTGCTACAAATCCAATATGGGAAGATATTAAAAAAGAATTGAAACTGAATATGCAAGCAAAATCATTGTATTTAAATGTCTATCACGATCGTAATGGCATTAAAACATACATGGGAACATTTTTGAGCACTCAACTTAAAAGTAAAAAAAACAAATCTACAAAGGAAAAAGATCCTGACTATTCTCCAGATGATATATATAAACAGAATCCAACCAATTCTCCAGATTTAAATTTTCAGATTACGACATCAAGTTTCAATATCTTTGAGACCCAAGCTAACAATAAATTAAGAAAAAATGCACGAACTAATGTACTCTTGCAAATATGGCACACTCAAAATTTGCCTTGTGCTTATAATTTTAGAAATTTTTATGCAACCAAAAGTGTTTTAAAATTTAGTGGATACTGTACAGATTGCGGTTCAGGTATATGTGGCGAAAGCGAAAATTTTAATGATTTGAAAGCCGAAGAAGTAAATATAAAAATATGTACATTTGACACTCGCTGTATACCACATAAAAAGAAAACAAAACTTTCAGGCAACAGGAGGCAAGAATTGAAAAAAGTTTTAGTTACAAAGTCTGCATCAGTATATCGTGAAGAACAATATGAGTTGTTAACTACAGAATATGAACCTTCAAACTTAAATACAAGTGCAACTTATAGAAAAGTAAGACAGGAGGCATTAGACAAAGAGATAGGATACAACAATTTTAAAAATACCGATATTTTTCACAAACAATTCATTATACACTGCAGCATTAAGAAATTGTCAGTCAAACCATTTGTCGCAATGTATTGGACAGATAAACAAATTGATTTATGGAATAAGCTACAGCCTCAGCAACTTCCATTATCAATTGATGCAACCGGTGGCATGACAAAAAAATTTTCTCACAAATCCGGAATTAAAAGTAACACAATATTTTACTATACATTAGTTATTGGTGTTGAAAATAAAATTATACCTTTAATGCAAGCTCTTCTTTCTATACACTATGTTGCAATTATTTTAGAATTATTGAATTTATGGATAGAAAGTGGAGCTAGAATCCCGAAAGAAATTGTAACAGACGGTTCGTTAGCTTTGCAAAATGCATGTTGCTTAGCTTTTAATAGACTATATCTTATTAAAATTATAATTTACGTTGCTACAAAGTTCTTCAAACTCGTGAAAATGATTTACCCTACTGCTACTACAGATACGATGTAGCGCACCTGCTTAACGCATTCAGAAAATGGTATGCGCTAAAACCATCGGATATTCACGTAACTTCATTTTATTTACGATGCATTGGATATTTAACACAAGTTAAATCTTTACAAGAATTTGAAGACATTCTTATTTCTGTAATTATCGTTTATCAGAGTACTACAACGCAAGAGAATTCTGAGTGTTATAGACGTAAGAAAAAATTAAACAAATTATTTGAGACTTATAATTACGATATTAATGATTTTGGTTTAAATGACGAATTACATGAAGTAAATTACGAAATCGATAACGCAAAAAATGATAAGCAAGAAACTGATGAGCAGGAAAATGAATTAACTATATTTATTGACAGTATTTTTGAGAAAGCATCACATTTTGTCACTAAAGATGAGTCGTTAACACCAAACATTCATTATTATTACCGACCTAATTTAACGAAAAATTTGCGAGATTTATGTTGCACTTTTCCTTCTTGGACAAATATAATATCAAAGGTATTTTCTTCACCAAACGAGGTTGGATCGTCAACAAGATCTGAATGTTTTTTTAAAAAAAAGAAAGCAGAGAATAAAAATCCTATTTCAGTTAAAAAATTCATACTGAAAGACAGAAAAAAAATTAATTCGCTGACAAAAATTGGATTTGTACAATCTCAAAATTACCCACAAGAAAGTAATAGAAAAACATTAGGAAATCCATTTAATTTAAATAATTTAAATATAAATAATTATGAGATTGAAAAAAAAGAAAAATGTAATCAACTACAAATTAATTCTACATGCCAAGCATACTATGAAAATCACAATGACGCAATAGATATATTGACGACAACGAAAATAGTAAGCCTTTTACATTACCTGAAATCGAATCTAAAGAAACTATTAACGCTTTATCCTACAGTAAATCGATTTATAATGGATTTGAATTGCAATATGAATCAACGTCAGGCCAAGCAGATTATAATGATCAAAATGATTCGATTCATGTTGATAGCAAAGCAAATAATAAGCCTTTTTCAGCATCTGAATTACAATCAAAAGAAAATGTGAATACTTTCCCCAACAGAAAATTGATTTATAATGGTTTAAGATTGCCTATTAAAAATTATGTAATTGACAATTCTTTAAAAACACTTATATTTATTAATACATGTCCTTTCGACCGTATTTTTGAAATTATAGTAAGTTGTTTTACTGATAGTAACAATTTCAAATTAGATTTAAGTAACCGCATACATTCAAACAATTTTCTGAGTGTAGTTCATGATTATTGTGAAAAAAATAATTTTGACTTGGAAGTAGCTCATGCGAAAAGAGCTGCATTTTTATATCCTTTGCATAAAAATAATCTCGAAACCGCTGAATTAATAATAAATTGCAAACACAATGTATCGAGTTACTTTGAAATATGCATGAAAGATATGCCAAGCATAATAGAAACAACTTCTTGTTCGTGTACTTTTATAGAATCAAAAAATACGTATTTAAAGTCTTTATCGATATCTCAATTTTTTAATTCGAATGGTTTAAATAATTTACAATATTTTATTAATAAAAGTTTAAAAGAGAAAGGCATATGTAAAGCTTGTCAACACCAAAGTGCAACAAAAGTATATCATTTAGGAACCTATTTAGCTATCGATTTAGAATATCTACACGAAGAAAAAAATGAAGTTATTATAAGAACTCAAACAAAGAAAGAAATAACTTGGAAAACGAATTTTCAATTAATACCCAAGAGCTTAGAAATACAAAATAAGGTATACAATTTAAAAGGTGTTGTTTGTTTCGAAGGAGATTCTATGGATGTTAAGGCTTTAGTACACTATACATCTTACATTATAAACAATGATCAATGGAGTTTGTATAATGATTTGGATTCGCACATTAGTTTGGCACATAAAACGCCCGAAGAAAAAATAGCAATTATCATTTATGTAACAACTTAATATATAGTTGATACTTTGTATAATGTGAATAAATGTAAAAATTAATATACCTTATTGTTTCCTACATCAATGATTTAATCCTTGTATCTACATTTAATTTAAAAAATAATCTACTGTAGTAGTGCATTTTTTTGGTATTGTTAATGCTGCTTGTCCAATTTTTAAATTTCAATACACTTTTTCAACTTCCTTTTCTCCAGTCAGATAATATAATATTTTTTAAGACTGCATCCTTTTTCTTTGGTCCAACCTAATAAACAGATAAAAATTCAATTTAAATTTAAATTCCTAGTAAAACATTAATTATTAAAAAAATATTTGTATTTTGTAATAAAATGCTGTGCAACCTTGTACATGTTATAGAGAGGCTTCTTGAAGAGCTTTTCTTCAACTTTTTTTTCTCCAACCGGATATAAAATTTTGTGGAACAGCATCTTTTTTACTTTGGTTCAATCTATTTGCGGAAATTAAGAGCAGATAAATAATATACAAGTAAAAATTTACTTTAAATTTAAATTCTTAACCACAGATTCATTACTTGGCTACAAAGCAATAAACTTAAAAATAATAAAATGAAAATTAAAAAAGTAATTTATATCTGGCATTTCCACTAATTAGCTGACAAGTACTTACAATTAGTATAGAAAAACTATTCTTCAATTTTTTCTTCCATACGTGTTAGAGAGCTGCTCACACTGAATGTAGAAGTCAGGGCAATTTATACAGTTGTACCATTTTGCATGAGTGAGAGCAGCTTCATAAAAAGTAAAAGTCAAGGCAGTGTGAAACATTCATTTAAGAGATTAATCTGAAATATTAAAAAAGTAATTTGTTCGTTAGTTTACACTTACACTTATTAGTTATAAAGATAAGCTACTCACGTTTTTAAAATTTTGTTAAAAACTCCTAAACATTTTGCACGAGTGTCAGTGTAGCTTTTAGACGGATGTTGAAGTCAGGAAGTCAGGGTAACTTGTCAGAACATTTTGCTTGAGCTACAGAGCAGCTTATCAATGATCCTTAATATCAGGACACCTTAAAGTTGTAGTAAAAAGTATTTTGTACTTGACACATACACTCATTAGTAACCAGGAGACGTTTCTCAGTTTCGTAAGATTTCGCCAAATGCACTTAAACATTTTGCCCAAGCGTCATAACTTCTCGAAAAATTTGCACACTTACGTGTCCAAGTGACTTTTGAAGAGCTCTTCAGTCTAACCTTTTCTTCTGGCGATAAAGCAATTTAACAAAATAGTTTCAAAGACGAAAGTACACGGGCGATGTGTGTACGTCTGTTTAAACTATTGTCCCGAGAATTCTTTCGCTTCCCCAATAACCAAAAGAGTACATTTACAGCAACTTGATGTCAATCTGCGACCGCATTTGCAAAATCGTTGCAACTTGAATACAAGTTGACATCAAATTGCCGTCAAGTTGTGACATTGTGTTATTGGGGTTGTTTACCTACGTACAAATAAGTGTACGAAACGAAATTGAATTTAAAAATATTGACAGCTGGCGCACTACGTTTTATGTTGGTAACGCACAAATCGTGTAAGCCATGAACTGTTTGAATAATAGAGTCGAAAAATATTGTCGGTTCACGTTCCACGGTCAAAACGGACTTCTTGCGCATGCGCAGATCAATACTCGATGCACCTTTTCTCTTTCATAATGAAATTATTTTTTATTTACATAAACTATTAATAATTTGCATACAATTAATATATCATATTAATCCACAAAAAAATTGCAAACGATAGGTCACTGCAAGAGGTTGATTTACTGCATATTTACTGCGAAAAATAGAAACAAAATTTTTCTCGCTAAATAAGAACATTTTAATTTATTTATAAAAAAATACGCGATACACAATTTTTTTAGTTTTGATTGCAAATACTGCAAACGATTCCACAGTTTGTGTAATTTTTTTATTGCTGAAATATTAAAGTCTTTCGCATAATTCACGGAGCTCACAGTGTGTGTCAGGCACGCTATAAATTTGGAAGGGGGGGGGGGACTGCCGTGACATGAAGGGTCCACTTCACAAAAATTGCGCGCTAAATTCAAATATTAACGATTCATAAATTATATTGTAGAGGTAGATTAATATTTGGGCTGCGTAACTGGACCAGCGTCTCTACAATTACCCGCTTGACGAGGATGTTGGAAGTTGAAATAAGTAGATAATCTAAAATGATTAATAAATTTATTTTAGAGTTTACAAAATTAATGTGCTTTTGCTCGAGTATTGAGCATGTGTTCGGACTAGGTATCTTCCCTATTGAAAATAAATACGTAATTTTGTTACGTAACAAAAGCACGTACCAAAAGTACGTATTGTTACATGCTAAATTCGAACATTTTGTTACGCACATATTGGCGCGTAGTTTTGGCACATAATTTTATTACGTACTTTTGGTACATAACTTTTCTTTTCTTTTTTTTTTTTTGCTTAACGTCGCTCTCACACTGATGATACTTCTGCATGTAATACAATTACGTACTTCAGGTACGTAACTCATTTACGTACTGCAGGTACGTAACTCATTTACGTACAGCAGGTACGTAACTCAATCACGTACTTCAGGTACGTAATTCAACAAAAATATTAAAAAAACATCTTTTAACTGTTACGCTTGGACCGTAAAGCTTAATTCGGAGATGCCGGTTCGTGCCCTTACTGTCTGCCGATTGATTAGTGTATTTTCAATAAGTATGCTTTTACAAAAGATATCGCACATACCTCTGTGGTCGCTGATGATACGCATCATTGAAAAAAAAAGAAAAGAAAAGTTATGTACCAAAAGTACGTAATAAAATTACGTGCCAAATCTACGCGCCAATATGTACGTAACAAAATGTTCGAATTTAGCATGTAACAATACGTACTTGGGGTACGTAATTTTGGTACGTGCTTTTGTTACGTAACAAAATTACGTATTTATTTTCAATAGGGTTGCAAGTCGACTTGTTCGTTCGAGCGACTCGGATTGACTCTCTCGCGCTTCTGCACAACTGCCGTGAAACTGGCTGTTTCTCCCGCTCTGTCTTTCTCCCCACTCTCGCTACCAACTTCCTGCATGGAGGCCACAGTACTCTCCACTGAAATGGCGCTAGGAGAATTTTTTTTTTATTTGCAAACGTTTTTTGCATTACAAAAATTAAATATTTACAATTTTTTTATTTACAATAATTGACTAGCAACATTGAAATAAAATTGCTTAACGGGGTGCCATAGTCAATATTTATCCTCCCTACCTTATCGGCATACGTGATTATTAGTAATAAATTTGTAAATAAAATAGTATGTGAAAAAATAAAAGAAGAGGCGCCTTCGTTTATTAATAATATGTAACTGTGTGCTGAATTTCAGATTAAAATTATATTGCGTTTTTGAGAAAAGTCTTACCAAAAATGTGAACCTAACCTCAACGAGGTGAAAAGATTTGATATTTTTGGTAAGACTTTTCTCGAATACGCAGTAATATTTTAATCTAAAATTCAGCACACAGTTAGATTGTCAATAAACGAAGGCGCCCCTTCTCTTATTTTTTCACATACTGTTCTACTTTTTTATTAATTAATCATCAAAAATTGAGTATGAAACCCCCTTAACTTAAGAGAGAGCGTGTTTACTTAATTTTACAATAAATTTTACAAAAATACAATCAATTTAAAATCATTTTGCATATCGCACTTAAAAAATTTACTGACTAGTCGAATTAATCACAGAAAACAGTTAACTTCCTAAATACGTGACTAATCTATCACAGACGTTTTAATCGAACTTACGTCCATTAATTGCGCGATATTTTTTCTTAACCATAAAGATTACGCAGTAAAAAATATACAAACAATAATTAACATACAAAATACTTAAGTATCGATCGTTGATTGTTAATTACACGCAATGTATTTTAATCGCAAAATGATTACAATTCAATTGCATACATAACACACATATAATAATATTCATTCTTGTTCATATCAGTCTTTTAAGTTACCTTAATTTCAATACACACGAACACGCCTAAAAACTACAAAATGTATAACAATGAATCTCTAAGTGACTTAATTAAACTATACATAACCATCATATTTTATGAAAATTTACGCGTTAAAACGGCTAGAAAAATTAACTGCGAGATTTACGCAAAATATTCGGAACGAATTTAACTCTTTTCCGCACATTTTGTGTTGTATTCGCGGTTGATGTAGACTCATTGTTACTATTTGAACCCGCTGGTTCTGCGTCATGAATTTGCGCTCGTGTAACAATTACATGATTGTCTCTAGGATATGAACAAGGTTCATCGTCATCCTGACTAACTGCAGGTGTCAATACTATATCGTTATTAACATTTTGATTCGAACTAGTTTCGTTGTCATGGCAAGAACTTAATGGTTCTGCATCGCGTAAACAATTTGTACTAACATTATTATTAACTAAATCTGGCTGCACTCTTGGTCGCACCTGTGAGCCAGTTGAGTTAGCACTGCTCTTACCACTATTCTCTTCAATAAAATACGCCGGCTTTAACAATTCTGTCGACACGTTTTTTTGATGACCATTTACTTCAATTACATAATTTACTATTAGATATTCGATTAACAATTTTAAAAGGACCTAAATATGGTCTACGTAATGGTCTTTTCGGAGTTTTATCCAATAACCAAACGTGCGTACAGGTTGCCAAATCTTTAAAAATAAATGGAGTTACTCTATTTTTATGCGAAACAGGTACAGGTCGCATTCATCTCCTATGACGCTATCTCTTTTTGTTTACATCGAATGAAAAAGAAAGTGGAAATAGCAAAATTCGAGAATCGGAATTCAGCAAGCAACTTTAATAATATCGAATTTCTCCACTATGCACTTATGAATTCAAACCGGATTTATTGTAAAGTGAAAACTTATATAAAAAATAGATGTGAGATTTGTCATTGCATAAATAGATAGTATAATTTTAAATTTACGAAAATATAAAAAATCTGAGGGGTTAGTTAGCTGTATAATAAGGACTTACGCGCCTGCATACTTGCATCCAGGCGCTATCGCGCCTTTTGATAAATATATTTTGTGTACAATGCCGAAATCTAATTTATCTCGGAAAACATCCAATGCCAGGCGTATGGCTTATGTTCGAACGAATGTAACCTTCGATGAGCGTGAAGCTCTACTGTCGCAATTAAAAGCACTATCTGCTAATAATTGAGAACGCGAAATAAGCCCAATCAGAGAAATGCGTTTATTGCAACAACGTTTACAAACTTCTTCTCAAAGACATCGCGAATCATCAGTCAGGCGATTAGAACGACTCGATGATCAGCGTATTCGTTCTATGTACAATAGACGTGTTTCTACGCCTAGGGCTGCATTTGAATATAATGCTCATATTAATTACATTGATTTAGAAAATATAAAAATTGGTGCAATGGATAAAATATGTACTCATTGTTGTGCTAAGAAATGGAAAGATGAAGCGCCTGGTATGTGTTGCGCTGGAGGTAAAATTTCGTTATTACAATTTGATGAACCACCGCAACCTCTAAAAGATTTAATTTTAGGATTGCATCCACAATCAAAACATTTTCTTGATAATGCTAGAAAATATAATACTTTATTTCAAATGACTTCTTTTGGAGCGAAACAAGTTGTGGAAGAGAATTTTATGCCAACTTTTAAAATCCAAGGCCAAGTTTACCATAGCATATGAAGTTTACTGCTGGCGGCTAATAATAATCACCAATTTTTACAAATATACTTTCTTTCCGATGCTGATCAGTTATCCATTCGATCGAATATTGTTCCAAATTTAAGTAGAGAATTAATTGAAACCTTACGGAATGTTTTTCATCTTAATAATAATTTAATTAGAAGTTTTAAGTATAATTTGGAAAAAACATTAAGTTTAAACGACGATTTCAAATTAATAATTCATTCTGATCGTGTGCCTACAACTCAACATCGAGGGCGCTATAATGCTCCAGTTGATATCGAAGTTGCTGTACTATTGGTAGACGAAGATAAAGGTCCAAGAGATATTGTTCTGCATTGTCGAAATAATCAAATACAACGAGTATCAGAGCTTCACCGTTCTTATGATCCTCTTCAATATCCTCTTATGTTTACTAGAGGAGAAGATGGGTATTATCTTACAATTCAACAGTCTCACCCTAATAATCGCCAAAATAAAACTATTTCTTGCATGCAATTTTACGCTTACAGGCTTATGATTAAAACAAATTCTGAAAACTATATTTACATTATTTTAAAAATCTTTTTAATCAGTACTGTGTGGACATGATGGCAAAAATGATTACTGAGCGATTAAATTATATTTGACACAATAAAAAAAAATTACGTGCTGATGAATATATACATTTAAGAGATGCAATTATTTAAGATGCCGATATTCAAGCTGCTAATATTGGCCAACGTATTATACTTCCATCTTCTTTCACTGGTTCACCTCGGTATATGCATGAAAAAACACAAGATGCCATGACTTACGTGCGTAAATTTGGAAGACCAGATTTGTTTATTACTTTTACTTGCAACCCTAACTGGCCAGAAATAAAAAATGAACTTTTTCCTGGACAAAAGTCATCTGATAGACATGACATTGTCTCTCGAGTATTTCACCTTAAGCTGAAAACGTTTATGGATGAAATAACGAAAAATGAAGTTTTTGCTAAAGTAAACTGTTATGCATATAGTGTGGAGTGGCAAAAGCAAGGATTACCACACGCTCATTTACTTTTGTGGTTAGATATTAAAATTCAACCTGACGAAATAGATCTCATTATTTCTGCTGAACTTACTAATAAAGAAGAGGATCCATTATTGTTCGATATTGTTTGTAAAAATATGATTCACAAACCCTGTGGTGATCTTAACCCATCGTCATCTTACATGAAAGATGGCAAGTGTACTAAAAAATATCCTCGCTCATTCGTATCAGAGACACAGACTGGTGATGATGGATATCCAACCTATCGTAGAAGGAAACCTGAAGATGGAGGATGCACGGCTACTGTAAATATACGCGGTACTACCATTGATATTGATAACAGATGGGTTGTCCCCTATAGTGCATACTTATTACGAACTTTTAATGCCCACATTAATTCAGAATTTTGCAATTCAGTACGAGCTATTAAGTATGTTTGTAAATATATTACTAAAGGAGTAGATTCAGCAACATTTTCTATTAAAAATAACACAGACGAATTGGTTGCTATATTAATGGTCGTTACATGGCAATTTTTTGATTTTTCTATTCACGAACGATTTTCTACCGTGCTCCATTTAGCTGTTCATTTAGAAAATAACCAACGTGTTTATTTTTCTGAAGACAACTTGCATGATGTTCTTGACAATCCTACTCTCATTGCTTTTTTCAGTCTCTGTCATTCAGATGACTTTGCCAAAACACTTTTGTATTCTGAAGTTTCAACTTATCATGCTTGGAGTAATAATAAATTCTCTAGAAGGAAACGTGGATTGGATGTCGATGACTTTCCTGGTATCAAAAAAGATACAGTTCTCGGTAGAGTGTATACGATTCATCCTACTCAAAGTGAATGTTTTCATCTACGTATGCTTTTACATCACGTTCGAGGACCAACCTCATTTAATTATTTACGGACTGTTAATGGTGTTATTTATCCAACGTTCAAAGCAGCTTGCAATGCATTAGATCTTCTAGAAAATGATAATCATTGGAAAGACACTATTGCAGATGCTTCTATTTCTCAAATTCCATCCAAATTGAGAGATTTATTTGCTATTATTTTAGTATTTTGCAATCCTTCTCAACCACTTATTTTATGGGACTCATTTAAAAAAAATTTCTGTGAAGATATTTTATACCAAGCTAGATGTTGCAACAATGATAACTCCATTACTTATTCTGAAGATATTTTTAATAGAGGTCTTATTGCAATTGAAGATAAGGTTGTTAGTCTCGGTGAAAGGTACTTATGTGATTTCAGCTTAGATTTAATGTACCGAAATCCCTCTAATGTTAATAAGCTTCAAGAGTACATTAATATTAATCTTCCCAAATTAGTACCCAATCAGCGTCAATCATATGATTCTATTACGCAAAATGTGAATAATGATAGAAAAGAAATTTTTTTTTAGATGCTCCTGGAGGCACTGGCAAAACTTTTCTAATTAATCTACTTCTTTCATACGTACGTACAACTGGTAGCTTAGCTATTGGTGTAGCATCATCAGGTATTGCCGCAACACTTCTAGTTGGTGGTAGACCATCTCACTCAACTTTCAAACTACCTTTGAATGTCTCATGTGACCAAGAATCAGTTTGTTCTATCCGTAAAAATGGTCCTCTTGGTAAAATCAAAGAGACAGTAAAGAATACAGATCGATTGATACTGCAGTCAATACTGAAGATGCTGTTCATTATCCACAAGAATTTCTGAATTCTCTTAATCCAGCTGGATTTCCACCACACAACCTACAACTTAAAATCGGGGTTCCAATAATACTATTGCGCAATATAAATCCTCCAAAATCGTGTAATGGTACGCGGCTACAAATTAAAGCCATGCGAAATAATATTATTGAAGTGACTATTCTTACAGGCCCAGCGGCAGGAGAAATTGATTACCTTTTCAATTTAAGCGACTTCAAGTCCCAATTAAGGTATTGTTTGCTATTACAATTAATAAGGCTCAAGGTCAGACATTTCAATACGTTGGGATTGATTCGCGATCTGATTGTTTTTTACACGGTCAATTGTATGTTTTAGTTTGTCAAGAACAGGTACATCAGAAAATAAATTTCTTTTATTACCAAACAGTTAACAAACAAAAAATGTTGTCTACCGTGAAGTTCTGTAAAAACATTATTTAAAACCAATGAAAACTGAAATATGGTAAACCTATCTTTATGCTATTTTCTAATATTTCGAGTTCTATGCAATTACAGAGCGGGCGAAGCCGCGACGGGGGATGCTAGTATACATATATATATACATACATACACATACACACATACATATACTTGCTTGATTCGAATAACAATAAAGAGAGAATTTAAATTTCAAAATCCGACCTATTCGAATTTCGGATATACATATGGGGTATTCCACGTGAAGTGGTCCGATCAAAATTTTAAAATGCACCAAATTTTGGGTACACTTTGCAAATGTTTTTCAGAAAAAAATTTTTAGGTACTGGAATCTATTTGCTCAAAAGTTATTCTAACCTCAAAAAGTGAATTTTTCCATATTTTTTTCAACACCAGCTGGGTTTACCGCTATATAACTCAAAATCTATCAACTTTTACTATAGAACATTATATGTAACATTCGTTGCTAATTATATCTAGAATTTATTCTTCTGGGTTAGAATTTCTAATCTCAAGGTCAATGTTACATAAACTACATGTCAATATTCAACTTGAAAAAAGTGCAAGTACGCCACCATTGATTTTTTCATCCAAAAGTCTAAAACAAAGCTTGGAGCAATACCTTTCGAATGGTCTGTAGCATTTTTATGGCCTCCAATTCTGTAAAAAGTTATGACAATTTAAAGAAAGACAAAAAATTCACAAAAATTAACATGGTAATTCCCATTTAAATTTTTAAAAAAATTTCGTGTTTCTTTAAATTGTCATAACTTTTTACAGAATTGGAGGCCATAAAAATGCTACAGACCATTTGAAAGGTATTGCTCCAAGCTTTGTTTTAGACTTTTGGATGAAAAAATCAATGGTGGCGTACTTGCACTTTTTTCAAGTTGAATATTGACATGTAGTTTATGTAACATTGACCTTGAGATTAGAAATTCTAACCCAGAAGAATAAATTCTAGATATAATTAGCAACGAATGTTACATATAATGTTCTATAGTAAAAGTTGATAGATTTTGAGTTATATAGCGGTAAACCCAGCTGGTGTTGAAAAAAATATGGAAAAATTCACTTTTTGAGGTTAGAATAACTTTTGAGCAAATAGATTCCAGTACCTAAAAATTTTTTTCTGTATTCTGAAAAACATTTGCAAAGTGTACCCAAAATTTGGTGCATTTTAAAATTTTGATCGGACCACTTCACGTGGAATACCCCATATACAAATCAGCGCTGGTGGACCGAATTCCGTGTTTCCACCAACACTGACTTATGCGTCAGCCCTGTTCCGTCTTTCCAAAACTAAAATCCGGAACAGGGTAGCTGTATCAAAATTCTAGAGATGCCCTTGCTGTCAGTTTTATTTATAACCTTCTTCTGTTTAATTTATAATTCGCGTAAGTTATAGTTATTTAACTTATTTGTTTAAAGTTTATGTAATTATTACTTAATGTTTATATCTTTAAAATTGCTTGTTAAATAATAGTAGATACTAGTATCAACAAAATAATCCAAGAAAAATTATCAGATACGTATAATTTATTATTTATATTTAATTGATTTTATTTATAATTATAAATAACAATGGTTCTTTGTTAAATGATTTTATTTTATATTTTCAGGACCTGCGGAAATCAAGTATTATGCTACTATATCTAAGTGTATGTGAAACATATATATATATATATATATGTGTGTGTGTGTGTGTATAGTGTAAAGAAAATCTATTTGTGCTGCGAAAGTTTATTTATGAGTGAATTATGGAACCTTAGTATTAAATAAATTAATTAACGGTAAAGGTTTATCTTATTTAACGTTATATCTTTTTATGTGTAGGTCTACAGTTGAATCTGCTATAAAAAAAAACAAAGCATTCGATCTAATTTTAATTTATTTTAAAATAAATAGTTAAATATTGACTTTAAGTAACAATAATATTATAAAAAAGTATATTTATTCTTTTCTCATAAAGTTGTTGTAAGTAAACAAACAAATTATTTATTTATTTGTCTATTTATTTAGTTAATGTAATATAATTTATTTTATATTCTATTATAAATTGGATTATTTTACATGTTTAACATATACATAAATTAGGCGCATTAGATAAGTATTAAACTATTAAACCTTATGTGTTTGATTTACGTGGTAATTTAATATATATTTAATTATACAATCTATATCCTGTATAATTATTCTGATAAATTAACTTTTAATAACTATTTAAATGACATTTGATTTAAATTTATTAATAAAAAATAATTTTTTTAAATCTCTATAAGATCATGTGATTATATGTAGTCAAGAGCTTGTATTTCTAATAATTTAATTATGAGGAATTTATTCTTAAATTAACTATATTTACAACTATTTGTGTTTAGACTTGCTTAAATTTGCATATTTGTATGCTTATTTTTATTCAAAATATGATGTTTTATATTAGAATTTGCTTGAAATAAAAATTGTTAGAGTTATTGATATTTATTGTATATATATATATATATATACATATTTATTATTGTTCTCGTACTATTTTACTTAAGATTATTCACTTAAAATTATTATTTTATTATAATAACTTGAAACTTAATTGTTATTAAATGAATTATAAGTAGTCTTATGCAAAAAAAATCTATGTCGCCAGAGTGGTTCATCTATAATTTTCAAATTTGGATTTTAAAACTAAATAATTGAATTCAACTTAAATATACTTTAATTCATAATTATTTTATACCTGGCTAGAGTAGAATTACAACAGTTAATTAAAACAATTTTGATTAATTTAAAATGTATGGGATATTTAAGTTTTAGGGTTAAGATTTCACCTTTAGTCCTAAATTAGTTTATAACAATTAATTATTTAAGTGTATATAGGGACTTAATCTCTTCCTTAGAAGGTACTTTAATTAATTTTTTTATTCTGAAAAATAGAGAATGACTCCTACATACATTTCTATATCTATATATATGGATTTTATGTTTTAGCCTTTAAGGGGATGCCGTATTACCGACATATTTGATTTTTCAAATTAAATCTTCAGTTTATCTTTTATTCCAATTGTGCGTGCATAGATACATTCTACATAATTTGCAGATTGTGTGTCAACTCGCAGAATCTTAAAATTCGACATATTCATTTAATTAAATGAAAAATAGTTTGTAAAAACTGCAATGTCGGTAAACAGTTACAAATTTTAGTACATTACAATTTTTCATTTAAATAAGGAAATGTATCGAATTATAAGATTCTGCAAGTTGACGCACAATCTGTTAATCGTGCAGAATGTACCTATGATTGCATAATCGGGATAAACGAAAAACTCAACATTTAATTTGAAAAATCAATTCGGCAATTTATACTGTGTGGCATCCCCTTAAAATGAATTGTAATTAAGATTTCTTAAAAATTCAAAAATCTAGTTGTTAGAAGGGCACTATAAATAGATTATTTAATATTATTGTACATATAGGATGATTAAAATAGTAGCAAAAAAATTTTAAAGTTTTACAACAAATCTGAGTTGTAGAGGTGCTAAGTATGATACAAATTTTTTTTTATTCTTATATATAAATTTTTCCTTTATTAAACAATAAAATCTTAAATATTCAATTCGAAAATTAGGGGTTTCTATGATTAAATAAGGAGACAGTAGTTGTGCAATACCTGTTTTAAAGCAATGTTTGCCTTTAACATAATTGGGTTGCTATCGAAACCTGGATTATAATTTTAGTTCTAAATTTGAATAATTATAATTTCTACCTCTTAATTTATAATAGATGGGGTTAAATTTCTTTTTCTATTTAACATAGTAATTTTTTACAAATTTATTTAGAATTATTATCAATACATAAATTATTACTGATTGATTTTTTGGTCTTTATCTAATTGTAATTCAACAACAAACAAATTTTTAATTTATCTATAAGTATGTATTATAAAATCTATAATATTTATTTATTCAATAAGGATAAAAGAAGTTATAACGAATAACGCATATTTTAAATTAATAACTTTCATTAATAATTTTTAGTAAATAATTATAATTTAGTATAAATAATAATAAATATATATATATTTCTGTACAAATGATTATTCTATTAAATTATCAATAATTCATTCTAAATAATATACAAAAATATATGGAAGAATATGTCTATTTTTGAATAATACTAAATGAAAATAGTAGGTGGGTAAGATATACCAGGTAGGGAATGAGAGACATGCGTAAGTGAATATATCAACTTAATTTATTATGGGAAGAAAATAAATTGTAAAGACAACTTCGTTGGAACAGAATTTTCTTAATTTTATAAATTAAAGGTAATACGTAATGGTTTCAATAAAATTTGATGAACAAGAAAAGAGAAAAATTGAAATTTACACTAGTTTATCTTCTATTATATAATTTAACAAAAATTGTGATAATGTGATAGTGAAAATTTATTTTCACTCGCTTTTTTTCAGTATGAATTGTTTTATTCAATGATTGATATCATCAAAAATATGCTTTCACGAATATTTACACTTATTACTTGAATAAATTTGTAAGCCTTTTATTTTTTTATTATAATATCCAGTAAGAAAACTTATCAAATGAAAATGGCAGTCACCGGATATAGTATATCTTGTAAATAATAAATATCTAATTAATAAATAAGTATTTCCTTTAATTGTTGAATAATAGAATTTTGCTCTTTAATATAGTATATATTTTACATATATCAAATTTAATCAAAAGCATATAATCAATATGTATATGGGCTACTTCACGACTAGTGGTATGATGAAAATTTTAAATCGCACCAAATTTTGAGAACAGGCTAGAAATATCTTCCAGAAAATAGAAAAAATTTTGTAGGTGTTAAAAATAATTCTCCTGAGAGTTATTCCACCATGAAAAATGGAAATTTTTCAATTTTTCAAATCAACTGCTATTTTTAAAACCATTTTTCTCAAAATCTATTGATTTTTTTTAAAAAACATTACAAACAACTTTTGTTCTTAATAATCTTTAGAACTTATCTACCTGGGTAACAATTCGTAGATTTGAATCTCGAAGAGATAGGACACCCGGAAATATTGATTATCAAAAAAATGCGACCACGCCACAATTGATTTTGATCTAACACTGCTCAAAAGACCACATTTTTCGAGAGCTTTTGAATGGCGGTGGTTAGATTATTGGCCAAGGCCGCTGGTAAAAGTCATGCCTTAAAATACATGAAAATTAGTGATTTTATGAGGTTTATGAGGCATAATTTACACCAGCGGTCTCGGCCAATAATCTAACCACCGCCTCTTTTGAGCGGTGTTAGATCAAAATCGATTGTGGCGTGGTCACCTTTTTTTGATATTCAATTTTTCCGGGTGTTTTATCTCTTCGAGATTTCAAATCTACGAATTGTAATCCGGGCAGATTAGTTCTAAAGATTATTTTGAACACAAGTTGTTTGTAATGTTTTTTCAAAAAAATCAATAGATTTTTAGAAAAGTGCTAAAAATAGCAATTTTTCTAAAAAATTGAAAAATTTCCATTTTTTATGGTGGAATAACTGTCTCTCTAACTCTGTCAAATAATTTTTACACCTAAAAATTTTTTTCTATTTTCTAGAAGATATTTACAGCCTGTTCTCAAAATTTGGTGCGATTTAAAATTTTCATCATACCACTAGTCGTGAAATAGCCCATATATATATATATATAATATTCACAGTTATATTTATTTTAAATCTTTCCTTGTGCTATATGTATCCTTTTAAATATTTAAAAAAAATATAAGATAAATAATATTGTATATAATGGTCATTATTCTATTACTGTAAATCCTTTTCTTTTGTTCTTAATTGTGGCCTTTATTTGTAAATAAATACTCCTTTTTATTTTGGCAAATATTAATTAAATAATAATTGTAATTCTGATGTAAAATAACTGTTTATTATAATTGAATGGTATATACTGATTATATTAACATAAAGAATCCTTAAATTAAAAGAATAACCGTATGGTTCTAAAAATATTATTAATAATTTATAAAAAAAATAATTCGCAACTGATTATCTATCGTGCACACGCTACTCTGTCTGAGTGGATAATAATGCAAAAATATCGTCCACGCCATACCAAAATCATCGAGAGCGCGCTTTCGAATGCACTTCTTCCAATTAATTTGATGTCACCTATTGAGAGAGAGTGCTTACCTAGGTCTAACGACTCTGACCTTGGCATTGCCGTGCATTTTTTATGCACTTTTCTGGCAAATGATTTTAACATAGCTCAGAGAAGGTGATATTTTAAATTACAATATTTCGTGTTATATACGTATGTACATAGCTCTTGCGTTAGCTTATTGTAATTATTGAAAACATAAATTTTAAATTTAAGGTGATATATTATATGTATTTACATACGTATATACGTATATAACAATATTCATTATTTTAACTTAATGAAGTTCCCACGTATATAGTATAACTAGTACACACAGTCTTGTGCATTTTGTTGTAAACAACAGTTTTTATCAAAAACTTTGTGTAATTTACATATTTATTAGTATATTAAATTATGTATTGAACAAAATACTTATTATGATTATCCATAACTGTTTATATTAGTACATTAGTAAATTTTTAACTTTTTTGTTAACCACAATAGGGGAAAAGGTTGAGGTCCTAAATTTCTTATATGTCGTACTTAATGTAAATCGGAGGAAATATTACCCAAATGGTCATTGCGATTGATACATATATGGTGGTAGCTATACGCAACTTTTGTATACATACAGTTAGTGGTGGAGATGGATAGTAAAGGGGGGAGAGGGGTAAATAAATGCCCCGTCACAAAAAATGTTAAAAAATGTGTAAATTAAATTATAAATTAATTACATTTACTTATATTTAATATTTCATATTAAATAGTATATTTTTATTATTCACGACACAAAAAAATATAAGTCACAAACGAAAGGAAAAGCAAAATAAAAACAACTATTTCGAAGCGCTAAGTTATCTGGAGTCAAATACCGCTATTTTCTAGAATAAGTCATAAATGATAGCTACCTGAAAAAGTTTTAAGCTAGAACTACAATGTTCAACTGTATTATGTATTATTAAAAATATAATTTTTCTCGCCCAGGCAAAAGTTTTTAAATTAATATTGAATTTTGTCGGGCTTGCTGAGCTAACGTCTAACGACTCTAAGTATTATGTATTAATGTACTGAACTATTCGCAAAATGTAATTATAACGAATTAATTACATTATTTTAGATTATGTAATTAATTTGTTTTACTATTTACAGTTAGTAAGCTAGCTTTCGTTTTTTGTCCATTTTATTTTTTTCCATGTGTAAATTTTGGTCTGTTATGTATTTGATATCATTAGAAAGCTAACGATTTTTTGGATAAAAGAATCGATGACAACACTTTATCGCGGTCAACATTTATTTGCATTCTATGGCTTATAATTCCATTCTAACCCTGTCATATTTCACTGAATACATGGGAACTACATCTAAGAAGCTATATCAGATTTAATTATTAATAAACTATAATTGTAAGTATAATTTATGTGTTCTCGAACGGTCTATATTAATAGCTACTCTCCTTTGTAAGCAAAAATAATTAGTACTAAATAAAATTAAAAACTTTTTTATGCGTGCAAGTTTTGACGATATAATTATCTAAACAATAGTACAAGCATGTACTTTAAAATTTGGTGGATTCAAAAAAATATATTATCCTTTGTTAATTTTTCTCCACCCGATAGATAATTGGTAAGCGTCTAGTAATCTTATAGAAAGTGTTATACATATTATTAAGTAACAGATATATCAAATCTTGCAAATGAATGATATCGTGATAAATGTTTATGAACTTTCAAATGACAATTATTAATTCATAAATAATGTGTTAAGTATCCCCTAACGTAAAATAGTTTTGCTTATTTATAAGTGATGTGGTCATAAAATAATTTCAAGGAAATAGTAACTTTAAAGTAGGATTATTTTGCTTAAAAATATAAACGAAATTTCGCAAAATATTTGCAATAGAGGTAGAGAACTTGAAAATGTGCTCTGTTTTAATGAGCGAGCATATGTATATATCTGCATATATGATTAGAGGAGAGTCACATTGCAAACCAAAGAGTATAGTCGCTGTCTACGACGCGCAACTGACGCTGTTCGATAGGTGGCTCCGTTCCGCGAGTCGAGGATGTAACTCACGTGCAGCGAGCGGGGCAATGTGAAACGGGAGGCAGAGGGAGGTCTGAACTAGATAAAGTACACTATACGTGATAAAAAGAAACGGATACATATATCGCAAGGGAGGGGGCAGGAAAGAGACGGGCGGAGTGATTGAGCGCGTGAGGGGGGGGGGGTTAGGCGCACGTCGGTGGTGAGCAGCCCCTGCGCCACCACTGAGGAGAGAGCCCTGGAATCAGCGGCAACCCTCGATGTGGCTCGCTCTCAGTGTCAACGCTTCCGTCGTTGCGTTCACGTGCGTTGCGCCGGACACCGCGCACTTTTCTACCTTTCCCGCGTTCCTGCTTCTAGTGCTGCTAAAATTTGTTATTTTTTTCATACCTGCTTGTCCGCTCCGAAAACAAACGCAGCCCGCTTACATTTATAGTACATGTTCACGAGGTATAAAAAAATAATGACTTTCATCGCTTTCTTACTGGCTGACCAATTCTTAGACGTACTACTTGTTATGCGCATTTGTATCACGAGCATCTACTAGTCTCGCCAACGTTGACCAAATTAATTATACTTTTGACATTCCGTTAATTCGTATTCGTGACTACTTTATTTAATTACATTGATGATTACTACATTTTCGCTTAGAATCTTGTAAATATTTAAGCGATGCACAGGAGCAACAGCAGCACCAATAGGTTTCTCATTCAATTTTCATGGAACGAACTAACCAGCGACATCCCTTTTTATCTTCAAGGTAAATAATGCGAAAGCAACGATTTTTATAGCTTTCGACTCTTCAAAATCTATTGGGGTATCGTCTTCATTTTCTATTTTATCAGATTATTTATTTTTTTTTTCTTACATTAGATATTCAAGCGAATAAAAGTGCAATTTTCTTGTAAATTTTAGTGAATCGAAAGACTTTTTATCACATTTTATTCATATTCAAAGTAAAATGACATTTTACATAGGTATTATTCAATATAATATACGAAACAGAAAAACGGTATCATTAAAATAAAAAATAATTGGAAAAAAATTACAATTATTAAAACATTAATATAATCAATTTATTTACAAATCTAATAATAATTAATCTTATATATATTAAATACAAACGAGTTTCGTACAACAATTTTGTACGCAGTAATCAATTTAGGATATGTGACTAAAATACTTGAGAATGACGCATTAAAAACGTCAAGTCATATTCTTGCACATGGCACAAACGCCATTTCTATTGTTTTATCAAATTGATTAGTCTTACGTAAAATTGGTTTTATTAAATCAGCTTCGAAATATTTTAAAAAGCCTATTCGACTTTGTATTGATAAATTAATTCCTTTTAAATTATCAATTAAAATGGAAAGAAAGCATTACAAATATCTAATTATACATTATAAACATTTTTGTTGTACATTACGAATCCGCAATGTCGTACACTATACTTTATTTGTCCGTGTTAAAAGTATATAAAATGAAAGTATTCACTTTTAATTAATACACCAGAGCAATCGTATCATTTACATTATTGATATGCATTACAATGATTTTCTGATTATTAGCAATAATTTAATAACCCAAAGATTACAAGATTTCTAAAATAATAGGATTTTGTAAAAATTTTATGAAAAAAATTGTTTAAGTTACTTGTAGTTATCGAGATATTTGTTTTAACTTTTAACAAGTTATTATGAAGTTACACTTTTTCGCGAAAGTATAGTTTCATAATAAATACCGCTGCATGGCTCGCACCATTATCATACTGTTTTACAGTTATCACATACGAAGTAAATTTATATACTTCAAAATCGATAAAATAGTATTTTATATCCGACAGGTGTTAAAGCACAAGTAGATCTCGATAAATTAGTAAAGCGCGTAATTATATGGGATATACAGTTGATTTGTCATTCCAAGTTAAAATAGTTTCTTTTTCAGTTGATTAGGCTTCTCTAACGAGAAAGAGAAAATACTAGATAGACTAGATACGTTGAATATTAGTCATTAAAAAATATATAGAAAAAACAATTCTTAGATGTTTATAAGTCCTCTACAGATCTTTGCCCATTACTTGTAATTTACGCGTTTTCCCTGCCTTCTTTCTTTTTGGACGCTTCGTACATATTCATGTATATATGTATACATAAACACCATATTTTCCGAGGAATTATTGTGAAAGAAAATATTACTGTTCGTGTTACAATATATTGTTTGTTCGGTTTGTCTGGCTTCCTCGACCCACATTCTTGTCTTCGATTACCCATGCGGAATGCGATATTCCTTTTACCGACGCCGATTCCGAGAGAAAAAAAGTTGTCACCCTTCCATTAGCTCACTCATCTAGAAAAAAGTACTTTCTCAAATTTACGACGCAATTTAATTTTATTGTATTACAAATACCTTAATTTACCATTCACGTTGAAACTGTAACAAGACGCTAAACATCACATAATTTATAACTTTTTTTATTTAAACTTTTTCGTAAGTGCACTTACATATTATTTAAAAAATTGTTTTCACTATTTGTCAATATTTTTGTGATTAATTCATTTATTATGATATTTTACAATTTTACTTGAAAACGTCAAAGGGTATCATGTTTTAAAGTTCTCAAGTCAGACTGTAACATCAGACTATTCGATGAGTTGGTCCCTGTAATCATGCGGTAAGTGCAATATAAGATTAAAACTGCATGTTATCGAAAATCAAAAATGGTTCACACAATATTAGTCCTAATTAATCATATTAATTAATCACATGTTAAATTTATAAGGAGCTTTAAAACAATAAAATAGAAATATACGTACTTATCAAATGTGAAATATTGTAGTTGATGTTTATGAACAAACCAAAAGAATGTTTATTAATTGGCGACGTTTTGGTGGATTTCCTCCATCAGCATTATATTAAGTTACTTACAAGTCAAAATATTATATTATTAAAAGCTAAACTTGTAACACTGATACGTCGTTTTACAATTAATTATAAACAAGGTAAGAAAGATTGTTAAATTTTTTTTCTATTAGCACAAAGATTAAAGAAACTATACAATTTACCTTTCTTCCGTATTATAGTCCATAATCAATAATAAAATAATTATTTAAAACAAAATAGTGCGATAGATAAAAAATAAGAACACCACCACTATTAATACTCAAAACAAATTTAAAGGTAGTCAAACAGCTGAAATATCAAACTAGACACTCGATATCACAGACAGTTTTTAATTAATACATGACATCAACAAAGCCATAATGCCAGTTTTTCTTTTCACGTAAAATATACATTAAATGAAATATATATTTATACATATATGTGTAAGTATTTAATACATCATTAAAGAACATTACTATTTATAACAATATATTAATAGATAAATAACAAAGGATAATTAATATTATAATAAATTATTTTTACTAATTAAAAGTTCTGAAATTGAAAATAAAAATTTATTAATATTTTAATTTCTTGCTATGTTCAATTTGTTTGCGGATTGATTAAAGCGTCCATCGATCAAAAATTAAAACTATATTGCAAATTCTAATATTACCATCAATAGATATCAGTGTGTTTGAATAAGTTAAACTGAATAAAAATAATCACAATTTTGATTTTGACTAGATTTTTAAGTACGCTGCTATAATGTAGGCTAAGATTTTTTGTGTTCTCTTTATAATATTAATAGAATTATTTTATAGTTTTATAAGAGTTATTTCGGTTATTAATTTTCTATTTCAATTTTTTCCATGTCTAAACTTCAATATTTTTAAAGACTACAGTAGGGCTGTTTTATTCTGAAGTAAAGCAGAGAGACCGATATTATATATTATGCACATATATATATATATATATCACCGAACGATAAATTAATTTATATTTTGAATACTGGCAAATTAAACGCATAAAAGTGTCAAAATACTGCAAAAAAACGTTTTTCCTACTTTATTAAGACAAATATAAATTATACTGCAAAAGTTCAAATGTAAAAAATCTTTATCTTAATAACATAAAACTTTTTTGTATACAACACTTTTTGCTTAGATGAATATTTTTCAAATAAGAAAAAGTTGAAAAAGTCTAAAATGTACAATAGAAGAAGCTTTTTAGACATTAACTAAATAAATATTGATTTTACGTAGAAATTTTAAATGTAAGAAATGTTCATCACAATAAAAGAAACCTTTTTTCTATTAAACATTTCTATTTACATTGTGTCACGGGCGTCTCCGCGCGACTTAGGTGTATGAGAAGGATAGAGAGAGCGATAAGGTGTCTCGACTAATGTAAGCGTTGCATTGCAGCGCGGACGTTAGCTCGATGGTCAGAGTACGAGATTCGTAATCCAAGGTCCGTGTCTTCGAATCCCGTCGTCCGTCTTTTTTCGCTCCTCGCCTTTTTAATCCGTAATAGTTGATATTTTCCATAAAAAAAGAAAAAAATGGTTAAAAAGCGTAAAATGTACAAAAAAGACGGTTTTAGACCTTATCTAAATAAATATCGATTATATGTACACATTTTAAAGGTAAGAAATATTTATCACAATAGAAAACATATGTTTAATTTTTTTTGAAAATGTACGTATGCTTGTATGTATGTACTATGTATATAAACTATTCAATCGAAAAATTCAGACAATTTTTTTACCGATTTGACTAAAAATTATTTTTATACTAACTTCTAAATATTATAGTCGTTTATTTTTTAAAGCACTTAACGATCGTGCCTGGAATGTAAAAGCATATAGCTTTTACATATTTTGGTTTTAACATTACCTCCGATTTTTCTTTTCTCATTACTATAACATTACTTAAACTATTACATGTTTTTGGAATGATTTTTATCGTTTCTGATTTTATAGTGTTCGCGACATTTACATAAAATTTATAGGAATATACAGAATACTTACGAGGGGAGTACTTGACCTCCGGGAAACGGATCTTATCCTAATGTTGGTATCTTTTTTATAATATAAAAATATAAAGAAAACCAACTTATTCCTTGCCAATGACCACTTTTACGAAAGTTATTCGACATTTAATAATAATATTAGTAAAAATTCCAATTTGATCGCTTATAAGTCGGAAACAAATAAAGATAGGCAATCAAACCAAAAACCAGAAGAAAGTTGAGTTCAAGTGGATATGGCTTTAGCAAAAGAAGCTTAATTTGCTTAATTTGGAGCAAAGTTATGAAAAAAATAAAAAATTGAAGAGATTTTAATCAAAATTTAATACAAAAAATTTATTGTTTCTTTTAGCCTAATAATCTTTAATTTCTTATTTTCTTTATAACTTTGCTCTAAATTAAGCAAATTAAGCTTCTTCCCGCGTAGAAAAAAATTCATGTGAAAATCATGGCAAAATTTTTCTTTGCAATATCTTGGCAAAATCGTGGCATCTTTCTTCTGGTTTTTGGTTTGAGTGCCTATCTTTATTTGTTTCCGAGTTACAAGGGATCAAATTTGAAGTAATTTTTACTGCTATTATTATTAGATGTCGTATAACTTTCGTAAAAAAGGCCATTGGCAAGGAATAAGTTGGCTTTCTTCATGTTTTTATATTACAAAAGACATACCAAAGTTAGAATAAGATCCGTTTCCAGAGGTCAAGTACTCCCCTTGTTAGTATAGGTTTATGCGCTTATGTTGATAGTCAGGTTTACTTAAGTAGAGTTTTTATTCAATCTATATTTAATTTCTTCTAATCTTTTTTTCTTTATATCGTGGTTAATAAATTGAATGGAGTAAGCATTATTTATTAGACACTCGTTAATAATTTTGTTTAGTCATATCTGAAAGCGATGGATATTTTTATTTTTGATTCAATGAATTTCAATTATTATAGTGATAAACTTAGATAGATGCACACGTAGATAAAATTATACATTGTAAATCAGGAGTCTTTTACTAAAGCTTAGATTTGCACAAACGTGCTTATTTCTTGTTCGTACATGAATGGAAAATTAAAATGGTCAGTTCCACTACAGTTTATCAAGGGTATATAATTTCCATAAATATATTAAACTAAATTATATTTACGCATTATTCGCTATTGTAAAAGTGCTCATCGCTGAGTAGATTTTAAGGGTTTTTCTCAACCAACAATAAAACAATATACTTACCTTTTGAACCTAAGCAGCCTCGATCGACGCGCCGATTAATTATTATCCACTACCATCGTCACCCTAATTCCCCCGCCACTACTTTAATGTATATCTTACTCTAAATTGTTACCGCCTTAGAAAAATGTTTTAACCAATATAAATCTCTTGTAAATATGTATAATTTTTGTAAACGCCCAACTAACCTTATGTGTTAAGTTAAGAAATCTTGTATAGTCAGTTTTAAGTTCAACTCTCGACGCTACCGAATAAACACTCATATTCAATCTTATACGTGTGTTCTTATTTCTTTTCTTCAAATAAATTCACTTATTAGGAAAGTAACGAGTGAGAGTAAGCATTTATGCACAAACCATGTAAAAATACTTACTTCTACACGACTTAACAAATTTCAATGTTATAATTATAAAATTTGTTATTTGGAAGAAATATCGATTTATCCACCAATGTATATATTATTTTTCGTTTCTGCTGCAATGTATATGACTGGATTCAAAATGGAGAAACCTCCCGGAAAAGATATCTTTTTTATAACAATTTGTAATCAATTGGTTTTTAAAAAAATTTCTAGAAAATTTATTATTTTTTTTTTATTTTCATAAGCGTGAACTGCAACCGTTTATGGTATTTATTAAAAAGGTTTTATGGGTATTATAGGGTTATCTGTAGGAGAATTATTTGTTGATAATATTTCACTTCCCATTGAAAAATAATGTGATTCATTAAAAAAATATGACCTTTAACAATTCTTCTAATGAAGGATTATGATTTTTACTTATGCTTCTATTTCGTTTTTAACATTTATAAGGAGAGGTCACGGCCTTTGGATCACGGATCTTATCCAAACTTTAGAAATTGTTTTGCAATATAGAAATATGAAAAAAGCCAAAATTTTAGAATGTCATAGGCATTTTTGCCGAAGTTATGCGGAATTAAAGGAAAATATTGGAAAATAGATACTTTGCTTTAATCGCTCATAATTTTTAAACGATTAAATAGAGATACTCGAACCAAATTTAAACGAAAGTTTGGATCAAGTGGTTTGGATTTAAAAAATGAAGCGCTAATCCGTCTATTAGATTGAGAGTAATAAAAGAAATAAGAAATTCGTCAAATTTTAGCTTAAAATGGAATTATTAATTTTGTAGCTAAAAATTGCTACATTTCTTATTTTTGCTATAACTCTCAATCTATAAGACGGATTTGGGGTTCTTTTTATTTAAATCGAAACCATTCGATCCAAACTTTCTTATAAATTTTGGTTTGAGTAAATATCTCTATTTAGTAGTTTAGAAGTTATAAGCGATTAAAGAAAAGCATCTATTTTTCAATATTTTCCTTTAATTACGTATTACTTCGGTAAAATGCCTGGATTCAATATATGGATTCAAACCATGGATTCTAAAATTCTGGCTTTTTTCATACTTATATATTATAAAACAAGTCCTAAAATTTACGATATAACACACCAAAATATGTCCATCAAATTTCTCATAGTTATCTATTGTTTTAATTAAATCTGAGCTATATTTTACGTAAGATTTTGGTTGTTTAATACTTCTAGATGTCATTTGTTCGATCGAATTTTTGATAATCTATACGGTGAATTACCAATATATGAAATTAAAGCTTGGAAAGGTATGTCTTCTTTTATGTATTTTCGGCAGTCCATATGTTTTTGGTAATGTTGTATCAGTTTGTATAATTTTATTATGATTTAAATATATTCTATATTTTCATAATTTATTGTATATCTTTTTATAATTTTTTTTTATTATTTTAACGTCGCTTTTTTTATGCTCCCAAACCGGTGCTAATCAGCGACGGAGGTCATACGATGTCTTGGTGAAGAAAGCACTTGTTGAAAATACATTTGCCAGTGGTGCTTGTATCAATCGGCCGGGGCCGGGAATCGAACCTGGGACTTCCTGATTACGAGCCCGACGCCCTACCGACCGAGCCATCGCAGGCCTCTATTTGTAATTTCTTAAGGTAATTTGTATTTTTGTGAATTTGAATATAAGTACAAGTTGATCAGAAATTAATTTAGTAAATTTATAGAAGATTTAATTTCAATATCAACTGTAAGATTCCCTTTGTCAGCAATTATAAACTAGAGGATCCGAAATGTGTAAAAGCTATACGCTTTTACATTCCAGGCACGATCGTTAAATGTTTGAAAAAAATAAACGACTAATATTTAAAAGTTACTATAAAAATTCATTTTAGCCAATCGGTAGAAATTGACTGAATTTTTTTCGATTGACTTGTTTACATACATAGTGCATACATACAAGCATACACACATTTTCAAAAACGTTTAACATTACTTATTTTACTAATTTATATTATTACATTTTTCGCGATGGTGGTATATTTATGTGCGAGGAATATGTGATTCCAAGAAAAGTACACATATAATATATACGTATATTACTTTTGACCTATAATAATGAAAAGGGATCGTTCTTTTCTTGATAGCTTGCTTTTCCTTTTCTATTAGTAATTGTATACAATAAATCCTTGTTTCGTAATAAAATTAAATCTTGATAATAATTATTATATTAATTGATTTACAATTATATTATATTATTTTATTATTTCTATTAATTAATAATAAAATTATTCTTCATTCTATACAATCCTTTAGTTTTCCAGCCGGATTCATGTACTCATAAAAATGTCTTATTTTATCTAGTACCTCATCATGATCCATCTAAATTAAATAAAAGCTAAGTAATTATTATTTTTATTTTGTATACAGATTATATGAATATGCACTAGAATAAGGGAAAGATGTTTATCTCGAGCAATATTTAGATGTGAAAAGTGTATAACACTTTTTTGCAACAAGTCTTATTTGAGTCAATAATTGATCTAGTCATAAACTTGAATGTGCATCCCTAGTAGAAATTTGATCATAAATGTAACGTTTTTTAAGTCAAAAATTGGCCAAGTGTCATAAAATACCCAAAAATGCCCAATTAATGACTTTTATTTAACCTTCAAATGTTAAATTTCTACTAGGGATACTTAATCTGCAAGTTTACTTATTTAAAAATATTTTGTTATACTTCTTTTTATACGTCTAGTAATACAATATATTTATATCGTAATTATAGCAAACCGACTTTTTCAAATTATGAAAATTTGTATTAATTATTCAGCTCTTGTTATGATTACCCTTATATTCATTTATCTTTATTTTGTTCGCCCATTTACACTTTTTATATAAAAATAATACATCTTAATATAAAACGAAAAAACGTACTTTTGTATAGATTTTTAATGATTCTAATCGTTTTTGTATTATCTTAAAAAAATAGTTCTGATCAGAAAGTGTTTAATGGGAAAAATATTTGTAATTTTGAGACGAATATTTTGCCCATTTATACTTTTTATATAAAAATGATACATTTTAATTTATAACGAAAAAACGTGATTTTTTTAAGTTTTTAATGATTTCTTTGTTTTATGTACGTATCTTTATAAATATTGCTCGAATCAGAAAGTGTTACATAGGAAAAAGTTTCATAATTTGAAGACGAACATTTTGGCTAAATTTATTATCTACGTAAGAATAGTATTATTGGATATAGTGTGCATAAAACAATTTTACGAAATTGTAAAACCCTCCATATCTTCGACAATTTATGAGCGATAAAGTTGAAAATAGGACCACAGACTTCTATAATTATAACAAATATACCCTGTAAATTTCAGCTTAATCGATTAAAAATTAGCAGAGTTATCTTGGTCAAAGCCGTCAAAGGATTTCATACATACACACATCCATACATACATTTTATGCAACCTAGAACACATCCAAACCTCTCCCTAATAGTACATTTCGATACTAGTGCGTAAATGTGATTTGATCCTCGTATTGAGGTTTGCACCCGAGCAAAGCGAGGGTGAAAGGCCATACGAGGATCAAATCACATTAACGCACTTGTATCGAACTATATTTTTCGATACAACCTGTGCGGAGCGAGATTTCACCACGCCAGTTTTTCGGAGCGTGCGTAAAATCGCGTCTCCGCGCACGGCGTATCGAAAATTTTATTTTTATGTCAAAATATATACTGTTTTGAAGTTTCACATATATTGCGATGATAAAAATATAAGGCACTTTCCTATAACGATTCTAATAACATTTTTATTTTTACCGAAAAGTCATTTAATTCTTATAATCGTATATTAGAAGTCTCTATTTGGGTACAATGGTTTGTATTATTACATTTATTATTAGTTTTCTTACCTTTGTTTTTTACTTTATAATTATCAATCTTTAAAAGTCTTTTATTAATTTCTACTTTTTTAACAAATTATAAAATATATCCAGATAATTTTTTATACAATAGTCAGTAGTAAAATTAATGTTGTTATTCAAGTAGGAAAGAAGTTTTATGTACACTTATATTTAGATTTTAACGATGTTTACCAAAGAGATATCTTCATTTTTTTATATTATTAATTTCTTAAAAGCATATGGGCTATTTCACGTCAAGTGGTACGATGAGAATTTTAAAACGCTCCAAAATTTGAGAACATGCTAGAAATATCTTCCAGAAGATAGAAAAAAATTTTTTGTCCTGAGCCCGCAAAATGCTGTTTTGCTCCCTGTATTCAGGTCGCAAAATGATGTATTCTCGGCCTCTCGCACACCGAGCGGAAAATAGAAAGAGCGTGGTGCAGTGTAAGAGAGGCCGCGAATACATAATTTTGCGACCTGTATACACGGAGCAAAACAGCATTTTGCGGCCTCAGGAGAAAAAAATAGTATATGCACCTCGGGAGCAAAATGGCACATTCTCGCTCGTGCGTCTGTGGCGGCCTCGCTTCGCTCGTCCGCCAATCTCGCACTCGCCGAGCATGTGCTATTTTGCTCCCTTGGTGCATAATGTACTATTAGGTGTTAAAAATAATTTGCCTAAAAGCCACCATGAAAAATGGAAATTTTTCAATTTTTTAGAAAAATTGTTTTTTTAAAGCCATTTATCTCAAAATCAATTGATTTTTTTTAAAAAACCTTACAAACAACTTTTGTTCAAAATAATCTTTAGAACTTACCTACCTGGGTTACAATTCTTAATTTTAAAATCTCGAACAGATAGAACACCCGGAAAAATTGAATATCAAAAAAAGGTGACCACGCCACAATCGATTTTGATCTAACACCGCTTAAAAGATCACATTTTTCGAGAGCTTTCGAACGGCGGTGGTTAGATTATTGGCCGAGACCGCTGGTGTAAATTATCTTACTAATCTTATCTTATCTTACTTCTTATCTCATCTTACTTCTTATCTTATCTTACTTCTTATCTTATCTTATCTTACTATTATATAAAGAGGAAGCGTTTGTTTGTATGTGCGCAAAAATCTCAAAAAGTACACAATCGATTGTATCGAAATTTTAACTGTAGTTTCTTTATGTACTATGAAGTATCATAAACTATATTTTATATAAAAAATCGTTTAGCTTCATTGTTAAAAAAATAAAAGTTTTTACACTTACAGGATGCACGGTAGTTCAGGCGCTGGCCGATAGGTGGCTGACGGTCTGGCGCTGCACACGACAAATTTATCGCTACTTAGTACATATGTATTAGCCGGGCTTGGTCGTTCGAGTCATCTGAGTTTTACGATAAAAATTTATTTTTCGTAAACGTTAAGCTTTCGTTAGATTCTAAGTATTGAATTAACGAATTCCATTTTTCGTTAAATTATTTGTTTGATTTATCGAAAACATTTCCCTATTAATTGTTGTGTCACTTGGTGCCTTTGAGTCTATGTTAGACAATTGTGTCTACCATTGAGATCACCACACATTGTTTTTAGGGTTTTATTCGTAAATTTTAATATTGTTTCTTATTTGTAATTCTTAATTATTCTTATTATTTACTTACTATTGATTCTCAATTTATTCGTATAGAAGATAAATATATTTTGTGTACAATGCCGAAATCTAATTTATCTCGGAAAACATCCAATGCCAGGCGTATGGCTTATGTTCGAACGAATGAAACCTTCGATGAGCGTGAAGCTCGACTGTCACAATTAAGAGCAATGAAAACTTAAATATCTATCTTTGTGCTATTTGCTAATATTTCGAGTTCTATGCAATTACAGAGCGGGCGAAGCCGCGACGGGGGATACTAGTAACTCATACACCTCATAAAATCACTAATTTTCGTGTATTTTAAGGCATGACTTTTACCAGCGGCCTTGGCCAATAATCTAACCACCGCCATTCAAAAGCTCTCGAAAAATGTGGTCTTTTGAGCAGTGTTAGATCAAAATCAATTGTGGCGTGGTCGCCTTTTTTCGATAATCAATATTTCCAGGTGTCCTATCTCTTCGAGATTTCAAATCTACGAATTGTTACCCAGGTAGATAAGTTCTAAAGATTATTAAGAACAAAAGTTGTTTGTAATGTTTTTTAAAAATATCAAATGATTTTGAGAAAAATGGTTTTAAAAATAGCACTTGTTTTGAAAATTGAAAAATTTCCATTTTTTATGGTGGAATAACTCTCAGGAGAATTATTTTTAACACCTACAAAATTTTTTCTATTTTCTGGAAGATATGTCCAGCCTGTTCTCAAAATTTGGTGCGATTTAAAATTTTCATCATACCACTAGTCGTGAAGTAGCCCATATACATATTGATTATATGTTTTTGATTAAATTTGATATATGTAAAATATATACTATATTAAAGAACAAAATTCTATTATTCAACAATTAAAGGAAATACTTATTTATTAATTAGATATTTATTATTTACAAGATGTACTATATCCGGTTACTACCATTTTCATTTGATAAGTTTTCTTACTGGATATTATAATAAAAAAATAAAAGGCTTACAAATTTATTCAAGTAATAAGTGTAAATATTCGTGAAAGCATATTTTTGATGATATCAATCATTGAATAAAACAATTCATACTGAAAAAAAGCGAGTGAAAATAAATTTTCACTATCACATTATCACAATTTTTGTTAAATTATATAATAGAAGATAAACTATTGTAAATTTCAATTTTTCTCTTTTCTTGTTCATCAAATTTTATTGAAACCATTACGTATTACCTTTCATTTATAAAATTAAGAAAATTCTGTTCCAACGAAGTTGTCTTTACAATTTATTTTCCTCCCATAATAAATTAAGTTGATATATTCACTTAAGCATGTCTCTCATTCCCTACCTGGTAGATCTACCCACTATAACGGGGAAATCTCGCACATGTAGTGCACTCAGTGTGCACTATGCGCTAATTACCTGAATGGCAGCAGAACCCGTCTCGGCGATCCTGCGCTGCGACGGAGCGCAGTCGACGCCGTATTACCCGTACACAACACGAAGTTCGCACCGCTCGGTGAACTACGTCTACCGAGATATACTCGGGGAAATCCTCCTGGGACTTGCGCTCGCTCGAGAGCGCAAGGCACGGCAAGCCAGTAATGCCCGTTGACTGAAGGTCAACGCGCCCGCGGCGGCGGCGGGGTAAGCAGGAACAGTAAGTGGAAATACACGACAAGACAAAGACTTTTCTTTCACTGCTTCTTTAATGAAAGTGTACTATTACAACGAATACAGACTTAAAAACTAATCTACTATTTCGCGTAATCTAAGCCGCGAGCTAAATCGCGAGGAGGCTGTTGAGTATGCGCGGGAACGCGTTGCGAGAGAACGCAAGAGTGTTCCTCGCGCCGATCGCCAAGGGTACGTTACTCACTCGGACACGCTCGCTGGTGCTGAATTCGCTCGTACTTGCAAGTTCATTCGGGACGACGGTGGTCTCGAAGAATAGACCCCAGGATGTCTCTCGCAGGACTCGGAGGCGGGCCACACTCACACACACTCACTCGCTCTGATCTCGTCGCGGGTCTTTTTCCGCTAGTACACGGATTATCGCTGTTGCTCGGTCGCGGCCGGGAACGAATCTGACTCCTCATGCGCGGTCTCGCGATCGCCGCGCGTTGTTGCCGAATCTCCGCAGGGCGGGCGCGTTCATGTACTCGTGTATGCTCAAGTCGCGACAAATTCGGTGGTTGACGGTAATTGCGCAGTAATTATGCGCTAGAAGAATTACCGTTATACCACATACTTTTTTCGTTTAGTATTATTAAAAAATAGACATATTCTTCCATATATTTTTGTCTATTATTTAGAATGAATTATTGATAGTTTAATAGAACAATCATTTGTACAGAAATATATATATATATTTATTATTATTTATACTATAGTTTATTTATAGATGACATTGACGCAAACTGGGAGAAGAAAAATTTAGGAGGAACGGTAATAGGGAAAGAAAAAGTATTTTGCTTAAAATTCGCGGACGATATAGTAATATTGGCGGACTATAGGGAGGGGCTGAAGGATATGTTAAAAGAATTAGAAATATATTGTAAAAGAAATGGTGTGACAGTAAATACGAAGAAAACGAAGGTTATGATTTTTAAGAAAGCAGGAAAAGAGAAAAGAGATGAGAAATGGGAATTCGAAGGGGTGAAACTTGAAATAGTGAAAGAATATAAATATTTAGGATATTGGTTCTCATCAGGAAATTCGTATAATACTCACCTAAGAAAGATAGCGGGAAAACTTCAAAAAATGATAAACATAACATGGGGGATAAACAAAAGAGCCAAAGTAGGAAGTTTAAAAAGGAGATTATATTTGTTAGATGCGATAGTTAGAGCAGGTTGCTTATATGGAGCGGAAATTTGGGGATGGGGTAGGAGGGAGTATATTGAACAGGTGCAAGGTAGGTATGTTAAAATGGCTCTAGGAGTCAATCAAAATACTCCTGATTATATATGGAGAATGGAAGCAGGAAGGACTAGCCTTCTAATAGAAACAAGAAAAAGAGCAAGTAGATACTTGGTAAGCATACTAGGAATGGGAAAAGAAAGACTGCCTAATATTTGTCTGAAAGAAGAGATAAGGGGAATATTAAACGGAAATGCTTCAATATGGGGGAGGGAGCTTCAAGTAGCACTAAGAGAAATAGGGGATGGGGAAACTTTAGAGGAATTAAATAAATGCAACAATATAGAGAAAGTGAGGAGGAATTTAGAAATAGGAATAAAGACTATAGTAGAGCAAGAGATTCAAAGAGATTGGGGAAAGATAGATAGGTCTAAGTACAATGAATTATATAAAAGCATAAAGACTGATTTAGGGCAAGAGAGATACTGGGAAGATAGAAACATAGGCGAAAGAGAGAAAGAACAGTGGGCACGATTAAGATGTGGTAGTATAGGGAAGTCAGTGGGAAAAGATTTCAAAGACTTAGATTGTAGGTTATGTAGAATAGAAAGGGAAGAAATTGATCATATATGGAAATGTAGGATAGCTAGACAAGAAATAAACAAGAAATGGGTAGACGAGGTAGATGGATATAAAATATCAGTTAGTGGGGATGAAGGTAGATTAGCATTAGTAGAATTACTAAAAGGACTACCAAAAACAGGAATCTGTAAATATAGTAGGGATTTTGAAAAACTAGTCAGTATGAAACGAGAAGAACGAAAAGAATGAAAAGTGACCAAAGTAAAGTGTTAGGGAGAAAAGAATGAAAGGAAGAAAGCAATGTAATTAAAATGTAAATCATTCGGAATAAAAATTACTTGTATAGCTAGGGTTTTCTTTTTTTTTGTATTTATCGCGTAAAATGTAATGTATAGCAGTAATGTAAATAGTTGTAAGCTCACAAACGATTATAATTGTAAACGGGAAAGTAAAAAGATGTAAAAATCTGTACTTGGAAATAAATAAATAAATAAATATTATTTATACTAAATTATAATTATTTACTAAAAATTATTAATGAAAGTTATTAATTTAAAATATGCGTTATTCGTTATAACTTATTTTATCCTTATTGAATAAATAAATAAATATTATAGATTTTATAATACATACTGTAACGGTGTGCTTGCCCGGGGAAAATTATCGAGTTGCCCGTCTTACATATATGTAGTTCGTGGCGAACAAACCTGTACAGTCTCGCCGACTAGATATCACGTACTCGATGATTAAACAAAATATGCGACTATATATATATGATATTTACAAAATATTTCCCGCGCAGCAGTTGCGGTTACCTGTCCGCACACTTGCCGTTAAAGTTGTTTGGAAATCGAATTTCGATTTCCAACAACGACAGGTAAAACAATGATAATCTTTCCTGAAATGGACCGCGGAAAGATAATTGAATGTGAGTTCGCGAGAATCCGTATATTTATATACGACTCGAAGGAAAACGGAGGAAAAATATATACGCCGGTTCTAAAACTACAAATCAACGTGATTTGAAATAGATTAACTATTACTAGATTTATTGAGATGAAATAAAAAAATAACAAATAAATGCAATTACACTTATTATAGTTTGAGGTCGTTATACGCACGAAGGTTGAGTCGTAAACGTCGACTCAACACGAGAGGGGAAAGGGGTACACGAACTAACTATCTTAAAAATAATCGAACGACCGCGTTAAACAAAATAATTAATAAACGATAATAATTGTTCGCGCGAAAAGTGGTATCACTTACTTTATTCTCTCTTCGGTTCACGAATACGAAGAAATAGAGTACTTCCTTTCTCTCGATATCTCTTTGCCGTTATAATGAAAATGTCGGTGGGAGAATCCCTCGACCACCGATCACTTTGTTTTGTGCGTGTGTACAAAATCACTACACCAGAATACACCGGAAAATAACTTACGGTATAACGATCAAATAACAACCGGTAAAACCAAACGGAAAACTTGTCGAGAAAAACTATCTTAACCGGGATATATCTCGTCACACGTGTCGTCGTAATCTCTCTTGTACTTCGGTAGTCCTGCGCGCGTGACTCTCTCCCGAATTCTCATTATCATTGCGCGGGTATCAGCCGTTCGAGTCGTTGACTATACCTACATCTATATATAGCGCTCGTGTTTACCTACCTAATTCGTATAATGATGAGTGAATATCACTTACCATTACATCCCCCTGCCAGATTCCGCATACTGGGTATGTGGTATCTGTACCAGAAATACGAAAGAAGGATAGGATATAACGACTTGGGTATGACAAACAATGAACTCACTCATAAGAACTACATTAGAAGTAGAAAAATATATTTCAATGTATTAAGTACAACTATGTACAATATTTACAACGGGGTACCGCCCTAAATCTACCCCTGCCGTTTTTGCTGGTTCTCGCGGTACCTCTCCTTCTTCTGACGCCGGATCTCCTTATGTTTATACCTCCTTGGACAGTCCTCCGGATCGAGGACCCCCCACTCCCTACATATGGAGCATCTCGGCTCAGACCCTCTCTTCGGCCATGGAGTTTTTCCATCCAGATTAGCCTGAGCACGTTCTTCCTCCTCACGAGCTCTGGCTAATCGGCGTTGTGTCTCCTTGGCCTCTTCCTCGAGTCTAAGCCGATCCTCGTGGGCCCTTCGAGCGGCTTCTTCTTGCCTCCGCCGTTCCTCGGCACGAGCGGCTTCTGCCGCTCTCTCCCTCCGGTCCGCCCTCATGGCCGATACCGCTTGGCGTTCCGCCTTACGGTGTCCAATAATGGCCTCCCAAGGATCATTTTTATCGGAGGCTTCGGGGAATTTCGCCTTGAACTGACCAAACAAGGCGAAGGCGTGCTTTTCGGCGATTGACGTGGCCTTGAAGGACTCACGGGCCTTTGTCAACGCCTCCAACACGGTATGCCACGCCTCTTCTCCGTCCTCCGATAATTCCTGGCTCGGTGTCGGACCGGATTGAGACGTCGAAGCCTCGCTCTGATCCGGAGTACTCATTCCCAGACGTCGAAGGGGAACATACTCCTCTGTATCCGCCGGGAGTTGGTTGGGGAGCCGGACCTCCGGCTCCCTGGGCCGTTGTTCAGCCCTGACCCTGGACGGCGGTGGACCCATCCTCCACTATCACCACCGCGTCTCGGTCCTCCTGCCTCCGCTGTCTCTCCTCCATCTCATCTCTCACGGCCTGGTCCACGGCCGTGGTGATCCCATTGAGGAGCTCAAGCGTCTGTGGCTCATTGATGCCACTCTGGATGAGGCGGGACACCAACAGCTCCAGCTGTTGACTGTCGAACTGGATCAGCATCTAAACAAACAGATACCAATTGTCAGGATCATTCCAATCTCAGAGTAAATTCCATTAGCCTAACTTAACGGCATCTTGTATCTTGACGGTGTTTGGGCCGTAGCTATAAACTACCAGGTATGGGCCAACGTATTTCGGGGATAACTTGGCCGAAATACCTTGAGCACTGGATGAAAGGACTCAATTCTTCTTCCACACTAGGTTTCCGACTTCAAAAGATGCAGCTCTTCGCCCGGCATTGTAGTAACCAGCTTGCCTTTCATGAGCTTTACTCGCATTGACCGATGCTTTCTTGTAAAGCTCAGGTAATCTTGACAGCCGATCACTCCACTCAAGCAAACGTTGGTATTCAATACGTTGTTGAACCAGCTCGTCTTGCGCTCTACGAGCTGTACCGGGTGGCTCGGGTTGCCGGCCATAGTTTAACATGGCTGGACTCCATCCTGTCGAGCTTTGTATCGCTGTATTTAGAGCGAATACTAAATCGGGGAGTTTGTCATCCCATGTGTTGTGCTTTTCTGTGATATAGGACGCGATCATTGTCTTCAACGTCCTATTAGCATGTTCAACAGGATTAGCCTGAGCATGGTAAGGAGGAATCGTCGTATGGAAAATCCCTCGTTCCACTAAGTAGTCATCCACGATTTTATTTTTAAACTCAGTTCCGTTGTCTGACAGAAACACCTCTGGGGTACCATAACGTGTGATGACTCGCTCATGCAACTCTTTTACGATGGTCCTAGCATTAGCTTTCCGAATCGGGACCGCCTCAATCCAGCGCGTAAACAAATCCTGAAAGACCAATATATATTCGTACCCATGTGTTGACCGCGGAAGTGGGCCAGTGACGTTACCTGCTACAACTTGCCATGGTTTTTCTATCACTCGTCTTCCCATCAAACCCATGGGAGGACGTTGCTCCACCTTACACTGTTGGCAGACCTGACATTTGCGTACATATTCTCCGACTTCGGCGTAGTACCGCGGCCAATAATACATTTTAGCCACTCTAGCAAATGTCTTTTCCCTACCTAAGTGTCCAGCAGTCGGATTGTCATGACACTCACGGAGTATGGCTTGCCTATGCTCCTCTGGTACAACCAGCTTCCAAGCGTCTTGATCCTCCATCACGTCGTCTAACTCGTTATCGACGCGATACGAATACAAATTGTTACCTATTATCTTCCATTCCGGAATATCTCTAGGTCGCTCTGTTACGTCTTTCAGCCATGAGAGGTACCAAGGATCTTTTGTAGTTTGGCTCCAAGAAACTGAAGCGATGGCCGACTCGTCTTCCTCATACATGCGAGAAAGTGCATCAGGGACATAGTTTAGAGCTCCTTTCCTGTACTCAATTGTAAAATTATGAGACTGGAGTTCTAATGCCCATCTGGCGAGCCGACTCGTTGGATTGTGTATATTGCACAGCCAACAAAGACTACTATGATCAGTTATAACCTTAAACTGGTAACCCTCAATATACTGTCGAAATTTTCTAATTGCCCATACTACGGCCAAGCATTCCCGTTCTGAGACGCTATAATTGCGTTCTGCTGGCGAGAGTCTCTACTGGCAAACTCCAGGACTCTCTCTACCCCATCAACGACCTGCGTTAGTACTGCACCGATACCGGTGTCACTAGCATCTGTTTGAATGGTATAATCGCCATTCTCGTCAGGAGTCTGTAGAACGGGTGCAGTCATCAACAGCGCTTTGAGTCGCTGAAATGCACTTTCTTGTTCTTGGAGCCATTCATACTTTTGGTCTTTCTTTGTAAAACGTGTTAACGGTTCCGCTATCGTAGCATAGTCGGGTATAAATCATCTGTACCAAGATGCCATCCCGAGGAATCATCTCAGCTGCTTGAGATTCCGGGGAGCCGGATATTCTTGAATCGGCTCCGTTTTAGCTGGATCAGGTCTTATCCCATCGCGATTGACCCGCACACCCAAGTATCTCACTTCGGGTTGACAGAAAACACATTTCTCTCGGTTTACCGATAAACCGGCTTCAGTCAAACGAGTCAACACCTCCTTTAGCAACAGTTTGTGCTCTTCGAAGGTCTCCGTCACGACAATGATATCGTCGAGATAAGAGTAAGCATTCGGTTCGAGAGTGGGTCCAATCACCTGGTCTATCATGCGTTGAAACGTCGCACCAGCATTTGCCAATCCAAAGGGCATACAAGTAAATGCTGTAATCGGGCGCGATTCCATTTGCAGAGGTATTTGGTGATAGGCGCAGTTCATATCTATCGTAGATATATATCGGGCTCTCTTAAGTTTGCGTAAAATATCCTGCATAAACGGCAAAGGATACGCATCAGGTTTGGTCAAAGCGTTGACCTTCCTGAAGTCAATGCAAAAACGTCTTGCATTTTCGCCCTTCTTAGCCATCACCACTGGACTGGACCAACCGCTACTAGACGGTTCTATCATACCTGTCTCGAGCATCTCTCGAACTTGTCGATGCATCTCCTCTCGAACCTTGTCCGAGACGGAATATACCTTTGTTTGATCGGCCGCGCCGAACCGCCGTCGATAACATGTTCAACATCGTATGATCGGCCGATCTTTGGCAAAGTACTGGACAGCACTTGATCCAGAAGTTCACGCAGTTGTCGGCGGTTATCTTCTGTCGCGTCGGCCACCCCCGCTGACGACAGCGAAGCGTATCCACTCTCAATACTTGCCACTTCCAACTGTAATAATTGTGATGACCCTTTGAAGTATAAACAGTCGGAGTCTGAATCTAGAACTACTCGCATCTAAATTTGGCATAATTGCGACCCGTATATCTCGCGTGTCTTTACCAATGGTAAAAGGTAGCATGACTGTCCACACAACTGGTGTGTGCTACCATCCTCAAGCTTAGCACTACCCGCTTGCTTATCGAGAATGGATCTGCCAAGAGCGGTTGCCAACTGCAAACCGTTCAAACCCATGACCGTTGTTGATGCACCTGGATCAAACAACGCTCGGATCCGGTATCCAGCGATATCGATTTAACACCACCAGCGCGTCTCATCTTCAGGACTATAAACTCGCTGGTTCGGTTTCGGAGTAATTTTTAAAATCTTACTCGTGACCGGATCCGTCCTAACTTCTCTGGGGTCATCTATCGTTAGGTCTTCTTGACGTATCTCTGCAGCTTCACTGGATAGCTAACCTTGAAATGACCTTGAAAATGACGTTCACGATAATTTGAAGATAAACTTCACATGTTTTTCATCCCCATTTAAATTAAGAAAAAAAGAATTTGGTCATAAAAATATAAAGTATGACCTTGAAAATGACCTTGAAGATAGTAGCGAAGATGACCAACACATTTCCCCTCCGAAGTGGTACAACTTTTACCTGAAGTTTATTTTGCTAAACCGCACCTTTACTGGGTCATTTAAGTGGAAAAAGTAAGAAAAACAGAAAATTGACCTTCATATCACTTTGCAGGGTCAACCGATCGAGATTTGAAAAAATGGATCAGAGGGATCGATAGAGAATTTAAAATCGAAGATTTAAAAAAAAATTTGTTCCATTTGTTTTAAAATTGACCGTTGCAGAGTAATTTGAAAAAAAATATATCATTTTACGCCACTGTGGGCCGGCCGCAAAAGTTGCTCTTCTCGTATCCATATGCGGCCGGGAAACACGTACTTTCGGCGTGGGGATGAAGAAAAATAATTCTCTCACGGGTAAAGTTAATATCTCGCCGGTTGAGATTAGTCTTTCGCCGGTTGAAATGAGTCTCTCGCCGGTTGAAATAAGTCTAAGTGCTCTCGTACTTACAAACCGAAAACTCTCTCTCTCTTTCCCTACTTTTACCTTTACGAAGGTCCGCGAGAATCGCCGAAAATCATCAAACGTCGACCTGTAACAGCTGTAAATTTTAATACACAGGCTAGACAGAGAGGAAGAGATTGATTGATTGATTGATAAGATTTTATTGGGCCTTTGGGGTAGATACCCCGTAGGCACTTTAAGTTTGTACAGCGACGCTTTACACAAGTTAACAAAATAAAATAACAATATTTGAGATATAAAATAAATATAAAATAACATGATATATACAAAATAAAACAATATAAAATAAAATGTACAATATAAAAATAATTTGAATAAATAACAAAAAGCAAAAAACGATGATACATATTTAAGGCACTCGCACTTAACCTATAATACTTTAGAGGTGAGGGACCCGTGGCACCGTTATCCCTTCGTTCCTTATTCTATCGGACCAGGCAGCCTGGTCAAGCCCAAACAGATGATTAAATAGTGAATTTTTGAAATGATCAATGGATGATATATCGAAGATGGTGAATGGAAGACTGTTAATGATTTTAGATGCAGTGATGACAAAGGATCTATTTAGTGCTTCCGTTCGAGGAGGATGATAGCTTAATGATTTCAATGGGTGACGAGAGGATGTGCGGGGATTATGACATGGAGTATTTAATTTTATGAAATGACTCGCAAGATAGTTGGGAGAATTGTGAGTGATGATGTTATATGCAAGAGCGCCGATGAGGTATGTTCGTCTGGACTCAACCGATAGCCACCTGAGACCTAACCTATACGGTGTAACGTGTTCTCGTCTCGCCACATCTCCCCATACAAACCGAACACACGCATTCAACAATCTCTGCAACTTAGGTTTCTGGTCTGATCGACATCGTTGTAGACCGCACAGGCATAATCGAAGTGTGGAAAAACAAGTGCTTCTACCAGACTCTTCCTGCGCTCACGCGACAGTGCCTTCCTATAATATCTCAAAGAGTGTAGAACTCCATGAACACGTCTTGAAATAGATAACACCTGCTTTGTCCACTCCAGGGAGGGGGTGATTATTACCCCAAGTGATTTTACCTCTTTTTCATAGCTCAACCATTCTGTACCCAGTTTGACCCTCGTAGCAGTGTTCAAGTCGATACGCGATAGGAAAGCCTGACTACCCAGAATCATAACTTTCGTTTTCCCGACATTTAGTTTAAGACCATTTGCTCGCGCCCATGTCGCTATTGCATTTGCATCCTGTGTTATACGCTGTACACCCTTTTCAAAATCTGTCGGAAAAAACGAATGGTAGACCTGGGCGTCATCGGCAAATAGCATATAGAGAGAGAGAGAGAGAGAGAGAGAGAGAGAGAGATTGATTGATTGATAACGTTTTTATTGTTGCTAAGGTCGAAACGACCGAATAGCAAAAAGCAATACATGTATAATATTTTCTACAATAGACATACAATGTTTCAATTTCTTCGAGTATTAATTACAGTATTAGTTACAGTATTAATTACAGTAGTTTAGTGTCATCGAGTAAGCGTTTAATTACATAGTAAATAGATCAAAGTTAGTAATTCAAATTCCAACTTAACAATATCGAAATTTACAATTTTATAACATTTTATAAACGCAAATCAATATGACTAACAAACCTTAATCTATTAGAGAATAAATTGTTTACAACTAAGACTTATAAAATAATGTAGCAACATATGTTAACTCAATTCTAGCAAGTATTCACGCAGAGCTTTTTTAAACAGCTTAATATTCTTTTGCATTCTAATGTTAACAGGAATCGTATCCCAAAAATTCATTGTTTGAATTGTAAAAGAATTTATATAAGTTATCGTTGATGCAAAAGGTATATTAAAGCTAGACGATTGTAACCTTCTTCTAGGCCGACGAGAGTCTTCACTAATTTTTGGTATTAAATCGAATAAGTATTTCGGAGATGAGGTTAACAAAATCTTAAATAATATAATACCTAAAAAGTATTTTCGGCGGTCTACCAGTAGTAGCCAATTTAAATTCTTATAATAAGGTTTTAGTGCAGCATCACGCTTTAAATTAAAAATAAATCTAACTGCTGTATTACATAGGCGCTGTAACTTAACCACTAAATATTGCGAGAGATCATAGTAAACTAAACATGCGTAATCGAATTGAGGTATTACTAAAGTGTTTACTAGCAATGTTTTCACCTGCTTAGACAAACAGTTACCCCTAGAACGTAGTCTGTGAAGCACACCATGGACGCGAGAACAAATTTGAGAAATATGCGCATTCCTTGTTAAATCTTTTGAGAAAATCACACCCAGATTTTTGACTGAATCATTGAAGGGAATGACTGTCCCATCGACTATAATAGGAGGTAAAAAATCTACATTTATCCGCATATGATACTGCACTGATGCAAATAATATCGCTTTTGTTTTAGCAACATTAAGGAACAAGCCATTATTATTGACCCAATTTACTACAGAGGTTACGTCCTCGTTTAATTTGGTAATAGTGCTCGATAAGTCAGCAGGCTTGCATTGAATGTAGATTTGTAGGTCGTCTGCAAAGAGGAGACAAGTATTTGAGCAATGCTTAAGCGTTGATAGTACAGAATCGATAAATATCAAGAAAATAATGGGTCCAGGTGTGGATCCCTGAGGAACACCTGAAGAATTATTTGTAAATTCTGTTATACACCCATCAAGTCTACTAACTGCCTGTGAACGACCGGAAAGGTAGGAATGCATCCACTTTATTGCAATTTCCGAAAAATTTAGTTTTCTTAATTTAAAAAGAAGTAACCTATGATCTATAGAGTCAAACGCTCGTTTCAAGTCAAACAATAATAAGACTGTTACCTTTTCATCTTCAACGCCTCTTCGTATATCTTCCGTAAGTTTTAGTAAAGCTGTTTGGATACTAAAATTACTTCTAAAACCAGATTGAAAAGGTGAAAGTAACTCATTAGCTTCAAGATAGTCTGATAGTTGATTCGGGACAGGTCTTGTATCTGACGGTAAAGAAGGTTTTGAGATCTTACTAAGTGGGATAATAAGCGATTGTTTCCAAGCTGTTGGATATGTAGACGATGATAGAGACAAATTAAAAAGTTTTGTAAAAAATGGAGCAAGAATATTTAAACTATCTTTGAAATAAGATAAGGATAAATCATCGCAGCTACGTCCCTTAGCTTTAGATAAACATGACGACATAAACTGGTGTACTTGAATTTGTTCAAGAGAGGTAAACGAGAACGAAGGTCTACTATGATCAATGTCAGTCGATAAAACTTCCTGTAAACTATCAAAAGAACAGTTAGGGTGACAGCAAGTTGCATGGGAATAAAAGACAGACAGTTCATCAGCTGAAAAAATATTGAGAGGTGAAGAGAAACTATTCTTTATCAAACCAAATTTATTTAAAATATCCCATTGTTTTGAGTGATTAGAGGCATCTTGTAAACTTTTTACTAAGTATTCATTCTTTGCTCATTTAATTTCTTTTTTTACATTATTACGCAGTTTCTTATATTCTAAAAAGAGTGCTGCATCTCTTTTACGTTTTGCTTTCGAATACATACGATCCCGTTGTGTGCATTTCTTACTCAATTCTTTCGTTATCCATGGCAAAGACCTTTTCCGTATACAGCGCGTGGAAAAAGGTGCATGACAATCAAGCAGGTTAATAACTGATGATCGAAAATCACAGAAAAATTTATCAACATCAATAAAACCTGTATCTTGCTTAGACAAATCTTGTACAATAGTTAGTAAATCTTTATTAAATATAGACGGATCAAACCTTTTAAAATCTCTTGACGTAATCGTAACCATGTTTTTAATAGGTACTTCCATTTTATAATCAATTATCAAATAATCGTGACAGTTAAAAATGGGGAATTTGATTTAAAGAATGATTATTATACTTATTATACTTATTTTAAATTAATTTATAAATTTATAAATTATAATTTATAACTTATTAGACTTATTTTAAATTAATATATAATTAAATTTAGACTTATGATTTACGAAGCGTACACTTTTTTGCATAAACTAATCAAATTAAAAATATAAAAGTCTCATGTAATTACCAATTTTCTTAATAAGTAAAATCATACACATCAGTCACTATAAAATACTGCTTATGTCACTAACACTTTATCACTGTCAATATCACCATCACGATCGGACACAAGACGGTGCGCGCAGCTTTGAATCAGCAGTAATTAAACCTTCTTATAAACGGTCACTTTCCGTCACACTCGGTAGGCTGCTCGATAAAATGCTCCTTTGTAGAATTTCTCTCTCGATGAATTTTCCTTGCGTGAGGTTATGCAAAACTTCTAAATGGTTTTCCTCGACTCCAATTGTACAAAAATGCAACACTTATTAGCACAAAATAAGCCACTGGAAGGCCCGAATTTTATACCACTATATATTCTCTCAAAAAATATCAGCAAAACAATATAATTCAAAAAATTGTCGAGAGGCGATCAAAGCACATGTTTAACACACCGGAGAGAGAGAGAGAGAGAGAGAGAGAGAGAAAGTAACGAGCAATATAATATAATTGACTATTATATTAATTCGTTACACTACACAAAATTTATTTTCTAATTTTTAGCCCTGACATGTCTTATAGCAATAATGTTATGTGTTTTGGCAGTTCATCGTGATTTACTAAACATGTACGATTTTGAATTGATTATATGTATTCGCACTATATGAAATAATAAATAAGTTTCCGCACTTGATGTAATTGTATGAAAATCAATATTAATATTAACTGTTGTAACGAAATAGAGGCCTCATAAGAAATATTAAAAATTATTTAACATAGCTTTACCTATTGTCTTCAAAAACTTTAAAATATTTATAAGTCCTTGACAATATAAATATTCCTATGAGAACCAAGTAAGAATGCAAACCAACGCAGACTTTTAAAACCCATATATATTAGTTATTTATGTACCTTGGGTGAGCCTCGCGTCATTACTGTTCGAAGCGAAAAATCCTTGGCCGCTCGCTGCGTATGGTGCTTACAAATTTTTTAGCCTTATAATTCGTACGACTCTTTCGTGGCTTATAAAATAATTTATTTTCATTTAAAAGTTATGTAATAAACACTTTTTTAAACAATAAAAATAATTATATTTTATGTCAATACCCGCATAAAAATATAAACTATTGCGACTATATTGCAGAGCAATGGGCAATAGTTATTGTAAACATGTGTTATCGCGACAATTGACAATGTATTGCCAACATACCGCTAAACATCATCTGCCCGTATCTTTGCCAAATGTTGGCAATAGTTACTATTTTATCATTTGTAAACTATTGTCAGTAGGTTGGCCAAAGTTCATAAATTTAAAAATAATAAAAAAAATTAGCCCGCTGTGGGATTTGAACCTTCAATTATTAGATCTGAACGCTGGCTTTTTACCACTGAGCCATTTTATTATTTTGTAACCACATCTTCAGCAGTTCTTTATAGCCTGAAAGCAACTCTTAATAACAAAATAGCAAAATGGCTCAGTGGTAAAGAGCCAGCGTTCCGATCTAATGGGAACCAGTAATGGGACAAAGCCATTTTTAGGATTAAGACTGGGACAGTATTAAAAAATTATTATTCTATACTGTATATTATACGTAATTATAGTAATTATTACAACTTTAATATGTAATTTTTAGTTATGGTAAATAGTTATTTTGTATCAAATAACTTATTTTTTATCAAATTCTAAGTTAAAACTTATGTACAGAGACTGCCATTCAATTTTATTAATGTAGGCATGGTATATAAAAATTATGTAAATCGCTTTCTCGGTTACCAAACATAAATAATTATAGATTTATTGAGGAAATTTTTTTATGCAAATTACAATACTCATAAAAACAGCATTAAGTATAAAAATTACGTATATTGATAAAAAATTATTAAAATATTCACTGTCCCAGTATACCTTTCAATTTCAAATTTAGTACCCAAAACTAGAATGAAATGGCGTCTCTGTCCTGCTTCATCGACCACGTTTTTCATCAAGGAGTATTAGCAACGATGATAATTAAAATACTGTAAACATATTACCAAATTTAAAACAAAACCTTGGTTTTCAAACGTTAAACTTAGCAGAAGGGCTAGTTGCCTGTTCAATCGGATAAGATCAGGGTACAGCAGAGTGAGATTCCATCTGGCAAGTAAGGGCATAAGGGTAGAGGAGATGTGTGAGTGTGGCGAAGATGTTCATTCGGTGGACCATCTGGTGTGGGATTGCCCATTAAATAACAAGGGTAGACATAGTTTAGTCAGTAATTTTAGAGGTGGAAAATTGCTAGCAGGTTCTGACGTATGTGATATTCTGAACGCAGATCCCAAATTGGGATTCGAAATCATTGACTTCCTTGTCTCAAATAAATGCAATAATATTTTATAAGGTTAAAATTTAAATAAAAATTTTAAATTTTAAATCAAAACTACAATTTATGGTAGTGTGTTGCCAGCTTTTTGGAACTGTCCTATTCAATTTTAATTCAAACTATTTTAATTAAAGGAAAGGCAAAAAAAAATAATTAAATAAATATATAAATTTTAAATATTAATATAATATATTTTAATTGCTATAAATAACGGCTTTACGCTTATAACCCTCCCTAAATTTCATACTCCTTTATCATCCATTCTTATCCCTACTAAAAATTATCACGTGATCATCACGTGAATAACTACGTGATTATCACGTGGATATCTACGTGATAATCACGTGAGATTTTCGACCATTTTTTCACGTGATTATCACGTAGATATCCACGTGATAATCACGTGATATATGAAAATTTTTATTTTTTTAAAAATGTAATCTTAGACACGGAGTTGATGGGATTCAATTTCACAGAAACTAAACTGGCCATTTGGTTTTGACAAAAAAAAATCCTTTATATGCCACATTATTAATATACGAGGCAAAGTAAAGGCATAGTATATGATCAAAGTCGCTTTTACCTTCCTACTTTGCCTCCATATAAGCCCTACGCGCACGCTAATCTATAGCGAGTAACTGGCAGCCACCTATCGGTCGTAACTGGTACTACCGTGAGAAAGTGCAGTAGTCATATTTCAAAACTGTTTCGACCGATAGGTGGCTGCCAGTTACCCGCTATAGATTAGCGTGCGCGTAGGGCTTATATGGAGGCAAAGTAGGAAGGTAAAAGCGACTTTGATCATATACTATGCCTTTACTTTGCCTCGTATATTAATAATGTGGCATATAAAGGATTTTTTTGTCAAAACTGCATTGCCAGTTCGGTTTCTGTGAAATTGCATCCCATCAACTCCGTGTCTAAGATTATATTTTTAGAAAAATAAAAATTTTCATATATCACGTGATCATCACGTGGATATCTACGTGATAATCACGTGAAAAAATGGTAGAAAATCTCACGTGATTATCACGTAGTAATTCACGTGATGATCACGTGATAATTTTTAGTAGGGATATCTCCGCTTTGGTTTGCTTTATAAGTTAACTTTATATGTCAAGCTTGATACACAGACACATATAATCATTGACAAGAAGGTATTCCATGGGCAGAAAAATACTCCAACTGCAACGGTTTGTGGTGTTTCATCTACGGGTATCAAAAATCACCATGGATCTCGCTTTTGTGCTAGCGAAAGTATGTATCTTGCCAAGGACGCAGCAATTCTCTGCAAAATTGGTATTGTCGAAGAAGAGAAATTTGAAGGGAAATAAGTACATTAGTTATTAGGTTATAACTGGGCACCCAAGGAAACGGTAATTGGTACATAGAGTCCACTTTAGAGGTCTCTGTAACCAGAAGGCGAAAAAAACGAAGATAGACCTGTATAGAATGCCAGGTCCCCAAGGAAAAGTGTCGTCGTACTATGCAGTACCTAGGGTCCCCAACAGCTAGGCGACGCTAGCGTCGATTTGTGGCACGATCCCAGGCAACGCAAACCCATCTATAAAAGCGATCCAACTATGTTTTATTTGCTCCACCTATTTGCGCTATGATTGACTACTCGTAGTTTAGCCCAAAATATAACCCGTATATCCCCTTCTAGCCCCTAACGGGGGACACAACTTAAATATAATTTTTTAATTTACGTAAATGATTTGTTACGGTAGTCGTGAGCGCTAACGCTCGCATATCCCGCGTGTACATGCAAATGGAAAGCTCGAAGTTCAAACCCGCTGCGGATTAAATTACTTTTTTTTTTTTTACTAATTAATTGAAATTTATGTATTACGTACTAAGCACACGTTTTTTTAATAAAAAATATATAGTTTAATAAGCTTTAGTTTTTATTAACATTCTCAACTCTTCTTCCTTTTTTTAAACTATTCCTTCCTAATTTAATAAAATACTGTTAAAATGATATAAAAGCAATGAACAATCAAATTAAAAAAAATATATTTTTTAAATTATTACCAATTTTTAACTAAAATATATTTTAAATTATTATTTTATTTTAAGGAAATTTGCTATAATTAAGAAAGTGTTTTGCTGATAAAATTATGTATTTATGTTATCTTATGAAAGAAATTATTTTAAATAAAATTAAATTAAAACATTATTGATATTATAATTATTATTATGATAATTGATGCTATTGAAATTTGCAAAATCCGTAGTGAAATTATGGATAATTAAATTATAGATAAAACCAGTTATTGGAATTATTTAAGCTGTATATGAATATAGAAAAATGTCAAGTACCACTGTTTCAACTACATGTGCTTTGTTTACAGACACACCGTTCACCTCCGTCGCTGATTAGACCTGGCAGCATAAATATAGCGACGTTAAATAACATAAAAAAAAAAAAAAAAAAAAAAAAAAATGTCAAGTATATATAGCAATGAAAAAGTAGGTTTCCATCGATGCATACCTGAATGCACATAATATTAATAATAGTTATTATATTATTAAAAAACATGTGCTTAATACATATTAAATTTCAGTTAATTAGTAAAAAAAAAAAAAAAATATATTTAATCCGCAGTGGTAGACACTCCCAATCTGGATGAAGAAGTTTTCTTTAAATGTCATCCAAAAAGTAAAGTAACAACTGTGACGTGCTTAATTTGTGAGAATATATATCATAAGAGTGACTTTAATAAATCAAAAAATGGAATTGCAATTAGTAATGCTTTTATTATTTACCCGGAACACTCAAGTCTAAATCTAACCTCAAAAATTACAAAAGACACGTGTCTGAATGAAACAGCAAAGTGCATTATTGCACAAATAAAATTACAACAAAGGCTACAAATAAGAGAAGAATATTTAAATGACATTATTAATGAAACAAATAATGTAGATTTAAATCTAACTAGTGATCAATCAGAACTTGAAACTTTAAGAATCGAAAATAAATTGTTAAAACAACTGGTATCAGAAATGAGTGATAAAAATTTACTATTAAAAAGTGCTTTGGAACAAGACAAGGAAATAGACAATGTTGTAAAGAACCCTTTATATTCACAAGTTATTAATTACGAAAATATTAAACCAAAAAAAAGTACCGAAATTAATAATCAAGAAAATAAATAATAAATAGGACAAATACGATATCAAGAAATGTGTCGCGCATTACTTGATAAAAAAGAAATCTGTGCAAACTAAGCAAATTTATAATAAAAATAATTCTGAAGTGATAGTGTAATGTATGAACGAAAAAAGTGCTACTGAGACGGAAAAAATTTTGAAAGAAAAATTATGAAATATATGTGAAGTCAAAAAAGAAGAAGTATTTAAACCTAAGCTTAAAATAGTAGGGATTGATAATTTTGAAAATCTAAATACTAAAGCAATAGAAAATGATTTAAATGAAAGAAATTTTAAAGAATTTAATACTGGATGCAATGTTGTGCACAGATATGAAAACACGAGAACGAGGCTAGAAAGTGTTATAATAGAAGTAACGAGTGAAATTTACAAATACATAAGAGAAAATAAAAATAGAGTTTTTATTGGTTATCAAAACTGTAGAGTATATGACATTATCGATATAAGACCGTGTTACAATTGTGGAAGATTTGGACATAGTGGTAATAAGTGTACAAATAGTAAAGTTTGTTTGAAGTGCGCTGGTCCTCATAATACCGAAAATTGCATGAATATAGATAAACTAGCTTGTGTAAATTGTGTATATCACAATTATAAATTTAACAAAAATTATGACTTTAAACATGTGGTTAATGATAGTGAGTGCTGCCAAGTGTTAAAAATGAAAATTAAAAAATTTATAGATAACATTGATTATCCGATGAGTCCAAGTATACCAAGATACATCGGTAAATTAGATTTTAAACATATAACTAATAGGAAGGTAAATAGGATAAAGGCTAAATCTACTATGTCGGTATCATCAATTGCATCAAACAGCTCAAGTATCCAGCAAGATCATCAAAATGGAAAGCAACATTGAAGTGATTTCTGAGATATTAAATGATACTTTAAGAAAAGAATTGGTTGTAAAAAATTTTGATACTTTAAATACTTATATAAATTCTAATAAGGACAATATCTTATATATTAATATAAGAAGTTTAAATGCGAATTTTAACAAATTAGAAATTTTAATTAATGGTCTGAGCATTAAGCCTTTTATGATTGTTTGTGCTGAAACTTGGAATTTGGAATATTATCAATACTTTAATCTAAAAGGTTACAAAATGCATTACAATAATAGTAAATTAAATAAATCGGACGGTGTCGTTATTTATATTGATGAAAATATAAATGAATTTACTGAAATAATAGAAATTGGTAAACTTAAAATTCTCAATACACGTATAAATAACGAAATAGTAAATATAGAAATTTCTTCAATATATAGATCTCACGATATAAGTAAGACGGATTTTCTTATGAATATAAAAGAATTGTTAAAAATAAAAAAAAATATCACTAATCATATAATAGTAGGAGATTTTAATATTGATACTTTGGGTTTAGACAATGTTAGCCAAGAATTTCTAAATAATATTCTAGTAAACGGTTACTATCCAGGTTTTCAATCTATTACAAGATCATCTAGCTTATCTGATAATGGATCTTGTATTGATAATTTTTTTATTAAAATGAAATCACTTAACACTAAATCTTGCAAATTAACATACACAATTACAGATCATTTTCCTTTATTTTTATCAATTAAAAAGATTAAAGTATCTAGAACTGATAGAAAAAACGTACTACTAAAGTATAACAAACTCCATTCTTTTGCTAAAGGTTATAATTGGAATAATATACTAACAATGTCTGATCCTAATCTAGCAATTGATGTATTAATATCGACTATTAAAACTTGTATTGAGAAGGCTACAGTTACTAATATTAGTAACAAAAGAGATAAAAATAAACCAAGAAAAGGTTGGATAACTAAAGCTATAACAGTTTCATGTAATAAAAAGGAATTTTTATATAATATTTGGAGATTAGATACAAACAATTTATTAAACAAAGAAATATATAAAACATATGAAAAAATACTAAATAAAGTTATCAAAAATGCAAAGATATTGTATGATAAAGAACTAGTTGAAAACTCAACTAGAAATCCTAGAAAATTATGGAATATAATTAACCAAAAATTAGGTAAAAATAAGAAAAAAAGTAAAGCTATATCTTACATATACGACAAACAAATGAAAGTTATAAATAATACTACAGAAATTGCAAATACAATGAATACATTTTTCACTGACATAGGTACTGAATTAAGGAAAAAAATTATCACACCAACGAATTACAGCAGGAAAATAACGAAAATTAATCAGAAATCAATATTTTTAAACCCGATTGTTGCATATGAAATCATTGAAGTTGTAAACGATTTTGATATAAAGAATGGAGGAGTAGATAAAATAAACACTAGAGTATTAAAGACATTATTAAGCTACATTGTAGGACCTTTGGTCCATATTTTTAACTTATGCATAGAAAAAGCTATTTGGCCAGATGCTTTAAAAATCGCTGAAATTGTACCTATTTATAAAGCTGGTGATAAAAACTATGCAGAAAACTATAGACATATCTCTTTAATATCTAATCTAGCAAAAATCTTGGAAAAACTAATTTATAAAAGATTTATTAATTTTTTAAATAAATGTGATATTTTGTCAAAAAATCAGTTTGGTTTTGTTAAAAATAAGGGAACTAAAGATGCTCTGCAATACATCTCTAGTAAACTGTACAATTGTTTAGATATGAGCAAACCAATCGCAATAGCTTTTCTTGATCTAGCAAAAGCTTTTGATACAGTATATCATATTATATTACTGAATAAGTTATATAACTATGGAATAAGAGGTGGTGCTTATGATATCATGAAATGTTATTTATCGAATAGACAACAAAGAGTTAAATTAGATAACGTTTTTAGTTCTAATATGACAGTAAAACCTGGTGTTCCTCAAGGTACAATATTGGGACCACTGTTATTTATTTTATATGTAAATGATATGTTAGCAGATAATATTATCTCATATGCAGATGACACTGCGATAATTGTCACTGGTAAAAATTGGAAAGAAGTTGAATGTTTAATGAAGAGCGAATTAGGATCAATCTCCAATTGGTTGGCTACTAATAAATTGTCTTTAAATGTTAAAAAAACAACTTATATTACATTTGGAAATTATTGCGATAGTGTACCTGAGGTTAATAATTTTAATATTCATATAAATAATGTTAACATAAATAGAGTTGAGCATACCAAATACCTAGGTGTAATTTTTGACTTTAGAATGAGTTGGGGTAAACACATTGAATATATTGTTAATAAAACAAAATATCTTATCTTTGTGTTTCATAAACTGGCCAAGATTATGAACCTGGATACGCTTAGAATGATATATTATGCTTTATTTAATAGTATAATTAGTTTTGGTATAATAGCTTGGGGTGGTGCATATAATAATTATATGAAAATATTACATAGATTGCAGAAAAAATTATTAAAAATTATAAACAAGAATAATTTTATTATTGAAAATAATCCACTAAGTATTGAACAGATTTTTACACAAGATTCATTAATGTTCCATTACGAATCTCTAAAAAGCAAATTTATGTCTTCTAACAGCATAACGAGGAAAAAAAATTTAATTTTACCTCGTACAAGAAGAACAATTAGTTGTAAAAATAGTTATATCAAAGCAATAAATATATTTAATATGTTACCTAACGATATGAAAATCTTAAGCACCAAAAATAAGAAATCAAAAATTAAAAAATGGATTAAAAATAATATATATTAAAAAAAAGTTTTTATTTTCTGTTGTATTCGTCACAAATTACTTTTAGCTACAGTTGTATACTATTTGGTTACTTTGAATAATTGTTAAAGATTTATTATTTAAGTATATTAGATTAGTTTAATATTTAAGTTAGTTTTAAGTTTTCTTTTTGTAACCAGTCCCACCAACAGATAACTCCGTTTATCTCTGTGGGAGGTTTGCATGATGTATGTGTTTCTATTATGTAAATTCTTTTCTGGTTAAATAAATAAATAAAATAAATAAACGGGATTGTACCCCGAGCTTTGAATTCGTTATTGCATGTACACGCGGGATAGGCGAGCGTTAGCGCTCACGACTACCGTAACAAATCATTTGCGTAAATTAATAAATTATATTTAAGTTGTGTCCCCCGCTAGGGGCTAGGAGGGGATATTCGGGTTATATTTTGGGCTAAACTGCGAGTAGTCAATCATAGCGTAAGTAGGTGGAGCAAATAAGACATAGTTGGATCGCTCTTATAGATGGGTTTGCGGTGCCTGGGATCGTGCTACAAATCCTAGGTGTTGTGACCGTGCCACACGCCTAGCTGTTGGGGACCCTAAGTACCCGCGTAAAAAATATTACATGTAATACACATATAAAGAACGTGCGTGCGACATGTTGTTTAAAACATGTATCATGCATGGATTTGTGACCGAATCATGTAAAACATTTATAAATCGTTTATAATTATGATTTACCTGAAATCGAAGACCAGAACACTACGCGGCACGCTCCCGCGTTCGCTCATTCGCGGGAGCGTTCCGCGCAGTGTTGATTATATTTTCTACGGTCAAAAGCAAATATTTTGAGTCACTAAAATGGGTGAAAGGAGATATATTCTTGTCTAAACTATTCAAGTTCTACTTCCTAGCTGTTTAAACAATTTTTATAACGTTTGCAATTGCCAATTCAGTCGAAATTCCCAACCAGGACACTACGAGGCACGCTCCCGCGTTTGCTCATTCGCGGGAGCGTGCCGCGCCGAGTCGATTATATTTTCTACGGTAAAAAATAAATATTTTGAGTTAATAAATGGGAAAAAGGAGATATATTCTTGTCTTAACTATTCAAGTTTTACTTTCTAGCATTTTTAACAATTTTTAGACCGTTTGCAATTACCGATTCAGTCGAAATTCCCAACCAGGACACTACTCGGCACGCTCCCGCGTTTGCTCATTCGCGGGAGCGTGCCGCGCAGTGTCGAGTATATTTTCTACGGTAAAAAATAAATATTTTGAATCACTAAAATGGGTGACAGGATATGTATTCTTGTCTAAACTATTCAAGTTTTACTTCCTAGCTGTTTAAACAATTTTTAGAACGTTTGCAATTGCCGATTCAGTCGAAATTCCCAACCAGGACACTACTAGCCACGCTCCCGCGTTTGCTCATTCGCGGGAGCGTGCCGCGCAGTGTCGAGTATATTTTCTACGGTAAAAAATAAATATGTTGAGCCACTAAAATGAGCGAGAGGAGATATATTCTTGTCTTACCTATTTAAGTTTTACTTTCTAGCATTTTTAACAATTTTTAACCGTTTGCAATTGCCGATTCAGTCGAAATTCCCAACCAGGGCACTACGAGGCACGCTCCCGCGTTCGCTCATTCGCGGGATCGTGCCGCGCAGTGTCGATTATATATTCTACGGTAAAAAATAAAAATGTTGAGCCACTAAAATGAGCGAGAGGAGATATATTCTTGTCTTACCTATTCAAAATTTACTTCCTAGATGTTTAAACAATTTTTAGAACGTTTACAATTGTCGATTCAGTCGAAATTCCCAACCAGGACACTACGAGGCACGCTCCCGCGTTTCCTCATTCGCGGGAGCGTGCCGCGCGGTGTCGATTATATTTTCTACTGTAAAAAATAAATATTTTGAGTTACTAAAATGGGCAATAGGGGATATATTCTTGTCTTAGCTTTCAAAATTTACTTCCTAGCTGTTTAAACATTTTTAGAACGTTTGCAATTGCCGATTCAGTCGAAATTCCCAACCAGGACATTACGAGGCACGCTCCCGCGTTTGCTCATTCGCGGTAGCGTGCCGCGCGGTGTTGATTATATTTTCTACGGTAAAAAATAAATATGTTGAGCCACTAAAATGAGCGAGAGGAGATATATTCTCGTCTTAACTATTTAAGTTTTACTTTCTAGCATTTTTAACAATTTTTAACCGTTTGCAATTGCCGATTCAGTCGAAATTCCCAACCAGAGCACTACGAGGCACGCCCTGCGTTCGCTCATTCGCGGGATCGTGACGCGCAGTGTCGATTATATTTTCTACGGTAAAAAATAAATATGTTGAGCCACTAAAGTGAGCGAGAGGAGATATATTCTTGTCTTAACTATTTAAGTTTTACTTTCTAGCATTTTTAACAATTTTTAAACCGTTTACCAGTGCCGATTTAGTCGAAATTCCCAACCAGGACACTACGAGGCACGCTCCCGCGTTTCCTCATTCGCGGTAGCGTGTCGCGCGGTGTTGATTATATTTTCTACGGTAAAAAATAAATATGTTGAGCCACTAAAATGTGCGAGAGAAGATATATTCTTGTCTTACCTATTCAAAATTTACTTTCTAGCATTTTAAACAATTTTTAGAACGTTTGCAATTGCCGATTCAGTCGAAATTCCCAACCAGGACACTACGAGGCACGCTCCCGCGTTCGCTCATTCGAACCGTGCTGCGTGCTTCGTGCCGCGCGGTGTTGATTATATTTTCTACGATAAAAAATAACTATGTTGAGCCACTAAAATGAGCGAGAGGAGATATATTCTGGTCTTAACTATTCAAAATTAACTTTCTAGCATTTTAAACAATTTTTAGATCGTTTGCAATAGCCGATTTAGTCGAAATTCCCAAGTAGAACACTACGAGGCACGCTCCCGTGTTCGCTCATTCGCGGGAGCGTGCCGCGCAGTGTCGAGTATATTTTCTACGGTAAAAAATAAATATTTTGAATCACTAAAATGGGTGACAGGATATGTATTCTTGTCTAAACTATTCAAGTTTTACTTCCTAGCTGTTTAAACAATTTTTAGAACGTTTGCAATTGCCGATTCAGTCGAAATTCCCAACCAGGACACTACGAGGCACGCTCCCGCGTTTGCTCATTCGCGGGAGCGTGCCGCGCGGTGTTGATTATATTTTCTACGGTAAATAATAAATATGTTGAGCCACTAAAATGTGCGAGAGGAGATATATTCTTGTCTTAGCTTTCAAAATTTACTTCCTAGCTGTTTAAACATTTTTAGAACGTTTGCAATTGCCGATTCAGTCGAAATTCCCAACCAGGACATTACGAGGCACGCTCCCGCGTTTGCTCATTCGCGGAATCGTGCCGCGCAGTGTCGATTATATTTTCTACGGTAAAAAATAAATATGTTGAGCCACTAAAATGTGCGAGAGAAGATATATTCTTGTCTTACCTATTAAAATTTACTTCCCAGATGTTTAAACAATTTTTAGAACGTTTACAGTTACGTTTAAAGTGAGCGAGAGGAGATATATTCTTGTCTTAACTATTTAAGTTTTACTTTCTAGCTTTTTTAACAATTTTTAAACCGTTTACAAATGCCGATTTAGTCGAAATTCCCAACCAGGACACTACGAGGCACGCTCCCGCGTTTGCTCATTCGCGGGAGCGTGCCGCGCGGTGTTGATTATATTTTCTACGGTAAATAATAAATATGTTGAGCCACTAAAATGTGCGAGAGGAGATATATTCTTGTCTTAACTATTTAAGTTTTACTTTCTAGCATTTTTAAACAATTTTTAACCGTTTGCAATTGCCGATTCAGTCGAAATTCCCAACCAGGACATTACGAGGCACGCTCCCGCGTTTGCTCATTCGCGGAATCGTGCCGCGCAGTGTCGATTATATTTTCTACGGTAAAAAATAAATATGTTGAGCCACTAAAATGTGCGAGAGAAGATATATTCTTGTCTTACCTATTAAAATTTACTTCCCAGATGTTTAAACAATTTTTAGAACGTTTACAGTTACGTTTAAAGTGAGCGAGAGGAGATATATTCTTGTCTTAACTATTTACGTTTTACTTTCTAGCTTTTTTAACAATTTTTAAACCGTTTACAAATGCCGATTTAGTCGAAATTCCCAACCAGGACACTACGAGGCACGCTCCCGCGTTTGCTCATTCGCGGGAGCGTGCCGCGCGGTGTTGATTATATTTTCTACGGTAAAAAATAAATATGTTGAGCCACTAAAATGAGCGAGAGGAGATATATTCTTGTCTTAACTATTTAAGTTTTACTTTCTAGCATTTTTAACAATTTTTAACCGTTTGCAATTGCCGATTCAGTCGAAATTCCCAACCAGAGCACTACGAGGCACGCCCTGCGTTCGCTCATTCGCGGGATCGTGCCGCGCAGTGTCGATTATATTTTCTACGGTAAAAAATAAATATGTTGAGCCACTAAAGTGAGCGAGAGGAGATATATTCTTGTCTTACCTATTTAAGTTTTACTTTCTAGCATTTTTAACAATTTTTAAACGTTTACCAGTGCCGATTTCAGTCGAAATTCCCAACCAGGACACTACGAGGCACGCTCCCGCGTTTCCTCATTCGCGGTAGCGTGTCCGCGCGGTGTTGATTATATTTTCTACGGTAAAAATAAATATGTTGAGCCACTAAAATGTGCGAGAGAAGATATATTCTTGTCTTACCTATTCAAAATTTACTTTCTAGCATTTTAAACAATTTTTAGAACGTTTGCAATTGCCGATTCAGTCGAAATTCCCAACCAGGACACTACGAGGCACGCTCCCGCGTTCGCTCATTCGAACCGTGCTGCGTGCTTCGTGCCGCGCGGTGTTGATTATATTTTCTACGATAAAAAATAACTATGTTGAGCCACTAAAATGAGCGAGAGGAGATATATTCTGGTCTTAACTATTCAAAATTAACTTTCTAGCATTTTAAACAATTTTTAGATCGTTTGCAATAGCCGATTTAGTCGAAATTCCCAAGTAGAACACTACGAGGCACGCTCCCGTGTTCGCTCATTCGCGGGAGCGTGCCGCGCAGTGTCGAGTATATTTTCTACGGTAAAAAATAAATATTTTGAATCACTAAAATGGGTGACAGGATATGTATTCTTGTCTAAACTATTCAAGTTTTACTTCCTAGCTGTTTAAACAATTTTTAGAACGTTTGCAATTGCCGATTCAGTCGAAATTCCCAACCAGGACACTACGAGGCACGCTCCCGCGTTTGCTCATTCGCGGGAGCGTGCCGCGCGGTGTTGATTATATTTTCTACGGTAAATAATAAATATGTTGAGCCACTAAAATGTGCGAGAGGAGATATATTCTTGTCTTAGCTTTCAAAATTTACTTCCTAGCTGTTTAAACATTTTTAGAACGTTTGCAATTGCCGATTCAGTCGAAATTCCCAACCAGGACATTACGAGGCACGCTCCCGCGTTTGCTCATTCGCGGAATCGTGCCGCGCAGTGTCGATTATATTTTCTACGGTAAAAAATAAATATGTTGAGCCACTAAAATGTGCGAGAGAAGATATATTCTTGTCTTACCTATTAAAATTTACTTCCCAGATGTTTAAACAATTTTTAGAACGTTTACAGTTACGTTTAAAGTGAGCGAGAGGAGATATATTCTTGTCTTAACTATTTAAGTTTTACTTTCTAGCTTTTTTAACAATTTTTAAACCGTTTACAAATGCCGATTTAGTCGAAATTCCCAACCAGGACACTACGAGGCACGCTCCCGCGTTTGCTCATTCGCGGGAGCGTGCCGCGCGGTGTTGATTATATTTTCTACGGTAAATAATAAATATGTTGAGCCACTAAAATGTGCGAGAGGAGATATATTCTTGTCTTAACTATTTAAGTTTTACTTTCTAGCATTTTTAACAATTTTTAACCGTTTGCAATTGCCGATTCAGTCGAAATTCCCAACCAGGACATTACGAGGCACGCTCCCGCGTTTGCTCATTCGCGGAATCGTGCCGCGCAGTGTCGATTATATTTTCTACGGTAAAAAATAAATATGTTGAGCCACTAAAATGTGCGAGAGAAGATATATTCTTGTCTTACCTATTAAAATTTACTTCCCAGATGTTTAAACAATTTTTAGAACGTTTACAGTTACGTTTAAAGTGAGCGAGAGGAGATATATTCTTGTCTTAACTATTTACGTTTTACTTTCTAGCTTTTTTAACAATTTTTAAACCGTTTACAAATGCCGATTTAGTCGAAATTCCCAACCAGGACACTACGAGGCACGCTCCCGCGTTTGCTCATTCGCGGGAGCGTGCCGCGCGGTGTTGATTATATTTTCTACGGTAAAAATAAATATGTTGAGCCACTAAAATGAGCGAGAGGAGATATATTCTTGTCTTAACTATTTAAGTTTTACTTTCTAGCATTTTTAACAATTTTTAACCGTTTGCAATTGCCGATTCAGTCGAAATTCCCAACCAGGGCACTACGAGGCACGCTCCTGCGTTCGCTCATTCGCGGGATCGTGCCGCGCAGTGTCGATTATATTTTCTACGGTAAAAAATAAATATGTTGAGCCACTAAAATGTGCGAGAGAAGATATATTCTTGTCTTACCTATTAAAATTTACTTCCTAGATGTTTAAACAATTTTTAGAACGTTTACAATTGTCGATTCAGTCGAAATTCCTAACCAGGACACTACGAGGCACGCTCCCGCGTTTGCTCATTCGCGGGAGCGTGCCGCGCGGTGTTGATTATATTTTCTACGGTAAATAATAAATATGTTGAGCCACTAAAATGTGCGAGAGGAGATATATTCTTGTCTTACCTATTCAAAATTTACTTCCTAGATGTTTAAACAATTTTTAGAACGTTTACAATTGTCGATTCAGTCGAATTCCCAACCAGGACACTACGAGGCACGCTCCCGCGTTTGCTCATTCGCGGGAGCGTGCCGCGCGGTGTTGATTATATTTTCTACGGTAAAAAATAAATATGTTGAGCCACTAAAATGTGCGAGAGAAGATATATTCTTGTCTTACCTATTCAAAATTTTCTTTCTAGCATTTTAAACAATTTTTAGAACGTTTGCAATTGCCGATTTAGTCGAAATTCCCAACTAGAACACTACGAGGCACGCTCCCGTGTTCGCTCATTCGCGGGAGCGTGCCGCGCAGTGTCGATTATATTTTTTACGGTAAAAAATAAATATGTTGAGCCACTAAAATGAGCGAGAGGAGATATATTCTGGTCTTAACTATTCAAAATTAACTTTCTAGCATTTTAAACAATTTTTAGATCGTTTGCAATTGCCGATTTAGTCGAAATTCCCAACTTGAACACTACGAGGCACGCTCCCGTGTTCGCTCATTAGCGGAAGCGTGCCGCGCGGTGTCGATTATATTTTCTACGGTAAAAAGGAAATATTTTAAATAAATATTACGGGCCAATAAGCACATGCGTTTGATGGTACTGATTATAATTCTGATTATAATTTATAATTGTTTACACGTGTATATTAGGTAGTTATATTCACGACTTTACTAATATTTGTATAATAATTTAACAAATTCCCATATTTATAATAAAGATAAAATGAACATGTAAGTGTGATATATTTTAAAAATAAAACTCGTTAGATAGCTAGTAGTTATTTGAGGTAATGTTTACAAGTCTCTTTTTACTGAGACATTGGTAAACCTGTAACGGGACACGATCCACGTGAACTTCGTCAGTGGTGACGAAAACGGTGCGCATGCGCAAGCGCATATATACTCTTGTTGAGTAAGAAAGGGAGAGATAGCGTGAGAGCGCGAGAGAGAGAGAGAGAGAGAGAGAGAGGGAGAGTCACAATGACGTGCCAAGGCACACGTAGCAGTACATGATGGTATCAAGCATTAATCTTGATACATATATGTACAATAACGGATGCACTGGCAAAACAAATTAGTCTTTCTACAATACATATACACGATATTTATTATAATTCTGTTTATTGACATACGCCCGGTATATTAGTTATGGTATTTAGCGCCATCTTGCAAGAACTATTTGCGCCATTGCTTCCACTTTAAGTATAATACCACAGACTAAGCGCGTCGCGCACTCTATCGACGAAATTGGTACTAAGCATACTTTATCAGTAATATAAACTATTTATTTTTTGTTAATATTATGCAAAACGCAAATACAGAAGCACTAGATAATGGTATAATATGTCTTTCTACAAAGTTTCAGGTCAATACAACAAGGATAAAAAACACATAGAATTGCTTAGAGAATACGTATGAATTTTTTCGGAACATTTTGAGCAAAATTCTGATATTTTGAATTTTACCATTTTTGAAAAATCAAAAAATGTATCAAAATTGTTTGAAAAAAATTGCACATATTTTTTTAATGATTCTAAGCACTTTTTATTTTTGAAAACTTTACTTTATTTGACGTCGATACTTTACCAAAAAAAAATCATGAAATTTCCGAGGAGAAAACTTAATGATTTACACTACACATGCACACACTCGGCATCGATAGTACTTCCCAGTCGGACTTCCGGACACGAGTTGTCCATATCTGCCTATTCATTCATACATCTGGGTATAAGGGACTTTCTTTCTTACTTATACACTATAACGGGTACGGATTTCGAGTGTCGGCGCAGGTTAGGTCCCTGAATTATCGGCGACGTTCGTCGATAGGACCAAGTCGACTAACCGGGATAATTGCGAATGGTAGCGCAGTGGTGAGGCTTCTGCCTCGCGCTCCCGGGATCGTGGGTTCGCGCCCCGATACCTTCGTTGATTTTTTTATTCCTTATATTCAATCCGTACCCCGTTACAACACCAAAATTGATACATTTTCTAAAATGTGTGTGGTGTAACATTTATTATAAATTTATATATTCTTAAAATACAACGGACATCCGTGTTATATCAATACTCATATTTAATTTAATCTTTCTATAATTTGTATTAATTCTTTTTTTATATATTTTTAATTGTAAGTTTTATTGTCAGATAAGAGTATATTTTATATTATATAATATCACATAAGATTCAATTAATTGTATTATTTATTGGTTGTTATTTTTATATAAATAATTTATTTTCTCATTATTTATGACTTATTGTTTTTATTATTATTATTTGTGATGCTGGTTTTAAATTCAAATAACGAAAATATTATTTAAACAAAATTATCCGGATCCCAAACATTATCGAAAAGAAAAAAAAACAATAATATTAATTTATTCGTCCTGATCACCCGGTGGACTCATCCAGAGGAAGTTCCGTTGAATAAAATAATAAGTCCGGATACCTATTAAACCGCGTAACAAATATTAACACCCTTAGCAAAATTTAGATATATATAATTATATTACGGGATCTAATAATAGATCCCGTGGCACCACTAACCACGAGAGAGAGAACGTTACTTTATAATTAATCAAATAAATAATTTAATTTAATAAGAAAAAACGCGCACTGAATTTATCCTTTTTATCCCCACTAAATAGATCAATTATTATTTTAATAATTAAAATAACTCACCAATTCGATGAAACGAAATCAATAAGATAATCAATATAATATAAATAATATCTAAATATACTCCTTGTGGACAGATATCTCTATATATGTATATATTGCTATAATAGCTCTTCTTCCTTATTTATGTTAAAATAAATCTAAATCCTCCTTAATGACAGAAAATTTCTGAATGCTTTAATGGTAGATATGATCAGAAGATATCGAAACTCTACTATCAATGCGATGTAAATAAAATTCAATACTGTACTTTGTGATCGATAGAATCAGAATACTGAAGCAATACTCTACTTTTCGGTAGGTAGAATCAGAATGGCGATGATCCGTTTTTCCGAGTCACGCCAAACTTCTTCCCCGATTTTCTATCTCCCTCAATCTCCTAATATCCCTATCTGTTCTCTCTCTCGTTACCTGCGAGGGATACGGCAATATTATAATTCTCCAACCCTTCCGTATCCGTCACAGGTGTAATAAAGCTACCCGTATTTTCCCTACTATAGATAAAAATGACAATTAATTTGCATAAGTTATCATTGTCCCAACTAGTATTTCGACTTTCCGTATTTAAGGTAATTACAGTCATATAACGTAATATGCTGTTATATTTACCCATACGGAAGTCTTATTCTCTAATAAAATCATCTATTGATTGGTTCAATAGATCACTAAATTATTCTCTAGTTAACAGCGCTAAATACAAATATACATTTATCTCCGTACTCTTATACACATGTTCCCCCACTATCCGCGTTCCGAATTCCCTAGACAATATGCGTGCGATCCCCGTATCGATACGAGCGCGGACCGCGTGTTCAGTGTGCGCGCGCTTGAATCTAGATCGATTTAAGATGGCGACAACTGAGCGCGGGCCGGCACGTAAACAACGTGCCTCGCGACCGTTTCCCCGGGTGTGCGCGATCCCCACCGGCGGGAGTAGTACCCGGGTACTACCGCGGAGTGGTGCGTGCACGTGCACGCACTAACAACGACTCTCCAGGCGACGCCCAGTGATATTACTACATCACATTACCCCCCCCCCCTAAACTTTACTTACCCTGGTAAGGATAGTTTATTCCTTAAAATACTACCTGCATATACTCCCGGGATAACGTGACACCCCAACAGATAAAAAAAAATATCTAACATTATATTAAAGTACAAATCTACGTCCGGGCGTCCGTCCGTCCGTCCGTCTGTCCGGGCAAGTGTTCCCTTGATCCCCAAGGATTACTTTTACGACGTTTTGGGACCGTTAGTATTATATATATTAGCATTATAATTTTTGGGACTTAATATTTTTGGGACTCAAAATTTTGGGCCTTAAAAATTTTAGTCTTAGATTTTGCCGTTAAAACTTTTGGGACTTAATATTTTTTGGACTCAATGTTTTGGGTCTTAAAAATTTTATTCTTTGATTTTTCTGTTGAAACTTTTGGGACTTAATATTTTTGGGACTCAACATTTTGGGCCTTAAAAATTTTAGTCTTAGATTTTGCCGTTAAAACTTTTGGGACGTAATATTTTTGGGACTCAATGTTTTGGGTCTTAAAAATTTTAAAAATTTAAAAAATTTTAGTCTTAAATTTTGCTGTTAAAACTTATGGGACTCAACATTTTGGGGCTTAAAAATTTTAGTCTTAGATTTTGCCGTTAAAACTTTTGGGACTTAATATTTTTGGGACCCAATATTTTGGGTCTTAAAAATTTTAGTCTTAGATTTTGCCGTTAAAACTTTTGGGACTTAATATTTTTGGGACTCAACATTTTGGGCCTTAAAAATTTTAGTCTTAGATTTTGCCGTTAAAACTTTTGGGACGTAATTTTTTTGGGACTCAATGTTTTGGGTCTTAAAAATTTTTAAAATTTAAAAAATTTTAGTCTTAGATTTTGCCGTTAAAACTTATGGGACTTAATACTTTTGGGACTCAATGTTTTGGGTCTTAAAAATTTTAAAAATTTTAGTCTTAGATTTTGCCGTTAAAATTTTTGGGACTTAATATTTCTGGGAGTCAACATATTGAGCCCCATACATTTACTGTATATTTATTTATTTAATGTAATACTTCGTACAGAATTCTACAATATATATTTTATTATATTAAATTGGTACTCTAACAATATTACTATTTGTTTTTCATCTATATACTGAACTACGTTTTAATAGTCAGAAATACGGTTCATATTATTTAATACACCACTAATCAAATAATAGCAAAAAATAAAAAAATAAAAAAATAGCGAGCGTAAGTGAGTGAGTATTTTTTTGCTATTAAATTTTTTATTAACCATTATACATTTTAAATCCAATAAAATACGAATTATTTAATTAGCATATATATAGGATCTTGTACACGTGACATTCATTATTTTTAAATCAAGGATCGAATATACATTTAATATATTACATGTTGTAAACTTATTTCATTAATTTATAAGGATTTTAATTTAATATTTATTATAAGAAATATAATATAAAATAATTTGTTATAACCAAAATCTATATTATATTAAAATTCATCCGTTCTCCGGTGTCCGGCGGTGGTGTCCGGTGTCCCGCGGCGGTGTCTGGTCTCCTGTTGTAAGAATGAAGAGTATGTGTGGAGTGGAAGGGTTAACACTGATATTTCGGCAATTTCTGAATTATTTCGGGATAACTCCACTAAATACGGGATTTCCTGGATATTTCGGGAATTTTTGAGGTATTCCGGGATAACTCCACTAAATACGGGATTTCCTGGATATTTCGGGAATTTTTAAGGTATTCCGGGATAACTCCACAAATTACGGGATTTTCTAAATAATTCGGTACTTTTTTAGATATGCCGGGAAATATACACTAATTTAGGGTTTTCCTGGATGTTTCGGGATTTTCTTTAATATTCTGGAATAACTCCACCATTTTCGGGATTTCCTGCAAGTCTCGGGTTTTTTGTGGTATTTCGGGACAACTCCTCCAATTTCGGGATTTCCTGGATGTTTCGAGATTTTCTGACGTGTTCTGGGATAACTCCAACAATTTCGGGACTTCCTGGATGTTTCGGGATTTTCTGTGGTATTCCGGGATAACACAACCAATTTCGGGATTTCCTAGATGTTTCGGAATTTTCTGTGGTATTTCGGGATAAATCCACCAAATTCTGGATTTCCTGGATGTTTCGGAATTTCCTGTGGTATTCCGGGATAAATCCACCAATTTCGGGATTTCCTGGATGTTTCGGGATTTTCTGAGGTATTCCGGAATAAATCCACCAATTTCGGAATTTCCTGGATGTTTCGGGATTTTCTGTGACATTTTTGAATAAATTCACTAATTGAGGGATTTTCTGGATGCTTCAGGATATTCTGACGTATTCCGGATAACTCCACCACTTTCGGGATTACCTAGATGTTTCGGGATATTCTGTGGTATTCCGGAATAAATCCACCAAATTATGGATTTCCTGGATGTTTCGGAATTTCCTGTGGCATTACGGGATAAATCCACCGATTTCGGGATTTCCTGGATGTTTCGGGATTTTCTGACGTATTCCGGGATAACTCCACCACTTTCGGGATTTCCTGGATGTTTCGGGATATTCTGTGGTATTCTGGGATAAATCCACCACTTTCGGGATTTCCTGGATGTTTCGGGATTTTCTGTGACATTTTGGGATAAATTCACTAATTGAGGGATTTTCTGGATGTTTCGGGATTTTCTGTGACATTTTAGAATAAATTCACTAATTGAGGGATTTTCTGGATGTTTCGGGATTTTCTGACGTATTCCGGATAACTCCACCACTTTCGGGATTACCTAGATGTTTCGGGATATTCTGTGGTATTCCGGAATAAATCCACCAAATTCTGGATTTCCTGGATGTTTCGGAATTTCTTGTGGTATTCCGGGATAAATCCACTAATTTCGGGATTTCCTGGATGTTTCGGGATTTTCTCAGGTATTCCGGAATAAATCCACCAATTTCGGAATTTCCTGGATGTTTCGGGATTTTCTGTGACATTTTAGAATAAATTCACTAATTGAGGGATTTTCTGGATGTTTCAGGATATTCTGACGTATTCCGGATAACTCCACCACTTTCGGGATTACCTAGATGTTTCGGGATATTCTGTGGTATTCCGGAATAAATCCACCAAATAATGGATTTCCTGGATGTTTCGGAATTTCCTGTGGCATTACGGGATAAATCCACCGATTTCGGGATTTCCTGGATGTTTCGGGATTTTCTGACGTATTCCGGGATAACTCCACCACTTTCGGGATTTCCTGGATGTTTCGGAATTTTCTGTGGTATTCCGGATAACTCCACCACTTTCGGGATTACCTAGATGTTTCGGGATATTCTGTGGTATTCCGGAATAAATCCACCAAATTCTGGATTTCCTGGATGTTTCGGAATTTCTTGTGGTATTCCGGGATAAATCCACCAATTTCGGGATTTCCTGGATGTTTCGGGATTTTCTCAGGTATTCCGGAATAAATCCACCAATTTCGGAATTTCCTGGATGTTTCGGGATTTTCTGTGACATTTTAGAATAAATTCACTAATTGAGGGATTTTCTGGATGTTTCAGGATATTCTGACGTATTCCGGATAACTCCACCACTTTCGGGGATTTCCTTAGATGTTTCGGAATTTTTGTGGTCATTTCGGGATAAATCCACCAAATTTGGATTCCTGGATGTTCGGAATTTCCTGTGGTATTCCGGGATAAACCACCAATTCGGGCATATTCCTGGATGTTTCGGGATTTTTCTGAGGTATTCCGGAATAAATCCACAATTTCGGAATTTCCTGGATGTTTCGGGATTTCTGTGACATTTTGAATAAATTCACTATTGAGGATTTTCTGGATGCTTCAGGATATTCTGACGTATTCCGGATAACTCCACCACTTTCGGGATTACCTAGATGTTTCGGGATATTCTGTGGTATTCCGGAATAAATCCACCAAATTATGGATTTCCTGGATGTTTCGGAATTTCCTGTGGCATTACGGGATAAATCCACCGATTTCGGGATTTCCTGGATGTTTCGGGATTTTCTGACGTATTCCGGGATAACTCCACCACTTTCGGGATTTCCTGGATGTTTCGGGATATTCTGTGGTATTCTGGGATAAATCCACCACTTTCGGGATTTCCTAGATGTTTCGGGATACTCTGTGGTATTCCGGAATAAATCCACCAAATTCTGGATTTCCTGGATGTTTCGGGATTTTCTGGATGTTCGGGATTTTCTGTGGCATTCCGGGTTAATCCAACAATTTCGGGATTTCTTGGATATTTCGGGATTTTCTGTGGTATTTCGGGATAAATTCTCTAATTTCGGGATTTTCTGGTTATTTCAAGATTTTCTATGGTATTTCGGGATTTTCTGTGGTATTTCGGGAATTTTTTATGTATTCCGGGATAACTCCATCAATTTCGAAATTTTCTTAATATTTCGTTAATTTCTGAGGTATGCCGGGTTAAATTTACTAATTTTGGGATTTTGTGGATATGTCGGGATAACTTCACTAATTACGGGATTTCCTCGATATTTCGGGAATTCCTGATGTATGCCTGGATAACTTCACTAATTACGGGATTTCCTCGATATTTCGGGAAATTTTGAGGTATTCCGGGATAACTTCACCAATTCCGAGATTTCCTTAATATTTCGGTCATTGTTGAGGTATGCCGGGTTAACTTCACTAATTTTGGGATTTAGTGGATACTTCGCGAGTTTCTGAGTTATTTCGGGATAACTTCACTAATTACGAGATTTCCTGGATATTTGGGGATACTTCACTAATTACGGGATTTCCTCGATATTTCGGGAATTCGTGAGGTATTCCGGGATAACTCCACTAATTACGGGATAAAATATTAAAAAAGTGTGTAAGCACTTTTGCCAGTACTCCAATGTTTGTATATTTTTGTACCAAATTAAATTATTATATTAAGAACATACATATAAGTAATATTATAAGTAATTAATAATAAATAATAGTCACTACATACAGAAATAATGTAAAAATAAAGTAGTCACAGTAATACTAACATAGACTGAAGCAGTACTATCAGTCTAATAATTTTTAATAACTTAAATAATATATTTTAATGTAATATATATTTTATTTGATGATTCGTTCTGTTTTTTTATCACAGTTAAATATACGTTTTTACACATTTTTCATCATACTCTATTACAAAGGTGTAAAATGAGTGAGAAAGGTGGTTAAAAAAATTAAAATTTTATTTTTGATTTATCATCTATATATATATATATCAAAATTCATCCGTTCTCCGGTGTCCGGTATCCCAAAAGTTACAAGAATTAAACGTTTCTGTGGAGTGGAAGGGTTAACGCTGAATACGACAACCACACATCATTTATCTCACATCTAATGATAGGTGCACGAGGAGTCATGAGGGGGGGGGGGGTAAAATTAGAACATTTTTTAAATATTTTATAGAGGTTATCGGTATATATGAATTAGAATATGACGACCATTCTTTTTTATTCTAAGAAAACTAAGATGAGGTTTTTAGTTACGGTGAATAGCGATATGATAATCACTCTTCATTTATCCTCCATTTATTGCTAGATGGAGGAGGGGCAAGAGGGGGAGGGGGGAAATAAAATTAGTAAAATTCCAAAAATAATTTAGGGGTTTCGGTACAGGTGAATAACAATATGACCACCATTCTTTTTTATCCCCTATTTTAAAGATGAAGGAAGGTGGGAGGAAGGGTCAACATTGAATATGACAACCAGTCTTAATTTATCCCCCATGTAATGATTGAGTGGTAGGGGGTAAGAGAGGGGTTTAGTAGAAGAATTCTAAAAATATTTTATAGGGGTTTTCGGTAATAAAAAGTGGTCACAGTGATACGAACACTGACAAAAACAGTACTATTACTCTAATAAATTTTGATAACATATATAATATAATATATATAATTTAATGTAATACATATTTTATTTCTAAGATGTAAAATGCGTGAGGAAGGTGGTTAAAAAATTTAAAATATAATTTTTCTTTCATTTTTTTAATGTAATACTAAGTGTAATATCAAAATAACTTTTATGATTAATATTCAATTTTTATTATTGTAATTGTATAATATCATTTATATTTTTTGGTTGCAATTACTAATATTCTTTTTTATAAAAGATTTTTGAATATAAAACAAAATTAATAAAATGTGAAAATAAATCTTTTAGCCAGAACTTTAATCTGAAAAATTTTTTTATAAATTCAATTATTACGTATAATTATTTGTTTGAAAGAATTTAGTAATAACTAAGAGTTTAGTAATTTTGTATGAAATTTTAAATTCTTCATCTCCTTTCCGTGAAACATCATGAAAAAGAATGAAATATATGTATAATGGTCAAAGAATAATTTTATATTGTAATTTTTGTTGTTGAAAATATTATTCTGGTAGAAAAATAACACATTTGTTACTAGATTGATGTAGCTTCTTACAGGAATAGTGTGGAAATATTGTAAGTAACGATATATGTGTTACTAAGTATTAAAAATTAAAATTAAAATTCCTTACTCCAGTGTAAGTTTTATCATGTCGATTATTTTTAATTTTTTTAAATTGTTTCAGTATTATGTAGAAATATGTTCAGTATCTATAAACTCTTGTGTAATTGACTAACAAGGAGAGGTCACACCCTCTGGAAAACGGATCCTTACCAAACTCTAGGATATAATTTCTACTATAAAATCATGTAGAAAGCCGGAGTTTTAGTGCCCAATGCCCATTTTTTCGATAAATATAAGCAAATAATGAAAAATCTCGCCGAAAAAACCATTGAGTTTGAATGCTTATAACTCAGAAACAATTAAAGATGTACGTATAAACTAAATTTTGAAAGAAAGCTGAGATCAAGTAGATACGTTTTAAAAAAAAGGAAGCTCAAATATTTTAATATGGTCAAAAGTTATGGGAGAAATAAGAATTAGCCAAAATTTTATCGAAAATTGAAAGCTACAATTTAATGATTTTTTTAGCCCAAAATTTCGTCTAATTCTTATTTGTCCCATAACTTTTGACCATATTAAAATATTTGAGCTTCCTTCTTTTTGAAACGTATCTACTCGATCTCAGCTTTCTTTCAAAATTTAGTTTATACGTACATCTTTAATTGTTTCTGAGTTATAAGCATTCAAACTCAACGGTTTTTTCGGCGAGATTTTTCATTATTTGCTTATATCTATCGTAAAAATGGCCATTGGACGCTAAAACTCCGGCTTTCTGCATGATTTTATAGTAGAAATTATATCCTAAAGTTTGATAAGGATCCGTTTTCCAGAGGGTGTGACCTCTCCTTGTAAGATTAAATAAGTATATACAATGTTGCAAATATAATACACTGTTATTTTTATTTTATTGACTAAAAAAAAATTGATTATAACTGAATACTAGGTTACTTAATTACACATTATATTATATTTTACATTTTTATTCAATTAAATTGTAAAATTATAAATTAAAAAAAAATTAAAAAAATAAGTATATATTTAGTGTAATTTCGACCGAGGGAGCGTTAGCGACCGAGGAATTGTTGCTAGTACGATAATAATAATAAAAAAAATTTTACGTGAACTTCTTATAATTCATCCTGCTCCAGTCAATTAATCCCCTTTCTTCCTTGGTTTTCTAAACTCTACTCTACTTTTAGTAAGGAGACCTCTACTAACTACCCTGCTACCTTACAGTCCTTACTACCCTCCACTCCCCGTGGTGGAATATACCTGATCAGATCCTTTACATGCACCTTATTAATTTTCCCTTTAGACTTATCAGTCCTATCAATAATATACACGGTGGGCGATAATACTTCCAATATGGTGTAAGGTCCTTCGTATTTAGGACACAGTTTTGCCGAAAACCTATTCGCGGCGTTAGACAAATAATGAGTCCTACAAAGTACCCTATCTCCCGGGAAAAATTCACCGTTAACCCTGCATCTAATAATTTCCTCAATACCAAATCCAGATATTTCAAGTGTTCCTCGAACGACTCGGTGACGATGATTATATCGTCCAGATATCCGAAAATAAAAGGTTCGAATTCCGGACCGAATATAGCATCGATCAACCGCTGGAAGGTCATGGGCGCATTCGTCAAACCGAATGGCATCCTTTTAAATTGCCATAGACCCGATCCTGGCACCGCAAAAGCCGTATATTTTCGACTAGCAGGCGCCATCTTAACCTGAAAGTACGCCTGTTTCAAGTCGATTTTGCTAATATACCTGGCTTTGCGAACTTTATCCAGAATCGAATCCATTTGTGGCAAAGGATACGCATCCCGTTTTGTGACCGAGTTCAAGTCCCTATAGTCCACACAAAATCTAATTGATCCGTCGGACTTCCGTACTAAAACTGGTGCACTGCTCCAGTCACTTGCCGATCTTTCTATAACTCCCAACTGTAACATCTTTCTAACCTCCTCATGAGCTGCCTCCAACATCTTGGGCGAGATGCGCCGTGTCCGATGTTTGATTGGAGGAGCTCCCTGAACATCAATTGAATATTCAGTAAGGTCTGTCATTCCTAACCGATCGGCGTTTATGTCTGGAAGCAAATTGTGCACCAATTTTTGCACTTTATCCCTTTCCTCATCCTGTAATTCAGAGATGCCAGCGCATTCCCCGAATATTATAAGATGGTTTGTCCCTTTCTCACTACTATACGACCTCCAAGGACCTTCCCTAACACGCCACTGATCCTGTCCTAACCTATCATCAAAATTAAAAAGTTTGCCGAAGTCCATCCCTAATATCATATCCGATTCCAAGTCTTTCAATGCCCTGCAATTAATTTTTCCTACATGTCCGTCAATCTCTAAATTGATTTCTAACGTCCCTAAAGCCCTCACTAATCCACCATTGACATTTTTAATAACCACATCAGAGGACTTTAATCTATCCTTAAACTGTTCAGCTATCCTTGACCCTACTAAAGACAATGTGGAACCAGAATCAATTAACGCCCTATATTCCTGTCCTCCTAAAACAACTTTCAAATAATGCCTATTTTCTATGTTAGATACTGATACACCTTGTTTCGGTTCAGTTGATCGATCTGGTGTCTCCTTGTTGCCAAGGAAGGTCTTTGGACTCTTTTCTTTTTCTTTTTCCTTATTATCCCCTAAAGGCAACTCTACACCCTTGTTAATCAAATTTAGTCTATCGTAACCCCTAATCTCTTGATTATCCTGTGACCTTCCTTCGCTAACTTGAGTCCCGCCACGATCAACTTTCCCCTTTTTGGCTAACAATTCAATATCTATTCGCTCTGCTCCCTTTAATAACCTATCCTCAATTATTCTAACTCCTGACTCATTTTCTGGATCGTCCCTACTGATCGACCGTAAATTACCCTTAGATCTTGGAATCGCACCCTTAGACCTATCTAACCTTCCTACATTTACTTTGGGAGACACACCCTGTATATTGATCCTATCAATATTCTCCCCCACCCTTACTTCTAAATTTACCTCTGGGAAACAGTAACTTGGTAACGCCCTATCGGTCCCTACTGCCGTGATTCGAGAGTCAGGGGACCTTTCTGAACTCCCGATTTGCCGTTTCCCAACATCCCCCTAAACTGTGTACAATTCGGACAATCGTCGAATGTCGTCCCAACTGATTTACAAACTTGACATGCTAACCCCTCAGTTTTGCGAAGGGAGCAGTTTCGTATGTTATGACCCGGTTTTTTACAAAAATAGCACTTCCTATTGGGACACTCGGAACTCCTATGCCCTACCTTCTGACACTCGAAACACGGACCGTGAAAAGCTCTATTCTCGTCCCTATTTCCATTACTAACAAATCTATTCGACTCCCTAAATTCCCTATTATCTGGTCTATTCTGCCACCTATTCGACTGAAAATCCCTACTATCGGGTTGATTCTGCCACCTATTCGACGGAAATTCCCTACGATTAAAATTTCGATCGTTATAATTCACCCGTTGGCCATCAGCTGGTGGTCTTGTGGTGGTGCCTGCTTGGCCACAACCATTGCAGCTGTGACTGGCTGCTCCTGCGAATCCACCTTCACTTTAGCCTTAACCGCGCTTTTACTCGACCCTTTGTCTACCTTTGCCGGATTCAGATTGTCCTTCGACCCAACTACACCCTGTTCATTTTCTTCCACCTTAGCCACCTTACCCTTTACTCTCGGCCCTTGGTATGCGGCTTCTGGAATCCAAGTCCTTTCCTTAGGTGGCGGAGGAACGTAACGGTTGTCTAATTCTTTCTTCCGTTCGTATTTTCTTCCCCACTTCTCAATATCGTCCAAACTATCAAGATATTCGTTTTCCATTGCCTTACGATACTCCGGCAACAGATTACGAAATATCAATGGAACCAGCTGAAATTCCGACGGCGGTCTCTTAAAATGCCCTACTATTAGTCTAATACACGATAAATAACTAGCTATATCTTCTCCCTTTGCTTGAGTCCTTCTACGCAACTCTTCCATGATATCCTCTCTATCTAATATCCCCATGAATCTATGTCTGAATGCGCGTTTAAACTCTTTAAGCGTCTTAATCTTTTCCTTTACTGATCGAAACCACCTAACCGCGGTTTTCGATAGCGTACAAGGAATCACGCTTAGGAACTCTGTATCAGAATACGCTGTTCCTTCATAGCAATCTTGAAGTTGAGCCAAGTACTCCTCCGGACCCTCCTTACCTTCGCCAGAAAAATGTATTTTCCAGTTTTGCAGCATTTTAACACACTGCATACTGCGCAACTGATTCACCCCTCTCTGGCGTTGGCTGGTCTTATTAGACCTCGGAGTTTCCCAGACTCCCTCATTATCACTATTTCCGCTCATATCTGTCCCAACTAACTCCCTATCCTGATTCTGATCTATCTGTCTACGCATTAACTTTTTCTCTTTATGGACTCTCCTACTTTTGCATATTTCCTCTTCTGAACTACTACCTGTGTCGGTTTCTTCAACATAATAAATTCTTTTCCCCTTATTATATAAAAACTCGCCCTTTGAGAAACCTAACTTCTTTGGCCCTAAGTTATTACATCGCTTGGGAGTAGATTCTCTTTTTCTCGATCCTAATTCGTCCGCACTACCATTTGTCACTTTACGCTTTGATTCTTCTACTAATGAATTCTTTAATTCACTATATTCCACTAAATCTCTACTACTATTATTATCTCCCTCGGTTTCAACTCTTTCTAGTTGACCTAACTCTTCTACCTGTTTGCTAGCTTGCAAGTTTTGCAACCTTGCATCTACTATTTTTATTAACGCGCTTTCTAACTGATTACCCATAACATCCCTAATAATGGTGGTTACTAATATCCTCAAACTCCCTACATCTATGTTACTCCCTACTACTTCGCTTCTATCCGCAGTTACCGTTTCCTTTGGTTTCCCGTTCGATTTTTTACGCGCACCCGTTTTCTCCTGATTCTTTTCACTAAGCTGAGTTTCTTTTCCTACTTCCACTACTTCCTGACTAACATTTTCCATTATTTTGTCTTCACTCTCTTTTATTTGTTTCCCTTTTCTATTACATTCCCCTTTGTCACTATTTTCCTTACTATTCTCATTAATGGGTTGTTCTACTTCTGCTTCATCTGCCTTTGTCGGTATTTCCCCCTCCCCTTCGTCATCCGTATACCATGGTACGTTTAAGTTAACATCTATTTTCTTACAGTCCGCCCTTAATAACCTATCTTTCAATGTCCCAAATGACCCTACTGTACTTAACCCTTGTTTTTCCAATAACTCCTTAATTAATTTAGGGTCTATTTTTGAAATCTTTCTAGATAATTCCCTCGCCCCTGTAGACTGTTTAAGGATATTTTCCATTCGTTCCTTGTGACTACCCATTTTACTAAATTTCGATACGACAAAAGCAACAACGCCAAAATACTACAAACAACCGAGAGAATAACTTAAAAGCACGAACAAAAAAAATAAAAATGACTTTAATATTGCGCTTTCCCTTAATCAAACTCAGTGATATTAATTCCTCCGTAAACTGAATTAAACGGGAACTCTTCGGTGCACGGGTCCGATCTGACCAGATAAAGCCTCGCGCCAAATAAATAAATTTTCCTAAACCCCACTGTAAATCACGAACAAAGAGAAACAGAAAAAAAATATGCACATCCGCTATATAAATAGAAATAAATATTGGCAAATAAAAATAAATATAAATTATAAAAATATAAATTATAATTATTATTCTGGAAATTGCCGTTTTGTATATCTTCCTAAAAAATGGAAAAATAAATAAATAAATAAATAAATCCTTATTACAATGGCTGGTAACACAAAAAAGAAATATCTCTCCTTGAGGTGTCCTCACGTCCAACTCCTGATTGCTTTTACAAATGGTCAACTCCAATACATATATTCAAAATTACCATGAATAATAATTTATATACGTCCCAAATATCAGAAAATAACACAATAAATAAAATAAATAATTATCTCCCAACTATTTTTTTATTTGGCACGAGGCGATGTCACTGTCTACCGCAACAATTGTTAAATTGTCGAATAAAAGTTTTATTAACTTTGATTCAACAACCAACAAATCACCCATAAAATAGCAGCAGCCCACAAAAAGCGCTTGCAAAATAGGTGATAGCAACAGACAGCAACAACAATAATTATTACAATAATAATAAAAAAAATAAAATAATATATCAGTTTATCTCCCACTAGAAACGGTAATAATTAAATTTCAACGCGGCCAGTTAAACGTTAAAATGGCAGCAATCGAATTTTCAATTTTCCAAAATGGCGTAACCGACGCCCAAAATTTCTCTCTCTCTACCCCACTGAGAAATTTTTAAAACACTCCCTAAAATATTCGTTAATTCAACTTCCGCCGATGTACAAAAAAAACCGTTAAATTTGCTAACAAACCGAAAATAATTTAATCACTAAATGTACAATAAAAACACACGTTGGGCGCCAAATGTGATGCTGGTTTTAAATTCAAATAACGAAAATATTATTTAAACAAAATTATCCGGATCCCAAACATCATCGAAAAGAAAAAAAAAACAATAATATTAATTTATTCGTCCTGATCACCCGGTGGACTCACCCAGAGGAAGTTCCGTTGAATAAAATAATAAGTCCGGATACCTATTAAACCGCGTAACAAATATTAACACCCTTAGCAAAATTTAGATATATATAATTATATTACGGGATCTAATAATAGATCCCGTGGCACCACTAACCACGAGAGAGAGAACGTTACTTTATAATTAATCAAATACATAATTTAATTTAATAAGAAAAAACGCGCACTGAATTTATCCTTTTATCCCCACTAAATAGATCAATTATTATTTTAATAATTAAAATAACTCACCAATTCGATGAAACGAAATCAATAAGATAATCAATATAATATAAATAATATCTAAATATACTCCTTGTGGACAGATATCTCTATATATGTATATATTGCTATAATAGCTCTTCCTCCTTATTTATGTTAAAATAAATCTAAATCCTCCTTAATGACAGAAAATTTCTGAATGCTTTAATGGTAGATATGATCAGAAGATATCGAAACTCTACTATCAATGCGATGTAAATTAAAAAGTCAATACTGTACTTTGTGATCGATAGAATCAGAATACTGAAGCAATACTCTACTTTTCGGTAGGTAGAATCAGAATGGCGATGATCCGTTTTTCCGAGTCACGCCAAACTTCTTCCCCGATTTTCTATCTCCCTCAATCTCCTAATATCCCTATCTGTTCTCTCTCTCGTTACCTGCGAGGGATACGGCAATATTATAATTCTCCAACCCTTCCGTATCCGTCACAGGTGTAATAAAGCTACCCGTATTTTCCCTACTATAGATAAAAATGACAACTAATTTGCATAAGTTATCATTGTCCCAACTAGTATTTCGACTTTCCGTATTTAAGGTAATTACAGTCATATAACGTAATATGCTGTTATATTTACCCATACGGAAGTCTTATTCTCTAATAAAATCATCTATTGATTGGTTCAATAGATCACTAAATTATTCTCTAGTTAACAGCGCTAAATTCAAATATACATTTATCTCCGTACTCTTATACACATGTTCTCCCACTATCCGCGTTCCGAATTCCCTAGACAATATGCGTGCGATCCCCGTATCGATACGAGCGCGGACCGCGTGTTCAGTGTGCGCGCGCTTGAATCTAGATCGATTCAAGATGGCGACAACTGAGCGCGGGCCGGCACGTAAACAACGTGCCTCGCGACCGTTTCCCCGGGTGTGCGCGATCCCCACCGGCGGGAGTAGTACCCGGGTACTACCACGGAGTGGTGCGTGCACGTGCACGCACTAACAACGACTCTCCAGGCGACGCCCAGTGATGTTACTACATCACATATTTTAGCAGCTAGTTTACGAATATCTTACTAGCGTGGCTCTAGCAGTCGTAAAAGTTTCTGTTGACGCGTTTTTGCTTCTTGCATAGGCTATTTTTTCATAACTATTGAGTCTGGCAGGGCAGGTTAGTCCTACTGCACAGGAGACTCTATAGTGCGGAAACATTTTTTTGTGTTGCAGTGCAGAATCATATTCGCAAGGTGATGTGAATACTATATCATCTAGTATTATTGTGTCTTTGTATGGTGGTTGGCTTTTTAGTGAATACATAAAACTAGTGAAAGTCTGAGCTCCTCTTATGCCTCTGTAAAAATAAAGTATTGCTTTATTTCCTCCTATCACTCTAAACTCTAAAGTAGAAAATTTGGCGTAAAATTGTAGAAATTGAACAATTTTTTCTTTTCATAAGTAAAAAGTATGCATAATATCATTTACTGCTTTGGGAAGTTGAAATAATTAAATTTAATAATTTATTTACTTTTGAAAGGTAAAAACAATCAAATATTTACTTGTTAAAAGTAGAAAACAATGTCGTATAATTTTAAATTAAAAAAAATCAATTTTATTCCTTTAAATAGGATAAATTTTTTATATTTCACTTTTTGAAAGTAAGAAAATAGTACATTGTGTGCCAAGGGCGCAAAATTGGGGATTCTGGCCCGAGGGTGAAACACTCACCCGAGGGCCGCGAATCCCCATTGCGCCCGTGGTGCACATACTATTTTCTGTCCGAAAGGGTGAAAAATGCTTTAAAAAGGAAACTAATAAAAAAAGCAGGCGGGAATTGGCCATTTTGCGCCCGAAAAAGCGGGCGCAAAAACGCATTTTGCGCCCGCGCGGACAGAAAATTTATACCGTATGAACAAAAAAGTCAAAAAATAAAATTTATATTTTAGAGAAGGAGATGCGATTCAATTTTTACTTTTGAAAAGTAGAAATAGTAAAACATTTACTTTCTAAAAGTATAAAATATTTGTACAAAATTTTAAAGTCGAAATAGTTAAATTTTGACTTTTGTAAAGTATGTACAATTAAATGTTAACTTTCGAAAATAAGAATGGTGCAAATTATGTTTTTAGAAAGTTGAAAATATCACTCTTGTTTATAAAAATTAAAAAATTTTAATTTTTACTTTTGAAAAGTTGCAGCAGCTATAAGAACATGTTAAAGTGTGAAAATAGAAAATTTATTTATTTGCGATCAGAACCAAATTTATCTAAAAAAAAGAGCCCGTCAAACTTCACATTTTTTAGTATTAATCACGATTTTCACAATAAGTATTAAAATATTTAAGTTAGATATTACCGACAAAAATATTGTTATAACATATTGATAAAAAAAATTATTATTAAAAACGTGATCCTTCAGGCTTTTTGCCAGCTTTGAAGAACTTTTGTAAAAGCACTAAAGAACGCACTGTCTCAAAAAATCGTTGTGATACATGCTATATCGATACAGAATTGGAAAACCAAATATCTCGACTAGATTTGCAAACCAACTATTCCGACTAATAAAGAAAACCCATTATTACGGCTAGATAATGTTTGTCCTACTGGCAACTTTATGACAATTTAATTGACTTTATTTAAAAAAGGTTTTTCATCAGTATGTATATCTAAGAAGACGAATGACAAAAATAAAGCATTAAATTTAAAAACTTCAGCGTAACAACAACTGAAGGTAAATACTAAAACTTGCTCTTAAAAGGACAGATCAATTATATATAATTATGAAGAAAATCGTTGGTAAGTTATAACAGAAACAAAATTTGGATCAAACTTTAGCTTAAAAATGGCCTATAAGATTTTAGTCAAATTCATTTTTGTTTTTCCTATAACTTTGTAACAAATCAAGCTAATGAAATAATAATTTTTTTTAATTACATCTAATTTATCTGAGTTTTCTTGAAGAATAATTTAAAGTATTTAATTTAATTTATATTTAAGTTTAATGCTTAATTTTTGTCAATCGTTTTGTCAGTGATACATACTGATAAAAAACCTTTTTTATATAGTCAATTAAAATGATGTGAAATTGCTAATATACAAGAGCAATATATAAAAATATTAAAATTTTAAACATTATCTAGCCGTAATAATAGGTTTTCTTTATTAGTCGGAATAGTTGGTTTGCAAATCCAGTCAAGATATTTTTAATTTCTCTCCCTAAATAGAGGGGTTTTCCAGCGTTTTTCCTACCTGCGTTCTTCTGAGACTGCGTGTTTTTCAGCGTATTTTTGAAATACCGAACTTGCCAGCGCTTTTTTGAGTCAGCGTATTTTCTGTGCTTTTTTTGAAATGGCGCATTTTCCCGAAATTATTTTAAAATAGGTGGTTCTTCTACTAACCAGGAGAGTCCACGATCTTTTGGAAACGGATCTTTACCAAACTTTAAGATATGTTTTCTATTATAAAAATATAAAGAAAGCCGGAGTTATAGACTCCATCTTTTATATGCTCTTTTATATGGAATTTACAAGCAAATAACGAAAAATTTCTGACTGATCGCTTATATCTCTGAAACAAAAAGAGAAACGTATTCAAACTTAAAATGAAAAGAAAGCTGCGATTTAGGAGATTGGATTTAAAAAAGAAGAAGCTCAAATATTTTGATTTCGTTCAGAATTATGAAAGAAATAAGAATGGAACGATATTTTGATAAATATTTTGAATTAAAAAATGTATTGTTTTTTATGCCAGATTATATTCTTATTTTTCTTTTTTTTATTACTTTTAATCAAATTAAGATATTTAATTTTTTTTTTCAAATCCAATCTCCTCAATCTCAGCGTTCTTTTGAATTTAAGTTTGAGTGTGTATCTCTTTTTGTTTTAGAGTTACAAGTGATCAAAGTAAAGGCTATTTTTAACGACATTTTTCGTTATTTGCTTATAAATTCCGTAAAAAAGAGCGTTGGCGTCTTGAAATCCGGCTTTCTTTATATATTTTTATAATAGAAAACATCCTAGACTTTGGTAAAGATTCGTTTCCCAAAAATCGTGGACTCTCCTTGTAAGCCGATTTTTAAGTCTCTGAACAATTTGCGTGATTTTTTTCATATTTTTGTTTCAACATTCAAGAAAATTTGGAGGGTTACGAAGAATAGATTCCGATAACAATGACACGTCCTTACCTTAATAAAATTACAACATTACAGGAGCAAGACGATTTACTTGAACGGGAAAAGAAGACAAATTCTAAATTGGTACCTGTTCTTCTAAGTGTATTTATTTTTTAAGGGCAGCAGGAAATCTAATTTCTATCGGAAATGAATTTATTATTGCCTTCGATATTTTGATAAAGTTTTATTTGATTTTTAACATATCGTTTCCCGAAGAATTAGAAGTATTTTATGATATATTTGTAAATGGTATACTTAAAATTAATAGTTTAACAAGCGATGCAACAAATTTTTTACATAAATTGTAATCAAGGATTAAAGTTAAAATAAATACATTTGCGTTATGTGATTATTGAGATTTGAATTTTATATCAATTAACTATACTATCTCGCTCGGAAGCGTTCTCTTGGTTGAAGTACATGATGGAAATTAAATATATATTAGTAAATGATTTTCATTTTCTGATTTTGTATTAAAAAAGTAACGTATGAATTTAAAAAATTAAAAAAGTGACAAAAAAAAGTAACTTAGAAAAGCATACAAGAAATCAAAAGGCGCGATAGCGCCTGACGCAAGTATAGCGCGAGAGCCATTATAGACAGCTAATTTAACCCCTCAGATTTTTGATGTCTTTTTTCTTACTATTACATTATATTCAATATGTAATAGATCAAACCTCGTATTCTCTATTTATTTATCTTCATTTTACATCCAATTCTATGTAAATTCATTGACGGATATTAAAGAAAAATCATGACAAAGAAATTGCTTGTTGATTTCCTTTACGAAATTTTTTCCTCTTCCCTTTTTTTCGTCTCCCTCATATATATATGTCTATTTGCTTTCCAGCCCGTGAGAGAGTGCGGACAGAGGTAAAAACCGCCAGTCAGACTCTGAAAAATTCCTTGAGAGGGAGCTGCTGCTACTCTTTTTCAATACTGTTGTCACGTATATATATATATATTATATTATATCAAATGGTGCGATAGACAGCTAATTTAACCCTTAAATTTAACTGTTATTTTAAAAATTTTCAAATTCTAAAATTAGTCAGGGGTCCTTTGGATATATATATATAATATGACATTCCCGTATCTTCATCAAAAATGTCACGTAACACATAGGTGCAGGGGATCACAATTTACTTACACGGGAGAGAAAGAGAGATAGAGTGAAGTGAGAGATAATCAAGTCAAACGTCAACCCGCGTGTATATTACAGCGTGCAAAAAGTGTTACAGATAAAACAAGTATTTCTGTGTAAAGAAAAATAGCATCTCACTAATAAGATGAGTAAATAAACGATAAAAAGGAAAAAGTCTGAAGAGAGATAGAAATATAGAATATTTAATGAAATGGAACTTAATTACAATGAACAAATGGAACAAATAAAAACTAGCAAACAAAACTCAGATGTTAAGAAACGTAATAATGGAATTCATTGCATTAAGTTTAAAAAACAAGTATTTCTGTGTAAAGAAAAATAGCATCTCACTAATAAGATGAGTAAATAAACGATAAAAAGGAAAAAGTCCGAAGAGAGATAGAATATTTAATGAAATGGAACTTAATTACAATGAACAAATGGAACAAATAAAAATTAGCGAACAAAACTCAGATGTTAAGAAACATAATAATGGAATTCATTACATTAAGTTTAATAAGGATGAATGTATTTTTCAGTTTGCAATATATGATGATGACGAACATGTAAAAACATATACTGTTCAAATTTTTAATGAAAATAATAAGGGAACATTTGGAGTTTTGGATATTCCATTGGCCATAGATTTGCATCAAGTAGTTAAAGAAACACCTTTTTGGATAATATTGTAAATACTCCAATAATATTTGTAAGAAATCTTAAGTTACACTTAGACACGTATCACAAACAAAAATAACAATATGATGATTTGAAATCTAATTTTGGAAAATGTTTGTAATTGTTCTGTGGATGTGCATTATTCTTATACTATTGTTTTATAACGTTTCTGAAATGCAAAGATTTTGAAACTAATATCTACTTTAACATAATTGTTTATGTATTTTATGACTTAACAAAAGAAAATCCTATTAAAGTAAAATTTGACTTAAATAGCTTTGATGATATTGACAATACTAAGATGAAGCAGCATTTAGAATCTTTTTTCGAATGTTTTAAAACTTTAACACTAAAAGAAGCATTTATTCAAATAATTGAACAAGATAATGCACCTATGGAATGGAAGTTGGAAAAATATGATACAATATTAAATTTAAGTGTAAGTATTTTTAAACTAAAGACTTTAAAACTGAAAAAAAATTATTCATTTACTTCTCTTTTAGGAATTATCAGATTTTGAAAGCTCAGATGATGATATTAGCCAGATGAGCACTCCGAAAAAGAAACAAACAAAACAAGCGGTGACGAAGCTTTCATATACTAAAATTAAAACACCAACTGTTAATAAATTACAAACTAACAAAAAGTCAAGGTAAAAATGATGGCTCGACTGAACAGTATAGTCAAGGAAATTCTCAAACAAATATGAATGTTAAAAAAACACAGAAAACTAACAAGAAAAAGAAAAAAAAAACATATTAGATATTTATTTACAAAATGTTTCTTATTAGAAATAATAAATTATATTAGTATAGTATAGTATAGTATTTTATTTTCCTTGTATAGTTAACAAAAATAACTTTTTACAATAATAAATTATATTTTTTAATGTCTTTACACTTTTTTAACAAAATTGTTCAACATTCTTCAATGAACTAATAATGCACAGTCTATTGTTTTTAACTTGTTGGAAGCACTTCATCTCTGAAGGCAAGAGCAGAAACTACTTTTTGGTGTCCTTGATATTCTCTCTTCACAGTTCCTGTTGCTACATTCCATAATCTTGCAACACCATCCAACGAAGCAGTAAAAATGTATTTTTACTCCCATCTTTTTTCTACTTATTTTTCTTTTTTATTATTAGACATTTTATATACTGTAGAAAGTACTTTATAAAACACCTTCGACGAAGGTGTCAAACTTCGCAAGTATGGTTTCCAATCACTCTTTCAAAAACGATGTCTGATAAAAAATTATTAATTTTTACCCCCTTCTTTTTTCTACTTATTTTTCTTTTTTACAATTAGATATTTTATATATTTTGCTTAAACTTCATAAGTAGTTTCTGCTATTGAAAGTACTGAAATCAAAGCCGAGAGTCATACGATTTCTTGGCGAAGTAAAGTATACAAGAGGATATTAGTATAAATCATAAAAAACTTCTGAAACACTTAACCAACGGTGGTGCAAGTATTATTTTATTTAAAGAGAATAAAAAAGAGAGAAATTACTTTTTTATTAGTTTTGCAGAAATTAATTTTGCACAAATGAATATTATTATTATTATATAAAATTGTTTATCTATTGCTGCAAGACACGGGAAGGATATACATTGTGTATTTAAAGAGAATAAAAAAGTGAGAAATTTATTTCTAATCAGTTTTGCAGAATTAATAAAATTATTAGAAAAAGGATTTATCCTATTGCTTGTAGGATATGACAGAACTAGTATTGAAATGTAAACTTGTAAGATACTTTTTTAAAAAACTGTTTGTTATCAATTTAAATGATATTTGTATTTTTAAAAATAAATACTTGTTGATTGTACTTTGATTTCAGTACTTTCTATTGCAGAAACTTTTTATGGAGTTTAAGAAACAATATATAAAATGTTCTACTTATGAAGTTTAAGCAAAATATATAAAATATCTAATTGTAAAAAAGAAAAATAAGTAGAAAAAAGAAGGGGGTAAAAATTAATAATTTTTTATCAGACATCGTTTTTGAAAGAGTGATTGGAAACCATACTTGCGAAGTTTGACACCTTCGTCGAAGGTGTTTTATAAAGTACTTTCTACAGTATATAAAATGTCTAATTAAAGAGAATAAAAAAGTGAGAAATTTATTTTATCAGTTTTGCAGAAATTAATAAAATTATTAGAAAAAGGATTTATCTATTGCTTGTAGGATATGACAGAACTAGTATTGAAATGTAAACTTGTAAGATACTTTTTTAAAAAACTGTTTGTTATCAATTTAAATGATATTTGTATTTTTAAAAATAAATACTTGTTGATTGTACTTTGATTTCAGTACTTTCTATTGCAGAAACTTTTTATGGAGTTTAAGAAACAATATATAAATGTTTAATTAAAATACAATTTATGGTATGGTAAAAAATACTTGTCGATTATTCCGCTTTGATTTCAGTACTTTCAATAGCAGAAACTACTTATGAAGTTTAAGCAAAATATATAAAATATCTAATTGTAAAAAAGAAAAATAAGTAGAAAAAAGAAGGGGGTAAAAATTAATAATTTTTTATCAGACATCGTTTTTGAAAGAGTGATTGGAAACCATACTTGCGAAGTTTGACACCTTCGTCGAAGGTGTTTTATAAAGTACTTTCTACAGTATATAAAATGTCTAATAATAAAAAAGAAAAATAAGTAGAAAAAAGATGGGAGTAAAAATACATTTTTACTGCTTCGTTGGATGGTGTTGCAAGATTATGGAATGTAGCAACAGGAACTGTGAAGAGAGAATATCAAGGACACCAAAAAGTAGTTTCTGCTCTTGCCTTCAGAGATGAAGTGCTTCCAACAAGTTAAAAACAATAGACTGTGCATTATTAGTTCATTGAAGAATGTTGAACAATTTTGTTAAAAAAGTGTAAAGACATTAAAAAATATAATTTATTATTGTAAAAAGTTATTTTTGTTAACTATACAAGGAAAATAAAATACTATACTATACTATACTAATATAATTTATTATTTCTAATAAGAAACATTTTGTAAATAAATATCCTTATTTCCTTTCTTAGAAGTTAATAAATAATTCTTTATTCAATTATTTTGTATGATTTTGGATGAAAAATATTACAATGTTATTATGAATAAAATTATAAAAAAAATGTAAATAAAAACATAACATCAATGAAGGTAGAATATAATTTTAACATTTTGAAAAAAAATTTTTTATTATTTTATTATATACAACAGTTACATGGTCAAACGAAATGAATTATTAATAAAATTCCTATTAAATCGTAATTGTCCTGAATGAAATAAAAATTATTTAAATTAATTGGATATAGAAATTTTAATTGTAAATATCAAAAATCAATCGTATAAAAATATATACTTGATCATTATAAAAATGTATAAATTATTGATCATTATTGATCAATTAAACACATTATTTTTGTGCACTGTGCAACAATAATGGCTAAATATATTTTAATTATTGATTATAATATTTTTGTATATTGTACAAAAATAATGTGTTTAATTATTGGATGCACATTCTATCATATACTTAATATATTGGTGTTTTGCAACGATAATTAAATAATATTAACAATTTTAAATTTTTACAATTTTTTTAATTACGAGAATGTCTTAGGTTTCTGGTACTACTACTACTACTGCTATTATGATTATTGGTATTTACAGATTCTCTTCTACTTATTTCACTGTCCAAATTATCATTTGTAGTTGGTTGAAATAATTTATTAGTTTGCACATGAAGTGGTGTACTTGTTGTGATAGGTTGCTTGATTCTTTTGTTAATTATACTATGTGGTCTTTTAATGGTATTTATTTTTGTTATTGATTTCCTTTTCATGTCAATAGTCTTATTTAAATTAACTAGCTTGCTAGCTAATTGCTGTTTTTGCGGTTTTCCTTTTGAATTAACTTTATTAATTTTATCTGTTTTATCCATTTCACTATTTGATTCTCCTTTGGATGTGTTGACTTGCTTTAATTGTTTTATTTAGTCAATGGTCAAATATTTTGGATTTTTAAATGCGTCGATCTGAGGTGAATAATAACCAAAAGGTTAAATTAATCGAAATCTGGCAAACCTCTACAAATATCTAGCAAATGCACGAATCTTTTTGATCTTCTATGTGAATCAATTCAGTGAAAAAAGGACATTTTTTTATTTTTTAGAATTTGAATACGTATTGACAGAAATTGTCATGATTCAATTGGAATATGCAAAAACGTAGTAAAAGCGCAAAACGCGGCTAAATTCCATATTTTGTAATAAATGCACGAATATGTCCGATTTTCTGGGCAGGTCGATCCAAGGTCCGTATTGACTATTTTTTCTATATGATTTGTACTACATAAATATGCAGAAAGGAGAGCTTACAGATATCAATCCCCTTTTTAAAAATTTTACAAAAAATAGCCTTGTAAAAAATACTTTGGTCGCGTACAACTTTGCAACAAGAGTAGATATGGATCCAAACTCAACTCTAGAAGAAAGATGAGATCAAATAGATTGAATTATATATTTTTTTTTTTATTCTTGATTTTGTGCACTCTTTTTCCTGGCACTTCCTACCGTTTATCCCCTGGGGGACTTTAACGGTGTCCACATACCACCTATGTGTGGGTGCTTTATCCCTCCCTTAAAACCCCACCATCTCGCATTCGCCCGGGGTTATGCCCGTGGATGAGGGAAACCAGTGAAGCAGGGAAAACCTCACCCGAGATGGCCGGTGTATTCGAAACATTCTTTTTGGGTGTCAAAGTCACATTGCGTAGGCCTTGACACCGAAACCGAATGTTTCACACCTCCCGCTCACGTTGTGGAATGTGAAAAACACCTAACCGATCACGAAAGCCGCACGAGAATGGTCTCCCATCCAAGTATTAACCGCGCTCAGCGCTGCTTAACTTTCGCGATCGGCCGAGGTGCGCTTCCACCACTCCGCCACCGCGTCGGTTTGATTGAATTATATAAAATAAGCTTAAATATCTTACTTTGGTCAGAAGTTGTGGAAGAAAGAAGAATTTAACTATTTTTTGACGAATATTTTAAATTAAAAAATGTATTAATTTATAGTCCAAATTAGTTTCTTACTCTACTTTCTTCCATAACTTTTGACCAAATCTAGATATTTGAGCTCTTTTTTTATAGTTATAAGCAACCAGAGTCAAGGCTGCCTTTTTACAAAATTATTCATTATTTGCTTTTAAATTCCGTAAAAAGGGGTATTGACATAATTTATTAGTTTGCACATGAAGTGGTGTACTTGTTGTGATAGGTTGCTTGATTCTTTTGTTAATTATACTATGTGGTCTTTTAATGGTATTTATTTTTGTTATTGATTTCCTTTTCATGTCAATAGTCTTATTTAAATTAACTAGCTTGCTAGCTAATTGCTGTTTTTGCGGTTTTCCTTTTGAATTAACTTTATTAATTTTATCTGTTTTATCCATTTCACTATTTGATTCTCCTTTGGATGTGTTGACTTGCTTTAATTGTTTTATTTAGTCAATGGTCAAATATTTTGGATTTTTAAATGCGTCGATCTGAGGTGAATAATAACCAAAAGGTTAAATTAATCGAAATCTGGCAAACCTCTACAAATATCTAGCAAATGCACGAATCTTTTTGATCTTCTATGTGAATCAATTCAGTGAAAAAAGGACATTTTTTTATTTTTTAGAATTTGAATACGTATTGACAGAAATTGTCATGATTCAATTGGAATATGCAAAAACGTAGTAAAAGCGCAAAACGCGGCTAAATTCCATATTTTGTAATAAATGCACGAATATGTCCGATTTTCTGGGCAGGTCGATCCAAGGTCCGTATTGACTATTTTTTCTATATGATTTGTACTACATAAATATGCAGAAAGGAGAGCTTACAGATATCAATCCCCTTTTTAAAAATTTTACAAAAAATAGCCTTGTAAAAAATACTTTGGTCGCGTACAACTTTGCAACAAGAGTAGATATGGATCCAAACTCAACTCTAGAAGAAAGATGAGATCAAATAGATTGAATTATATATTTTTTTTTTTATTCTTGATTTTGTGCACTCTTTTTCCTGGCACTTCCTACCGTTTATCCCCTGGGGGACTTTAACGGTGTCCACATACCACCTATGTGTGGGTGCTTTATCCCTCCCTTAAAACCCCACCATCTCGCATTCGCCCGGGGTTATGCCCGTGGATGAGGGAAACCAGTGAAGCAGGGAAAACCTCACCCGAGATGGCCGGTGTATTCGAAACATTCTTTTTGGGTGTCAAAGTCACATTGCGTAGGCCTTGACACCGAAACCGAATGTTTCACACCTCCCGCTCACGTTGTGGAATGTGAAAAACACCTAACCGATCACGAAAGCCGCACGAGAATGGTCTCCCATCCAAGTATTAACCGCGCTCAGCGCTGCTTAACTTTCGCGATCGGCCGAGGTGCGCTTCCACCACTCCGCCACCGCGTCGGTTTGATTGAATTATATAAAATAAGCTTAAATATCTTACTTTGGTCAGAAGTTGTGGAAGAAAGAAGAATTTAACTATTTTTTGACGAATATTTTAAATTAAAAAATGTATTAATTTATAGTCCAAATTAGTTTCTTACTCTACTTTCTTCCATAACTTTTGACCAAATCTAGATATTTGAGCTCTTTTTTTATAGTTATAAGCAACCAGAGTCAAGGCTGCCTTTTTACAAAATTATTCATTATTTGCTTTTAAATTCCGTAAAAAGGGGTATTGACATCATATCTTATAGTTTTGTAAAGATTGTTGTTTAGAGGTGATATTCTATCCTTGTCAATCTAATTCCATAATTGTGAAAGCACACTTATTTGATTTTCCGGGTATCTTGGACCAAAAATAATCAGATAACCTGGTTAACTACGAGGACCGGAGCATCATCAGTAATTTAAGAAAATAGTCACTTCCTGTAGACGATGTTATGGCAGTTGGGGCTACTTCCAGGTCATTTAAACATTATCTATTTCATGCAACGTTAGCATAATTAAAAAAAAATTGTTGATTCCCTAAAAGCTGTCCAGGTAGCCAAGCACGACGGTCGACAGACGAAAGTGGACTTTATAGATGATCAGGGTGAAAAAATTATTATAAACCCTCGCTGGATTACCATACGTCAATTGAAAGACCAATTGAAGATATTCCAGAAAAAAAGGTGGAAAATCCAGAAATTTCGCTATTATCGGCCCGCTTTACCCCCTGAAACCACCCTTAATATTTATTTCGGATAAGAACAAATAATATGGGCCCTTGCTGGGTTACAACGAGCTTAGCTTATCAGTTGATAGCATTCAAAAGTACGCCTTTTGGAGACATTAGAGAAAGAATGCAGAAAATCGAAAAATTTCGCTATTTTCGTCCCGCTTCCCTCCGAAACCACCCTTATTATTTATTCCAGATAAAAAAATTATTATATGCTCTTGTTGGATTACAATAATATGCAAAAAATATGTCACTTTTTAACAGGCATTTATGTGTTAAGCCATATCTTAGCTCTTTTAAGCGTAAAATTTAAATGTTGAAGATTTTCGAAAATTTGTTACGGTGTAAATTTCAGATCCATGGTTACAATCGAAGAAAGAGCGTAGTGAATTTAAAAATAATAATCCAGGTATAAAAGGTAGGAGAAATTTTTACGTCACAGAAAGACCGTAGGAAATATTATTTCATATATATAACTGTGGTTTCGCTTCTAGATATATATTACACTGAAAAGAATGTTAGAATAGCTTTCTACACACAAGCAGAATTTACATCGTAGGTATCAAGTTGTTTCTGCTCGACACTTCGGATACTTCTGCTTGACAACGAAGTAAGTTTCGCTTCGTCGGTAATTTTTATCGACCGAGAATCCAGCGTAACTCAGCTACTCAAGTAAATATTGCCTGACATCTAAGTAGAAACAACTCAAGTCCTACTACTCGACTAGTTAGGTAGGTACTGCTTCATACATAAGCAGATCTAACCTTTCTTTTTTTCAATGTAATATAATCATTTTTTAGTAATTTTTTTACAGTGTAATTGCTAGCAAGTTTAGCAAATTAATTAAAATAATTAAAATCTTAATATTTCTCTAAAAGCTTCTCGATAATTAACAAAATGAGGGGTTGAAGCTTACGTCAGACGATTAATTCTCATCCAAGATAAAGTTATTATTAAATCGCGAATACAAAGAGCGAACGAAGAATAAACGAACCTCATAACTATCTCTAGTAACTATCTCTATTTGTTTCCGAGTTATAAGCGATTAAAACGGAAATAATATTTTTACAAAATTTGCTTTACTTGCCCATAACTTGCGTAAAACGAAGCATGGGACAAAAGTAACTCCAGTTTTCTTAATATTTTTATTGTAGATAACATGTCCTATAGAGTTTGGATAAGATCTGTTTCCCGCATCTGAGACACTCTCCTTGTTAGTCTGTAAGTTGTTTGAAAAATTTTTGAAAGAATTCACACGTATTATTCAAAGCAATTAGAAAAATGTTACAGAGAGACTTTTTAAAAAAGTCAAACCATTCTTAATTAAATTAAAAAATTCTGCCAAATCGTACATTTTTGTATATGAAACTTTGTAGAACGAATAATTATCAATTATCTAGTGCTTGTGTATTTAGGATTTGCATACTTGAATAATTGTAAAAGTTAACCTTCTTGGCTCCGTCGGTAACCAAACAGGTATACCACTCCCTATTAATTACTTTTGTGCCTTTCATTTCTACAACATGAGATTTTTTTTAATTTAAAATTATACGACATTGTTTTCTACTTTTAAAAAGTAAACATTAGATTGTTTTTACCTTTCAAAAGTAATAATTTAATTATTTCAACTTCCCAAAGCAGTAAATGATATTTTTTACTTTTTGAAAGAATGTATTACATACTTTTTACTTATAAAAAGAAAAAATTGTTCAATTTCTACAATTTTACGTCAAATTTTCTACTTTGGAGTTTAGAGTGAGGTAATTAATGTCGTAATACATCATTCTGTGCTTGTTTATTTGTTTTATCTTGTTTCCAGGTGCAGTAGGTGCATCATTATTCATTATATTATCGCTATTTATTTTAGCCATATTATCTATCATATCAAAAACACTTTCAATGGGCTTATATCTTTGAATAGTCGTGTCTCTCTTATATTCTATATTTGTTGCATATATACAGTATTTCTTCAGTGATATTATTCAGTTTTATATTTATTTTTTTAAAGAAGTTACGCATTTTATTGTAGTTATATTTTGAAATTCGACGATGTTTGCGATCTACATTATGATTGCATTTACCATTCTCACAAATATGTGTTCTAATATCTAGAATTATATTGTGAGATGACGACAGACTTTGTTTAATTTCAGTTCTAAGATTGGTATATTTTTAATTTAAAATTATACGACATTGTTTTCTACTTTTACAAAGTAAACATTAGATGTTTTTTACTTCAAAAGTAATAATTTAATTATTTCAACTTCCCAAAGCAGTAAATGATATTTTTTACTTTTTTGAAAGAATGTATTACATACTTTTTACTTATAAAAGAAAAAATTGTTCAATTTCTACAATTTTACGTCAAATTTTCTACTTTGGAGTTTAGAGTGAGGTAATTAATGTCGTAATACATCATTCTGTGCTTGTTTATTTGTTTTATCTTGTTTCCAGGTGCAGTAGGTGCATCATTATTCATTATATTATCGCTATTTATTTTAGCCATATTATCTATCATATCAAAAACACTTTCAATGGGCTTATATCTTTGAATAGTCGTGTCTCTCTTATATTCTATATTTGTTGCATATATACAGTATTTCTTCAGTGATATTATTCAGTTTTATATTTATTTTTTTAAAGAAGTTACGCATTTTATTGTAGTTATATTTTGAAATTCGACGATGTTTGCGATCTACATTATGATTGCATTTACCATTCTCACAAATATGTGTTCTAATATCTAGAATTATATTGTGAGATGACGACAGACTTTGTTTAATTTCAGTTCTAAGATTGGTATATTTGTTTATATCTAGATTAACGGTATGTAATAATTCTTGTACTTTCATAGTATCACTAGTAAGTTTCAAAATCTCTTGTGCGTGTATATTTAAAAGCCAAATCTTAGATTGCTGACAATCAATATTTGATGCTTTCATTTTATGATTCATTGATTCTTATCCAATGTCTTTTATTTTCTTTTTGTTACTTTCCTTGTTAATATCTAACACATTTAAATATCTTGTCAGGTTATTAAACGTGCCTATTACTTTTATATAACAATTTTTTGTGCTCACTGTTTACTGAATTTCGGCTTAATTATAATTTTCCATCTTGTTTTACTTTCTGAATTTGAAATTTGTTTTTTGAGATCATTATATTAAAAAAGAAGACATTGATAAGAGAAAGATTTTTGAATGTTTTAAGGACTTATAATTTGGAAAATGTTTTTGTTTATAATTTTTTGAATTCTTGTTTGTAGCGATTGTAATAGTTGTAAGTTATTTTGATATACTCCACCCCATGCTATGATTCCATAGTTAATCACACTGTTAAATAGAGCATAGTATATAATATTCAATGTGTTACTATCCATGAATTTAGTTGTTTTGCTGAATACACAAATAAGATACTTAGTTTTGTTTATCAAGTATTCAATATGTTTATTCCATTTCATGTTCATGTCAAAATGTATACCCAGATATTTGACCTCTGTTACTCGCTTAATTAACTCATTGTTTATCTTAATATCTATCTTGTCTGGAACACTATCATAATAATTCCCAAAGGTGATATAAACAATTTTCTGTATGTTTAGTGTCAGTTTGTTTAATCTAAGCCAAATGGAGACCTCTTCTAGATATTCATTCATCTTTGCTTTAACGTCTTTTCATGTTACTCCCGTGGCAGTGATAGTTGTATCATCAGCATATGATAGTATATGGAGTTATCTGGCATCTTGGTCCGTAAATCATTTACATATAATATAAAAAGTAGAGGCCTAAGGATAGTTCCCTGAGGAACACCTGTTTTAATTATTTGATAGTCACTTTCTTGCGTGCCATTTCTTAGTTTTTGTTTCCTGTTGCTTAGGTAGTTGTTAATCAAACCATGAGCCTTTTCTCTCACTCCGTATGCATATAATTTATTTAATAATATTTTATGATCTACGGTATCAAAAGCTTTAGCAAGATCTAGAAAAGTAATGGCAATAGGTTTACTTTGATCAAGTTCCTCGTATATTGTATTCGTTATATTGTGTAATGCATCCTTTGCTCCTATATTTTTAATAAATCCAAAATATTTTTTACTCAATATGTTGCTTTTGTATATAAAATCAGTAATCCTCTCATGTATTATTTTTCAAAAAAAAAAATTTTGGCAATGTTGGATATCAAGGATATGAGTCTGTAGTTACCCATTTCATCTTTCTTTCCTGCCTTGCAAATTGGAATTACTCCTGCTGTTTTTAATTGATCAGGCCATATTGACTTTTCTATACATAGGTTGAAAACATAGGTCAAAATGTCTGCAATGTTTATTGCAATAGTCTTAAGAGTTTTTGCATTAATCCCATCAACTCCGCCGTTTTTAAGCTTTAGTTCATTTATAATTTTGAAGATCTCTAATTTGTTTGTAGGTTTAATGAAGATTGTTTTTGAATTATTCTTAGGCATTTCTAGCAATCTTTGATTAGGTGTTTTAATTTTTTTTACTTAAAGTCTCCCCTAATTTGCAGTAAAAATCATTTAAACTGTTAGTAATTTCATTTTTTATTGCGTTTTGAGTTCGTCATTGTTAGGATTCAATTTTAGTCTATTATAAAGATTTTCTTTCTCATTACAAGAATTTATAATGGGCGTCGGGCTCGTAATCTGGAGGTCCCAGGTTCGATTCCCGGCCCCGGCCGATTGATACAAGCACCACTGGCGAATGTATTTTCAACAAGTGCTTTCTTCACCAAGACATCGCACACGGAGAAAAATTTATAGTACAAAATTACTATATTTTACACCAACGGAAGGACAAACTCGATCAGTGAGGAATATTACCATCCTTCTATTTATATTTAGTATAATTGCAGCGAATATTAATATATTGTTTGTAAAAAATGGTATAGAATTCGATCTGAAATTACTGTACAGTATAGCAAAATTTGCAGTAACTCGAATATTTGCTATTCCTTCACTAAAATTTTAGTATCCACAGTATAGTAAAATTTATGGAAACATTCGAGGCATCAGCTGATTCTCAATTAGGTTAGGTCGTTTAATATTGTGCTTTTACACAATTAATTAACGCATTTGACAAATCTGACTCGATAGAATTTTACGTATTTTAATTATAAATCGACTGGCTTATTTGTTTATGGATATTAACAACGGAATAATGCAATAAATGTTAATAAAGTTCGCGCATTGTTCGAGTGGCGTGTACCATATAAGGACGAATCGAAGTGACACAAGGGAAAGTGTTAATGGCGCAGGCGGTAGCACGCTCAACTTTGACACAAAGGGTCCCAGGTTCGAATCCCGATGTCCGACGGTGCAGCTTTTGTTTCATTGTTTAATGTGTTCTATTTAATTTCAGAAAATAAATAAATTAAATTGAGTAAAATTCTAAATAAATTTGAAAAAAAAATAATAATTGTGGCCGCACAAGCAGCTACAAAACAAATTTTTCTTTCTACGGCATATCCGTAAAAATTACTATACTGTATTGTAAACTTTAATACAATGCGAGTTTGTCCTTCCGTTCGTAAACAGTATAGTAATTTTTCCTGTAACATGCAATAGTTTTTATATGAACTTATTTCTCCGTGTATGACCTCCGTCGCTGATTAGCACCGGTTTGGGAGCATAAAAAGAGCGACGTTAAAATAATAATAATAAAAAAAAAGAAGTTATAATGGCTTTACTAATCCAGTCTTTTCTAGAATTAATATTAGTTTTTTTCGCGTACATTTTTACATACTTAGGTTTTTCATTGCATAATTGTATATCCTTTATTATGGTTTTGATGATTTCATTAGGATCATTCATATTAAAATATTTAGACCAGTCTACATTATTCGCTTCATATAATAACTTCTGTAAATTAAGTATCATCTTTTTTGTTTTTCATTACTTTTTGTTGTGATTTGCCTTGTAAAGGTAAGCTACATACTCTTATGCGTATGAAGCTATACCTTATAACGAGCGCGAGTGACGATCGGAAAAGCTCGTAGGTGATCGGGAAAGCCCGCGGGTAAGTCGCGTAAGGACTAATAATGGTCCGACACGCAAGCTGACTGAGGAGAGTATATAGAGAGTTTATGCGAGTCATCATAGATAGACACGTCGTCGGTAACGCCTTCCTTGCTATTTCGTGGCAAGAGAACAAGAATCGTTATCGCGGAATTCTTGCTCGGGTTCTGGGTTTCGTGCCGTAAAGAACGAGTGATTTTGTGGAGTGAGTGCGCTGGTGTCGAGCGCACAGCTCCAGCGACTCCCAGGAACCTGCGAGGACGGCGAAGTTGCCGCGCGCGAGAGCCCGACGGAGAGACGGGAAACAGGCGAAGCCAAGCGCATCGACGGGGAGATAAGGTACGTGGTGCACCACTCGCGAGCCGCCGAAGCCGTAAAGACTCTCTCTTTACGGCTATAACTTTAAGTTAGGAATCGACGGATCTCGCCCGCGCGCGACGGCGAGGAAGCTAACGGGCGACCGCGTACGCGTGCTAGAAAGAGAGAAAGTACGAGTAACCCCGGTGGTTACACCTCGTCGCGAGACCTCACGCGGCCTATATACGGCTTTTGTTAAATCTTTGTTCTTTGTTAAACTTTGTTTCTATTTCTTTAACTTGAATAAAATTCATATGTATTCAATATCCGAGTACGAGTTTGATTATTGATTACCGGCGTATGTTATTCCCATTATCCCGAATACCGCCCTCTCCGTTGCAGGAGCGGCCGAGGTAAACTTACCGCGAATTTATCCCTTTTATTCGCGGTCCTTTTCAGCTCACGACGTTTTAGCTGTACAAAGACGCGAGATCGGCAAGTGATCTCGCGGTTGTTAACGGACATCGCAACGGTAGGTCGTGCGCGGGGTTCACTGATTTGAATCCGCCGCGCACTCTCGGAGCACCGCCTAGGGAGTATAACTAGGCAGTGCCGTAGCAACCAATCCCTTTACCCCTACCGACGCGAAAGATTGTACCCCGTTACAACTGGCGCCCAACTCAAAAACCCACTTGCCAGAAGAGACGAAGTAGTTTATCTTCGCCTGGCTTACCTTGGACCGAAGTCGGTCATAAACTCCCATCCCCACCACCACAGTCCCGGTGGATTTCCCCGCGAGAACGTCAAAAGTGCGGAGGTACGACTGTAGGAGAAAAGCCTGTGTTTCTCCGTCCACAGTGTGTATACATATACGCAGTACACCTCCAAAGTTGGCACTAGACGTAGGGGAGCTTGAGTTTCTGGGAACTCAAGCGCGGTGGTGCAAACGCACGGCTATCCCTAACGAGGCTCCCGGTGCTCAGAAAACGGTCTTCTTGACACCGGTTGAGCAGGGACAACCTTCGCCTCTCTAGCCCAGGTGATCGAAGTGATCAAACGGCTCCCCGAGGGCGTAGGTCGCGTTTGGGTGGGGGATATAACGGGTACGGATTTCGAGTGTCGGCGCAGGTTAGGTCCCTGACTTATCGGCAAAGTTCGTCGATAGGACCAAGTCGACTAGCCGGGATAATTGCGAATGGTAGCGCAGTGGTGAGGCTTCTGCCTCGCGCTCCCGGGATCGTGGGTTCGCGCCCCGATACCTTCGTTGATTTTTTTATTCCTTATATTCAATCCGTACCCCGTTACAGCCTATTTTTTAATTCTACAAAAATCGGGTAGTGGTCTGTTATATGTATTTTTAATGTTAAAGTTTTAGTAGTCATAAAGTCTGTTTTAATAATATTAGTAAAACTTGGTAGAAAACCTTTTTGAAATAGGTAGTTTAAAAAGTTTAAACTTATGTTATTACATTCCATTATATTTATAATAAAATCCCCAGTAATCATATGATTTTGTACTTTACATTTAACGTCTATGTAAGTTTTGAGATTATGTATGAATTCTGCACAAGAAAGGTCATGCGATCTATATAATGAAGATATTTGTAACAGTTGATTATTACTTAATGTAACAATAGTATTTATTATTTCGAGTCTATTTATAGGTATTGCTTCACGCGAATGCATTACATCTTCTCTTACGTACACTACTACTTCATCATTTTTATTTACATCTCCGTAGTTATAATAAATTTTTATAATCAATTTTTTTATAAAACTGATAATACTCTAATTCCCATACCTCTGTACAAACAATAACATATGGTTTAATCTTAAGACCCTTAATAAAGATTTGGAGTTTTTTAAAATTTGCTTTTAGGCTTCTCATGTTCAAAGTTAAAATTAATTTACTATTATTTTTCCTTTCTTTATTAAAAGTATCAAAAACAATATTACTCACGGTTTTGTAGATTCTTTGTATTTCTTCAAGTAACTTTAATTGCGTATCTATTGTTAAGTAGCTATTTTTTTCGTTGTTTTATAGAGATGATTCGACTATTTGTTCTTTGTGCTGTTATAGTTATGGTTTTGTCTTCCTTTGATATACAGGGTGTTCTAAAATTTATTCCGTTCATTTCGCACACATAAAACTCAAAATACTAAATAACATTTCTATTAGAGAAATTTTTATTTGGAGATTATTTATTAAGTTATTGTTAGTTAAATATTATTATTTCAAGCCAATCAGAGCGCGGCAGCCGGCGATGGCCGGTGCAGTGAGACCGAACACGATGCGTGGAGGGAGCGCCCGAAGAGGGGAAGACGAGATTGAAAGCATAAACAAACTCGCATATTGGTCGATTCATTTGTTATTGAACACGTTAGTATGCGACAAATTTAAGAAAATCGGAAGATTGAAAAATGGCTTTATTAACTTATTATTTAATAAATTATAACCAAGGAAATCTCAGGAACCCATTCCTCGAACATGCTAAAATTTTAACAGTAATAGCAAAACATGATTTTAATCCACTTAAATGAAACAGAATTGTTATAAAAGTCGAAATGTTCATTAAAAAAATAATTATTTAGCTGTTTATTACACAATTTTTTAATTTCTCTGCATAATTTGACAAGTATAATTTATTTAATTGTATAATAAATATTGTATAATTCAATTAATTAAATGAAAAAAGCGTTATCCAGGACAATAATTATTGAACAGAACTGTTGGATAGCGTGAAATAGGTACTCGAATGCTAAAAATGTCATTTTTCAAATTTTTTATTTTTACAATATCTTTGATTTATTATATCTTTGGTTTCAGGGGGTGGCATACCCGGTAGGTTACCGACTGAGCAACAAAAATAATTATTCTATGTATTTAAAAAAATACGCACTTTTATACAAAATCCGAATACAGAAGCACTAGATAATTTAATAATAAGTCATTCTACAAAGTTCCAGGTCAATACAACAAAAACACCCTAACTTGCACCGAAAAATCACGGAATATCACATTTCCGGTGCAGAAATTTTTTAGGGTGTCTTTGTTGTATTGACTTGAAACTCTGTAGAATGAGTTATTATTTAATTATCTAATGCTTCTGTACTCGAATTTTGCATAAAAGTGCGTATTTTTTTAAATACATAGAATAATTATTTTTTTTGCTCAGTCGGTAACCTACCGGGTATGCCACCTCCTTAAATTAAGATCCCATATTAAACTAAATTTTGTTGAATAGCTATTGTTTCAAAGAATAACTTGTTTCAATCAAAAACATATTGATGCTGCCGTACAGACCAAAATCAAAACTAACACAATATTTGTAAAAATGGTAAACAATTATATTGAGCATTTCAAAACTTTTTCCCATTTAATGTGTAATATAAAAAGTTACCCTATTTTGAGGAATTTTGAGGTATTTAACTTCCAAAATGGTATAAAATGGAAAAAAGAAAAAAAAACTGTTGTTACAACTTGCATAACTCTGATGCGAATTAATATTTTTAATTAACATTAACATTTCTTGCAGATTCTGGATTATATTTTTAGTTTATCTAAAAATCACGCGTCGTTTTAAAATTTATGTACACTTGTCGTGAAATTACCTACATGTATTTTATTAAGGGGACAAGCCTGGGTTAAAATTAAAAAACAATTCAATATTATTAAGTAATAATTTGTTCATAAACATTGAAAATATTACTTAATTTTTTAAACAAATTATATTATTATTAAATTTTATTTAAATTCTTTTGGCCAACTTATATGTAGCAGCACATCAGAAAAAATTTAACGTTTAAGGTTAAATAAAACTCTACTTTTTCCATTAATTGGGCATTAATTGGGTATTTTATGGTATTTTCCATGGGCCATTTTCTGGCTCAAAAACGTAGCATTTATGTTCAGATTTCTACTAGGGAACTATTTTAATTAATTATGAGACTCTGTACCCTGATTTTTTTCATAAAGGACAATATCCCAGGAATCATTTCATCGAATAGGCTGAAATTAAACAGTAATTTTTAAACATTTTTAATCCACTTGAATGTAATAGACTGTGTTAATATTGTAAATAAATTATACTTGTCAAATTATGCAGATAAATTAAAAAATTGTGTAATAAACAGCTAAATAATTAATTTTTTAATGATCATTTCGACTTTTATAACAATTCTGTATCATTTAAGTGGATTAAAATCATGTTTTGCTATTACTGTTAAAATTTCAGCTTGTTCGAGGAATGGGTTCCTGAGATTTCCTTGGTTATAATTTATTAAATAATAAGTTAATAAAGCCATTTTTCAATCTTCCGATTTTCTTAAATTTGTCGCATACTAACGTGTTCAATAACAAATGAATCGACCAATATGCGAGTTTGTTTATGCTTTCAATCTCGTCTTCCTCTCTTCGGGCGCTCCCTCCACGCATCGTGTTCGGTCTCACTGCACCGGCCATCGCCGGCTGCCGCGCTCTGATTGGCTTGAAATAATAATGTTTAACTAGCAATAACTTAATAAATATGCTCCAAATGAAAATTTCTCTAATAGAAATGTTATTTAGAATTTTGAGTTCTATATGTGTGCGAAATTAACAAAATGAATTTCAGAACACTCTGTATAAGCGTATTTGTTTGTATTTTGCATATTACTCTTAAGGGGGTGTCGGACTCAGAAAATGGTAATTTTTTATATTTTTTTATAAATAAAAGAATACATTTTTGAGAAAATCGTGAACCTCATGCCTTTAGGTATGTTTTAAAAAATATACTCAAATTTTTTCAAATTTTTAAATTCGTAATTTATTCCTGATTATTGCATTGAAAATTCATATCTTTTTAGACCAATAATTACCGACCGTAAATTATGTATTCAATTATTATGAACAAATCAAAAGGCGCGACAGCGCCTGACGCAAATATAGGAGCGAGAGCCATTATATACAACTAACTAGCCCCCCCAAATTTTTACTTTTTAACCACTTCAATATTACATTACTTATTTATGCTATTGGCCACGCATTACGTTCCTTATTTATTAATCTTTACTGTACAACAAGTTTTACACGAATTCATTTACGCACAATCAAGAAAATCAATGCCAAAGATATTGCTTGCTGATTTCCTTTCCTCAATTTTCGTCTTCTCCCTTTTGATATATATAGTCAACTTCAAACAAAATGAGATAGAGATAGTATAGGAAAGGCATGCGATAGAAAGAGAAACAATGCTTTCCAGCCCGTGAGAGAGCGCGTACAGAAGTAAAAACTTATAGAAGAAGTTCAAACGTGGCCACGGGAGGGAGCTAGTTTCAGGTGAATACTTTTGTCACAGCTGAATCATCTGGGGCCTGATTCTGTAACTGTATCGATGGTGACATACAAAAATTTCTGTTTAAAGAAACTTTTTGATTGGCCTAGATACTTTCTCGGCCAATCAAAAAGTTTCTTTAAACAGAAATTTTTGTATGTCACCATCGATACAGTTACAGAATCAGGCCCCTGGCTGATTTTGTGTGAAAAGTTATGAATTAAAATTATTTATTTACGTAATTATTTCCAATACCTCACATTATTCCGTTTCGGTATTTTTTATTGTAGTGCAATGCAGATACTATTGCAAGGTAAAGATTTCATATTCGCCCATATCCTATACTAGCATGTCGACCTTTGACATCTCGACGAGAGAAAGAGTGAGAGAGAGAGAGAGAGAGAGAGAGAGAGATAGATAGAAAACTTTATTGGGTTTTAGGGGTAGAAACCCCGTAAACACAAAAATAAATACATCGTATAATATTACAAAAATAAATTAACAGAATACAATTAACAAAATAAAAATAAAACGCAGGAATAAAATAATAATAATAACGATTGAGAGTAACAATTTATAAAAATAAAAATAAAAATAAAACGCAAGCGAATTTATAATACAATGCCAAGTAATGTATAATAGAATGAGCAACGAAAAGGTGAGCGCAGAGAAATAAAACTAAAAATAAGAATAAAAATGAGCATACGAAAATATAAAACAAAAGAATAACTTATAGTAAAAATAATACTGATAAAAAATAGAATATCACAAAATAATAAATAATTAATAAATACAAATATCACAGCGCAATTATAACATTAATTATCCTCATTCTCATTCGCCTCATTCTGTAACGATAAGTCGCTTACATAGCTAATATCACGCATATCACTTATATCTAAATCAGTAAGGTCGCTTAATTGGGGACGGATGAGATTTTCACGAATCGCTCTTTCCTCCCAAGCTAAAGAGTCGAGACGAAGAAAATGAGTAAAGGCAGATGATTTGAATGTATTGATGTGGGATGGATCGAATGACGTGATAGAGAGTGAGTTTAACTGCTTGGTGGCCGTGATGACAAGTGATTTGTGAAGCGATTCAGTACGAGGGGGAAGGTAGGTTAACGGTTTCGGAGGATGACGAGATGAGATGCGTAGGTTAGATGAGCTGCTAAGTTTGATGAAGTGATCTGCTAGGTAGTGAGGAGAATTATGTGATAAGATGATAAATGATAAAGAGGTAATGAAAAATAATCGTCTCGACTCAACAGATAGCCAGCCCAACTTCAACCTATAGGGCGTAACATGATCGAATCTACGCAAGTTTCCCCAAACAAATCTGACGCAAGCATTTAGGAGCCTCTGGAGCTTTATGTTTCTGGTCTGGTCCAGGTCGTTATAGACCGCGCAAGCGTAATCAAAGTGAGTGAATATTAAGGCTTCTACAAGAGATTTTCGGATGCTTCTGGAGAAGGCACGTTTATGAAAGCGTAGCGAACGTAAGACTCCGTGCACCCTCTGAGAAATTGTCAAAACGTGTTTGGACCAGTCCAGAGTAGGCAGTAGCCAGACGCCAAGTGATTTTACTTGATTTTCGTAATGGAGAGACTTATTCAAAAGCATAACTCGCGGGGCAGTGGTTAGATCTATACGCGAGACATATGCCTTACTGCCCAAGATCATTACTTTTGTTTTATTAATGTTTAAATCTAAACCATTGAGGGAAGCCCAGGACGCAACCGCATTTGCATCATGTGTGATTCTCTGGACACCCAATTCAAATTCGTCCGGTGGAAAGGAGTAGTAAACCTGGGCGTCATCGGCATAAATCATATGATTACTATACTCAAGAACATCCGGGAGATCATTGATAAAAACTGAAAAAAGTAATGGACCCAAAACACTGCCCTGCGGTATGCCTGAATTTACCCCAAGCCAGTTAGAGCAGACGCCCAACTCATCCACCACCGCCTGCGAGCGACCGACCAAGTAGTGAAAAAACCATCTAAGAACCGTGTTTGAGCAACCCACATTACGTAGCTTAATCAACAACGGGCCGTGCGGTACCGAATCAAACGCTTTGGAGAAGTCTAACAGGACCAAAATCGTGATCATACGTGAGTCAATAGCCCTTCTGATGTCGTCGAGAACACCCAAAAGGGCGGTCTGTGTACTGTGGCCTTTGCGAAACCCTGCCTGTCTATCAATCAGTTTGAGATTTGATTCCAAATAGTGAGATAACTGCGAGTGTACCAACCTTTCAAGCAATTTAAAGACCTCACAGAGCTTCGCGATGGGCCTGGTATCTGAGCAAGATTCAATCCTGTTCGACTTCGCCAATGGAAAGAGTAGAGATTTCTTCCAGCAGTCAGGAAAGTACCCGAGAGATAACATGTCGTTGAATAAGTAAGTAAGCTGCGGGGTCAATTGTGGCTCAAGTAATTTGAGCATCGCAACAGATAGTCCGTCCGTCCCCACTGCCCTTGACTTAGCATTAAAAAGCGCACGCCGAACTCCCGAGGAAGAGACTACATTGAATTCAAAGGAAGGCGTACTAAGAGGATCGGAAACAGAGGAATAGAGAGTGCTTAAAAAGGAAGGCGAAAGCGGAGGAATTCGATTGGAGATTGAGACGAAATGTTTATTAAGCTGCTGGGTGGAGAATGTGTCTAATGGGGATAAGTTGGTTTTGGCACATAGACCAAGATTTTTTAGTTCCCTCCATTTGGCTTTCAGGTTTGCAGCATTTTTTAATTTGTTTGAGAGATATTTATATTTATTACTATCGAGAAGATTTGAAACTTTATTTCTTAATGTTTTAAATTCCACGTAGTACTCAAAACGGTTAGATAGTTTGAAATTCTTAAATGCCAAATTCCTAGATTTAATAAGCTTTTTAACCTCCGCTGTCACCCAGGGCTTAGATTTATTGCCAACAGTTGTGAGTTTAGCTGGTGCAATGGAGTCAAAAGTAGAGAGAGCTGAAACCATAAGATGTGAAACGAAAGCTCGGAGGTGAGAGGTTGAATCGCAGTGAGAGAAATCATGAGATGAGAGTAATAAGTTAGATGAAGATGTGCTGAGTGAATGAGAATTATGAGAAGTGGGTAATAAATTAGGTGAAGACATGCTGGATGAATGCGAGTAAGAAATGGATAATAAGATAGATGATGACATGTTAAGAGATGAAGAGCGGTGAGTGGAGGTGAGTGGATGAGATGTAGAGAGAGGTAAATTATTGGTGATAGAACAAGGCAGCGAAGACAAATTCCCAATCAGATTCGGATTCAAATACAAAATCGAATTTGAGTGCGAAGTAGAACTGAGATTCCGGTCAGGCGGCTCTGGAATATGAGGATCTGTTGAAAAATGAGGTGTGAGGGTTGTATTAGAGTTATGTATAGTATTAAACGTATTAGCTAGTTCCTGGAGGTTGATCCCCCCCAAATCACGTGACCAGTACCTTTTTAGCTTAGGCGGGTCTTTGTTAATAAACAACTGTAGTGCTATGAAGTCATGGCCCGCAGCAAAGGGAGTTGTTGACTTATAGTAGTTAAAGGAAGGTAAAGGGTCACTGATAAGGAAGAGATCAAGCCAAGTGTGCGAAGAGCCTGAAGAAGTGATTGCATG